>OX235273.1:100526581-100840966 GCA_944472155.2 Trichobilharzia szidati | reverse complement strand
GTGCCTAGTTAAAACATATTGAAATGATGCGTTCGTCAAAGAGCCATTTTGTATATTTCGCGCCCAATTCATCAGAGTGGTGTGCTCACAAATGATTCAGCCAATTGACATCAACAATTTCCAATTGATTACATCAATCAGTAGGATATACAATGATGCATAGGAGTAGAAAAAGGCCAGAGCTATTTAGAAATATTGTAATACAGATAAATATAGATAGAAAATGCAATAAATTTCAACGAACTAAAAATAGATAATTCATTACCTCTGATTACTGGACGAATAATACCCGTGACAGTATCGGAAATCGTATCTTATGTTAAAAACAAAAAAAATGAGAATATCGGAATTAAAAAATATTAACATTTGTGATAGAAATTTATTCATGTCTATTGATCATATATTTTGTGATAGCTAACAGCAGAATTGAGAACGGGAGTTTCATCCTACTTTGGAATCGGTAGATAAGTGTAACTGTTCCCCAGTAAGTGAGGGTGTTCTGATTGAGACTTGATCCATATACCCAGTGCCTCAAAGGTAGTCAATGTGCTGTTCACTAGGCTCATAGGCTTTGAGACTGGGTTCATGTGCACGGGTGTGATATGCTCAGCTCGATTTTAACATGATTAGTAACTTGACTAGGTACATAAACATGAATATACATCTAGAAGGATGCAAGGACAATTACAAGTGGGTAAAATCTGTCTTGAAATTATATGCTTTCTGAAACTATTTTATTAACTCATGTACAACGATCCAAGTGGAGCGTGAGCTTTGAAGCTTTAGTAGCAGTGGTGTTTTATATTTTATGGAGTGAGGTTGCTAGCCTTACGCCAAACCTTCCCTTCTTACCTGAACAACTACTGGCTAAGCGAGATTTAGGAGTGTGTCAGACACCGGAAATCGAACCCTAGTCAACGTTGGATTACCAACTCTTGTGAATTTATATAAATGCACAGATCTGTGACATCATTAATTTAAATTTGGTATGGTATTTTTAATAATGTAAACCACAAAATGAATAAATATCACGAAAAATTGATTAAAATACATTAAAGATTATTACCAAGTATTGATCTTCTCTTCACAACCCTTTTACCTAATCGCCGTCTCCTCTCTTCTATAGTCTCTGTAAATACAGAAAATGATGAACAGAATGATGAAATATTAGAGTACTAAATATTCCTTCATTAACAAAAGTGAAGTCCCATGAGCATAAAAGGAAATATTAGCATGGCAAATGTTAGTAATCATTTTGATGTAGTTGTGTTCTCTAAGGTGGATGGTTTTGCCTACAAAGCTTTCGTTGCCTTAGTAGGTGACATCTTAAGCGCAAACTTCAATTTGAAGTGAGCTTTTAAATTTCTCCACGAGTTTATTAGTCATTCGTCCTGGTAACCTTGCATGCGAATGACTAATAAACTCGTGGAGAAATCTAAAAGCTCACTTCAAATTGAAATGTGCGCTGAAGATGTCACCTACTAAGGCAACGAAAGCTTTGTAGGTAAACCATCCAGCTTAGAGAACACAACTATATGAAAATCATCCACCTGAGCTACAAATCTTCTCCATTATATTTAAATGTTAATACCTATTTCAGTCCTCGTTCTCGGCTTCCTTCCTTTTCGTCTGGTTATTTCTTCAATAGTTTCTGTCAAAATAAAAGACACATAGTGAAACTTGGTTTAACTGCAACATATTAGAGTACTGATTGCATAATCACCCCTCAAATACTTTCAGATATGATAAAGCAAACATAAATATAATTGCAGAAGGAAATATTGACATACAAGGGGGACATTAAATAATTAGGATAGCAAAGAAGATGTCCAGTGGTAATGCGAAAAATGGATCGAAGTTTCTACAGGTATCATGGGATTTACTAATAGTAGATAAGGGTAAAAAGACAGAATATGAAACAGTAAATCAAATAATATGGGATAAAAATAATCCAAAATATTGACTGAGCAGTAAGCGATAATAAAAAGGGTTATATAGCTATTTCTGTCCTCTTTTTCGGAATTCCTCCAGCTTTTCTTCTGGTTAAAGATTATTATGATGATGATTAGACAATAATTGAGATATCCATATTCTAAGATCTGTTATCCACCTTACTAGATTCAGTCATTTGGCACTCATTACTCACAAGACAATATAAAAATAACTACAAATGAATCCTATTTATCTTAAAATATCACTAAATGTTCCTAACCATCTAAAAAATACATGCAGAAAACTTGGGCACTGTTGTAGAGTATAACCCTATTATAGATAAGATTTTATTTTGATAAATCACACAGTCTTATACAGTAATGTTGACTGATGACGTTTCAAGCACAAACATAGTCTTCGCATATATTTCATCGATATGATTATGAGAAATAGTTTGTGCTCGAAAGATCATCAGTTAATATTACTGTATAAGACTGTGTGATTTATCAAAAGAAAATCTTATCCATAGTGGAGCATCTACAAAATAACTGGAGAACCCGGAAAATCTTGATAAACTCAACATATCTACATCAAAATGTTTCAGGAAAGTAAGCTATGCTCATTCAAATTTCATTGAAACTAGAGCCAGGTTATCTTGTATTGTGTGCTAAATAATTTTCAGTGATGCTTACAGTAACTAAATAAAACCTAAATCAATATTTTCTCTCACGAAAATTCGATACATTTTAAGTTGATAATGAAGCTTCAGTGGGTTTCTTTCGTTTGAGTAGATAAATCAAGACTGAGTGAATAATTTAATTGAAGAGCAGGTTGTTTGTATAGGTCAGATAGATTTTAATTTATAACAGGAGGCGAGTTCTACGGTCTCTTTTCCACCAGCTTTAAAGTGGTATCCCTCTGGTCTCCAAGAAATTAATGATTACCCCTAATTTTTAATTATCATTAGTCGACCTCTGTGATAGACGAATTGACCACACAAAAAATGTAGAAAAATGTGCGCCATAATTAACTGTTTCTGTTCTCTTCTTTGGAATAAATCCTTCACCTCTTTTAGTTATTTCTTCTATGGTTTCTATTATAGGTGTGAGAAAAAAATTAATGAATATGTTTTTTGGCTGGTGTTTAGAGACATAGTCTTCGTATATATTTCATCTTTGACAGTTAAAAGAAACCGGCCATTTCTTTTAACCTATACAGAGGGAATCAATCACCCTTTCTGTTTCATTCTTATTTTCAACGCATTAAAAAGAAAAGAAATAGGAATGCAATCTTGAAAATCAGCTACAAACGGTGTGAATATTCGTTTGTCGGAAAAGGAAAGATAAAATGAAGCTTTGATTAACTTTCAAATATTGCAATATCGATTAACATTCATTTCAAAATACAGCGGAAACAACTTAAGAATTCTGTTTAGACTTCATAAATATCCTGGTCCTCAGTAACATTAAGCTAAAATGCGAATTCTCCGCATCTCTGTATTCATTTGTAATGTCTGATAAGAAATGTATACCTCTAGTGAGAGTATAAGCATTACTAAGAAATAAATATTCAATAAAACTATATAGGCTTGGTTAGCATGACACTTTCATCCTAAATCTGTGTGATGTTGAGTAGGATGAATGTATCACAATGCAACTAAAAACAGTCAGAGTAAAATTCACTAATTTTCAGAGGTGGCAGGTGATGTGCACTAAGTTAACAGTAAAGTGGAAGCAAATACATTCACACAACGTAATAGTGTAGATACTCTACAATGTATTGAGATTATCTTTGAATGAATCGGGACGATTTGTAGTTCAGGTAGATGGTTTTGACGTCGTCATATTCTCTCAGCAGAGAGGTTTAATTGTGAAACTTTCATTGTCCTTCTGGATAACATCTTCACCGCTTACTTTGCTGTGAAATTTATTCAGTTGGATTTTAGTAGTCAAATCGCCAGTTATCCTTATATGAAGTTTAATGTACTCTTCTTTAAGTTAATAAGTTTAAATTTGTTTTAGTATGAGAATTTGGGTCCACCCTAAGAACTTTAAACTTGCAACGACGAAAATCTATTAGCGATCTAAATGACTAAATCATTGTCATCGTGCTTTGAGGGTATACTTATCATAAGGTGAACCACTCTGTCAGAATTACAGGCAACATTTTTCTGTGCTTCAGGAGAGAGAAAGGAGATTATGCACCTCAATGTCAACTAGCATGGAAAAGTTATGAGAATGATAATAAAACATAGAACAAGTTTCTTTACCAGTCTCTGTTCTCTTCTTTGGGACAGTACCACCCTCCTTTCTCGTTGTTTCTTCAATAGTTTCTGTGGTAAAAAAATTGCAAAAAGACTAATTTGTAAGTGAATTATGCAATCACGATCATCAGATAAATGTGATCAAACAAGTAAACGCATAACTTGACTATTCTTAACCATTAATTCCTTTTTCCCAATCGTTGTTATACGCGAATGCTGAGGATCTGTTCCAAATAGGCAATGTTAAATGCCTTTCTGTAATGGGAACAAGTTAACACAAGTGTCATGAAATGGTAAATTATCCTTTCTCGGGTGCGATGGAATATTTGTCAGAGTGGAAATGAAGATTCTGTAGTGATGTCAAGGAATTAAAGCACAATGAAACTGGGTAATGACGCCACTCACCTATTTCTGTTCGCTTCTTCGGATCCTTTCCAGCCTTTCTCCTGGTTATCTCTTCAATTGTTTCTGTGAAAGTAATTAGAGAATAGGGGGAAAAAAGGTCATGTATTCTAAAGCTGTATGAAATACATAGAAGAAGATATTGTTCTGTGCCTTCTGCATCGACTCCTTCTTGATCGTTACCATGACAATTTAAATGTGTTAAGAAATATACAAACTCGAAAAGCTCCATTATGTTTACTCAGTTGATCATACTACTTTGATACAAAGTTTAGAATATTAATTGCCAAGGATCATTTTTGAATGACTAATTAACCAAACAACATATTCATTTCGCAAAGCTTTCCTTAAAATTAGAAATTTCTTTCAAATAAATATTTATTAGAAGTCTTGTACTTACCAATTTCTGTTCTCTTCTTCGGAACAGTTCCACCCTCTTTTCTTGTAGTCTCCTCAATTGTTTCTGTGAAAAAGAGATCATGGATAGAATTTATCAACATTTTCTCGTCAACCTAAGTTGTATATAAGTGTTTTACCCTCAGTACTCTACTCATAAATGTTTCTCAAATCTGATTTCTTTCTCAAAGCTAAGTCATCAAGTCTGTTACTTCTACTTAATTATCTTAATTACTCATAGTGTCCTGAGTTAGCTAATTCTATCCAAGGTCCCTGTGTTTTAGTTTTATTCAACATGCATCCAGACACATTACCTACACAGAGTACTTTTTAAAACAGAAGTAGTTTATGTCTTTGTAAGGAAAAGCATTTATCACTGTGTTTATCTGAATTTATAGGCAATTTAGTGAATATGGGGAAAATATCAGAAGCAATAGAATATTAACCATGTAACTAAAGTCAAACGCACACAAAATATGTACAACTTCGTTGATTTATCATCTATTTGAATTCTGTTTTTCGAAAACCCAGAGTTCTACTATTCGGTTATACAGTTAATACTAATAAAATTATCAAATTTGATGTGTGGAATAAATAAAACCACATGAAAACTTATTGCTTCTACCTATTTCTGTCCTTTTCTTTGGAATAGGTAATCCTTCCTTCTTGGTAGTTTCTTCAATCGTTTCTGTAGGAATAAAACAGATAAATTATGCATCTATCGGTGAATGTTTTAGTCGTAGTCTCTTGTCTGTGATCGAAATACTTTTGACTTAGTTTGGTAACTTTTCTGTAAACTAATTAGTCTCCTACCAAGTGTTGGATTCCAGGGGTTGATTGGTTACAGGTCTAATAGCAAACTGACATCACTTGGAGGACCATCAGCTGTTTCGTCCTAGTTTGGGACTCTCGTGCTAAATATGCTGTGAATCGACCGAAACTTCTTGGTTCGGATCCGGTTGGGAGAGCACTAGTGATGAGTTCCAAACCAAGACTAAGTAGCTGTCCAGCAGTTCCTGATAGTTTTCCAATGTTTCCCTGACTGACTTTAGCTCATGATCGAAACTGTAATTAGTCCCTTCTCTCTCTCTAATGCTTGTAATTATGAGTTCTGATTTACTGATGCTAAATACTGAGAAGTAGTTTTGAAGCAAGAAAGTGCTTAGTAGTATGTACAAAATCGGAGCACATTTCTTGTATGACATATAAACAGCTTTCCACAGTCCTGTTAAATGGTTCTTTTAACTTCCCCATGTAACAACTCATTCAGCCCACGCATTATTGCAAATGACAGCACTAGTCTAAAAAACATCAAAAGATAAAGGATAGTAAACAGGACTATGTAGATCATAGACATTCATAAATTGTGAAAGCGAATTATCGACAGTTTCAAGGAAAATAGATTTCAATTAATTACAGAAAATACTTGAAAAATACGCTTCCTTACCAATTTCTGTTCTCTTCTTCGGAACAGTTCCACCCTCTTTTCTTGTAGTCTCCTCAATTGTTTCTGTGAAAAAGAGATCATGGATAGAATTTATCAACATTTTCTCGTCAACCTAAGTTGTATATTAGTGTTTTACCCTCAGTACTCTACTCATAAATGTTTCTCAAATCTGAGTTCTTTCTCAAAGCTAAGTCATCAAGTCTGTTACTTCTACTTAATTATCTTAATTACTCATAGTGTCCTGAGTTAGCTAATTCTGTCCAAGATCCCTGTTTTAGTTTTATTCAACATGCATCCAGACACATTGTGAAAGTGAATTATCGACAGTTTCAAGGAAAAAAGATTTCAATTAATTACAGAACATACTTGAAAAAATACGCTTCCTTACCAATTTCTGTTCGTTTCTTAGGTACAGCTCCACCTTCCTTTTTGGTTATTTCTTCAATAGTTTCTGTGAGAAAAGAATGTAAACCAATAGTTTCTTGTAAAACCACATTGCCTTATTCAGTAAGGGAACATGATGAAACAGATAAGCTTGACTATGACCTACGGGGAGTCTCAGTCCCTATCCTCTAACCTATGAATGAAGTTTTTACATGCAGTTACGCACAACCACAAAATAGGATGCGATAAGATGACAGTTTTAAAATCTAATGTCACAGAGTATAGGGAGAGATTGATAACAGAAGCTTTGTTTATCGAATCAACTGCAAATACATGTAATAGGAATGATTCATCACCTGTCCCCGATATCTGGAAAATTCTACTACCCCCACGACAAACAGGAGAAAACAAAGAAAACTATAAAACTCAAGTTTCAAAGACGTGTGATTACAATTGATATGATTATGAACAATAAATTTTGTTCGAAACTGTGTCATCCAGTAAATAATACTGTTTCACTATGTGATATACCTAATAAACAAACTAATATGGAATTACTTACTATCACAGTGCCCAAGTTTTACACATATATTATGAATGAAGTACACTCTGATGATCTCAGGTGTTGTAAAATTTACAATACTCAGTCAATTATTACTCCGCTTCTGAGAACACTGCTGATCACGGGTGTCCTTATATCATATATCAGGTCATACAAACATAGTGTCGAAAGTTACACTTGAAGTAAAGTGAAAACAAGTCGTATTTAATAGACAGTAGCTAAAAACCACCATATCATAACACTATAAGAAACCAAATGAGCATTAATCTAAAATGCGTTATCACCTGTTTCCGTCACTTTCTTTGGAACCTTTCCATCTTTTTTTGTTGTGGTTGTTTCTTCTATGGTTTCTGTAGAGAATGGAAATAAAATACAAATGTAGTAATAACCACCTCAGTAGCATTCTAAAATGAAAGTCATTGAAAATTCTTTCCACAAAAATGTACATTTAATGTTTCGAGGTTTGTATTCTCCCGTAACTTTAAGCACAGTGGAAATAATTGCTAGTCTGTGACAGCAATGTACAAAGAAACTTGTGAAGTGGTTGTCATACGCTTTAATTAAACCGCAAAATATGATGACGATGATAAACTGCTAGGAAAGAAAAGTGTTCTTCTCATTCAATCTTGTGTGAAACTTCCGCAAACTGATCCTCATCATACTTCACTGAGTGAAACTAATTTCTGCGCGTTCCATTCAAAAAAAGTTTCGATGAATAAATAAGTTCCTTTTGGAAACAACTTCTGGATATAAATTTAGCTTATAGGATAGTTGAAAATATCTGATGTACAACCACCTCCCCTATCTGTAGTGAAATCCCAAATCATTTAAATTTGTCTACCAAACCAGTAACATTTACAGGCTCTTTCCTCGTGTAAATCAATTATCAGTGCATCCATTTATATATATAAATATCGTTACCTATTTCCGTTTTCTTTTTTGGAACTGTTTCAATTTCTTCCTTCGTAATTTCTTCAACGGTCTCTAAAAATATTGGAAACGAGTGATAATAAGTCTGCTCTTTTAAACTATATTTTATGATTCTACTTTCTGATATGAATTATCTAAGGAATACGTCAGTGTTTCCATCGCACTGACTAAACAGCATGCGGTGCTGCTATCTTCAATGATGGAAATTTTTTATCAATAAGGCATTCTCTCAACTGATTTATGTGGTGTTCCTGAGTTCTTAACAAGATTTATATGATCTGAACCATCTTGTCACTTTACACATAATAGTGTCACGGTTAAAAGTTGTAGTACTGGTGTTCACATAAATTGCGTACACTAATATGCATAACCCAAAGCTTTTGGTTGGGTTTCTGTGAAGCCTACCAGTTTCAGTTCATCGTTTCCCACCGTTTTTTGTCTCCTTCTTCTGTTTAAACCAGTGTTTCTGGAGTAAAATATCTTGAGTTAGTTGGTTAGTTAAACAGATATTCTGACGCCTAATGGTTTAGACAGAAAGCTCATCAACGTTATCACTAATTATAATAGATAAATATGGTCAGATCTTACTAGCTTATCCATTTTACAAACAGAAAATGAGGTACAAAGGCTTCGACAACTTGAAACAAATACATGTTTGAGATCGTTTTAGAGATTCTCATCTTTGGCATCTTTTTTAATTGGGAATAATATTATGAAAAACTAGTGTTTCATTTGTAATTGTCTACAAAAAATTCAGATCGGTACATGGTTAATTTTCTGAATTCTGTTATGCTCACTACTATGTGTATACATTTCACGCAATAAACCTGTTTTACTCAACAAATATTTTCAGTCACTGAAGAATCCCATATACCTAACTGTAATGTTTGTCATCAGTTGTTGAAAAATGCCTTCGCTTCATACTGAAAATCAGATAGGCGACCAGAAAGCATACACAATACGCAACATTGTCAAAGAAAACCAACCAATAACCAGTCATTCAACAAACATGCAGAAAGAAATGGAGATAGATAAGATTTACTCTGGGAAGACCGTTTATTGGAACCACAAATGAGAGATGATTCCATGAGTGTCATAGAGGAGATGGTGTGAAGGTGACATGAAACTTTATCGGCGATCGTGGAACCAAGCAAAAAAGACTACAGAAAACAGAGTAAAATGGATGTGTGCCGTTAAAGCCATATGTTCCAAATGGAACCCGAGGGAATAATAAATAATAACAATCGTTTACATCTAGTTATTCTGGAATTTATTCTCACAAATTTCTTTGATATACAATTTTAATGTTTTCAGTTGGTGATTTATGGAAGAAACTGTTTTGTTTCAAACTTAAGTAACTTTAAATGACTTGCCTGACTTTATGCTGCTAATTATGGACCCCTAAAGTGAAAAAAATCTCTTATACATTGTTGTGTACTGTCCAATTTGAATGATTTTTGAAATTAATGTCAATTTATGAAATCAATCTTTGTCAGCTTAACCACCCAACGGATCCAATTAAGAAAAATACTATAAATTAATGAAAGCTATACAATGACTGTGAGGTCAATTACATAGATCAAACCAGTAGATCAGGGTAGATCAGACTATCACCGAATAAAAATTTGGCCAAAGTTAGAATGATCACTTAAAGCTGTTAATAATGCGGTGAAATAATGTAGCCTTAGTTATAAAATCATATTTACATTATACGATTATTTTTACTCCTCAAAATTAAAACTTACTCTCTTTACGTTTTGGTTTAATAATCTCCGTCACAATTTCTGTTACAATCTGCCATTCTGTTGTTAAACAATAGAATTAAATAGGCAGGAACAAATTAATACATCATTCATAGAGTTAGAATAAGAGAAAATAAAGAAGAATATGCAGTTAAACTTACCTGAATCTTCAGTTACAGCCTTTCCACCTTTACCGGCTTTAACGCCTTTTTTACTTGCTTTCTGTTCTGATTCATATTCATAGGCTGTTTCCCAGTCACTCCAATCTATAATTTATAAGAAACATTATTATTATTGTAGTTGAAAAGTATGTCTGCCGAGAGTTCATACCTGTGTAGACAAACTTTTTCTTTGGCGTATCTTTTTTAGTTTCATTTCCTGTTTGTTCAATAGAAGAAAGAAAAAATAGTGAACATTAAATCCGCCCTAAACTAAAAAAATATTTATGGAAACACGAAAATATTATACAGGTTGACAGAAAAAGCAGCAAAGATACACAGAGAAGTCAGAAATGATGAAGTTATGAGACTGCAACAACAACAATAACAACAAAAAGTACCAATCAATATCAATGGAAGAAATTTGCAGGAGGTCACTACTTTCAGTCATCTAGACAGTACCGTTTCAACTACTGCCAGTTGGCACGGATGAGGATGTTAAAGCCGGGTGTGGTCGCAACGGAAATACAAGACACACCTTCATTAATCTGAAGTCAGTGTAGAAATCATCTTTACTCAGCGTAAACAGGATTCACATTTCCAAAACTAATGTCAAATCAATTCGACTATTTAGCTCACAGATTTGGAAAGCGCTTCACGAAATGCATTTCCAACAGTGTACTGAAGACCTTCTCCACGTACTGAAGATGAGACAATTGGTCAAGAAGGATAAGCAACAAGGACCTCTATTAACGAATCAGTGAAGAACCTACTCTCTGACAAATATATATCGAACGAAATGGAAATGTACACGCTGAGAAGAACTTTGAGTGACCTACAGTGGAATCCGAATGGGGAACGACGAGTGAATTGTCCTAGGGTGACATGGAGGTGGAGGAAAAAGGTCATAGGCAATCGTAGAACCAGTTAAAAGGAGAACTACTGAGAAAAGATTGAAGTGGAGAGATGTTGCTGAAGAAAAACTCTCCACTTGGCATTCATGGGCAAAATAATCGTAATAATAGGAAAATGTCTTACACATAATATCTTACAGACAAAGAGATGTACTTTTTAGAGAAACTTGAGCCACGTTTACTCAAGTTTTTGGAAGTGGAAAGCATCAGTGTTACCCATTTTCGCCCCAACAAACGATGAAATATAAGAGTAGATACCTACAATACAATATTTCGAACTTCACATCTTCTTGTGTGTCTTTCTTCAGCTCTGCATGGATACAACGTAAAATTAATCTACGTGTTATGTACATGTTAACGTGAGACGTTCTAATTCATTAATTACTCAGTATAAACCTTTAGCAGTTCCACAGACGTTATGAGAGAAGTTGTCAACTGATCAGTCATTTTGATGTGCTTTGTGTTTACCGATAAAAGCTTATAAGCTTTTTGTAGATTTCATGAAAGCTATTCACACTGTTTGTAAAAAATTAATATATTCCAGTGATATGAATAAAACAGTTATTACAAACTAAATATTAAAGATCTTTACAGAAGTTACCTCCTTCAGCGCAGATTATAATATGAACAGTGATAAATACGAAGAAGAATAGATGAATAATCTACAAAAAGAAGTAAAAATGAAAGAGAGAATCAGAGTTAAAGATCAACCGGACAAACTCTAACTTACCTTAGATGTTATCATTATTTGATAGCTAGTTGTTGAGTAGTAGTTGATAGAGATTAGTAAGGTAACTGACTATATATACTAAATTCTACTCTATTTCACATGTCAACAGCATGGGATTTTGTGTCAAAAGCTTTGTGTCATTTCTCATAGTGACAATGACACTCATGAACCCAGTCATTTCCCTAGGTGTCTACATATTTTTTTTCTCTTAATATTGATCAAATAATCAGAAATAATCTGGCTGTCAAAGAAGTATTTATTACTGAGTAAGGAAGTTTTGTCATATTGGAAACTTTATGTATATCTGCGTGTGTGTGTATTACTGGACTTTTCAATCTTTAGTTTTATGACATAACTCTAAAAAACCCCAATATGACTTTCAAAGACAAAGACAATAACAATAGTCTGAATTTGGTTGGAACACATGTATCAATTGACAATAGCCCGCTGAATCACATTGAGAAAAATTAACTATTCGCTTGAATGACTGACCATAATTATCCAAACAGTCAGGACTTTTAGGTGTGTCAAACAGTTACAGTTCATAAGATAATTGTCTGAGTTAAGTAAAAACGTTTAACATATTTCCATGCAGGGAAGATGACAATCCTTAGAGTAAATCAACGTATCCATTTTTCGAGCACCTGAAACGCGGCATCTTGAAAGCACAAAACGCAAATTTTCGTTATGTTATTGAAAGAAAGATTACGTTGCTATCCTACATTTAACTTTTATTAACCTGACTTAACAGAAGTGATGAAGATTCCTGGCCAGCAGCAACAGCAGCAATAACAACAACAACAGACAACAATCAGCATAAATGGGAGAAATCTGAAAGAAGTTACCTCCTTTACCTACCTACCTGGGAAGCATCGTTTTACCTACAGGTGGACAGAAATGACGAGGACATCAAAACCAGGATCGGGAAAGCAAGGTAAGCTTTCATTTCTCTCAAGTCTGTGTGGAGGTCAACAGCACTCAGTATGAAAAATGAGTTCCAGATTTTCAACTCCAATGGGAAGTCAGTTCTACTATACGGATCACAGACTTGGCACCGTGCTGCGTCACGGAGGGCACTTCGAACAAACTACAGACTTTCACCAACAGCTGTCTTCGCTCAATACTCAAGATCAGATGACCGGCCAGAAAAGATCAGCAACAGGGATCTCTGGCAATGAGCAAACCAACCAGGAACCGATTGTGCAACAAATCTGCAGGAAGAAATGCAGGTGGATTGGTCATACTCTGAGAAAACAAATCATCAAGTGACATCACATGCCAGGCCATTGTTCGATTGGAACTCGAATGGGAAGCGGCAAGTTGGCCATAAGTGAGAGGGTGACATGGAGGAGGTCATGTGGAGAGGAGATGAAAGCATGTGGGTAGAGGTGGAGCCAGATGGTAGTTCAAAACATTTGCTTGTGGCAATATGTACAATTATAACAGTGAACTGAACACCAATCTTCCAAGGCAAATGATTACGAATAACAGTGAATGTATAGTAATGACATCTCATGAGTAATGTTTATATCAAATTCTATGCAAATTGATAATAAACTTTATATGGATGAGTGATAGTCTCAAGGACAGGGATAGAAATCGGGATAAACGATTATGTGCGTTTTGCGTGCAAGTGCGTAAGATCATGACTACGTTTAAAAAAGAAAAGGTTTTTTATGCAAGCGTACGACAAGGAGTAAGGTAATTTATATACAAAAGATGGAGAGTCATACATAAAAGGCAGACGTAATAAAGCATTTGTGAATTTGTAGATTCCACAGCAGACCAGAGTATCAATAGTAGCTGGAACTGTTTCTTTTGCACACACAGCAACACATGTTTTAAGTGAATTGCTTTAGACCCTGCTGTTTGGAGTATTCAGTACCTGGATACTCTCAGCAATTTATTCGGTACCCCAGAGATGACAGAGAAGGATTCTTCAATGTCAGCTTTGTGGCCAGTTTGGACTAGATGATCTAATATCGCACTATTTATGGTTTTCATTACACCATTATTTAGTCACACTGGTAGGTGTTCCCTGTCATGAATAAACAAGTTCTTAGAGCATAGGCCAATATAACTCTCTTCACAAACGCAGTTGAAATGACAGATGTAAGAAGAGGTAGCTAGTCTACGTACTTCATCTTTCAAATGAAGAACCATAAGCGGCTGTCAATGTCCAGGTCTAACTACACTGGACTTAACGCTGTCCTTAGAAGATCTTCAGGAACAATGTGCAATAACCAACGTGAGAAAATAGCACACAGATTGGTGACTCGAGAATCCTTTATTATTGCACCAATATGGAACCAACCATAAGGTTATTATACACAAAGTCTAAGAATAAATGTCATAACAATTAATCACAATAATACTTCTGATAGTATTTCTTCGTCTTCTAACGAACAGCGTACGATGGAACGATGATTGCAGTATTGGTTACTGCCGCCAAAATATGCAGTTGGTTTTGAGTAAACAACCATGAATCGATCTTTCATTCTTCAACTACATTGACAGCGGTCGTATAGAAAAAATGACTTCATATAAATAATTTGAATTGTTTTTAAAATTATCTAATATCTTCGATAAATGTTGATACTACACAACGAAACGACGTAGAAATTATCCTTTTCCTGGTGATCGGTCTTCAATTAATCAGTACTTCTGGTACTTAGGTTTATTCAGTCACTATGAACTATTGAAATGTCTGATCACAATATGTTCAGCCATATATTAGCTATCGATATCTGAGAGAGTCGAGATTTATCACAGTGTGGAAGATTTCACCTTGAAACTGAAATCAGCAAATAGTTAGGATTCCTGACAGGCTGAACACAAACTGATTTTCTGATAGATTTCAAATTTATGCAGTTGCTTAGTTTCAGAGTTCACATTTCAGCTGCGATCCCACTACTATTTATTTGGTAAGCCCAGACTATTTAGGTTGTAGTATGTGATTTGTCTGATGTTACATATTTCATCGGATAAGCATACATTCATATGGTTCGACTGCATCATTTGAATCACTCTTGATAATATTCTTATCAGTATTTTACCAAATGGATGAAATTATCGTCTGGTATACATCCTACAGGGATCTGTCTGGTGAGCACTACTATTTTATGCCGGTGGTTTCCATGTACACTGATCATCGATATTATTACTTGAATTCCTAAGTGGAATGATGCATTTTAGCACATAATGACAGAAACGGTTATACACATATTACAACTGCGTACCAGGTACCCTTAATTTAAAACGCAACTTTTGTTGTGCTAAGAAGTTTGTGTAGTGACTGGGTCATAATCTTGGCGTTTTATGAAAAGCTTTTCTAACAGCCTGTAACAGACTTCATCAACAGCTGTCTACGGTGGCTTCATAAAAACGACCAGATAGTCAACCAGAAAGGAATAGCGATAAGGAGCTCTGACTATTAACCTGTCAACAAATTATTCGTCAACAAATATGGCGAAGGAAATTACGATGGATTGGACGCACGCTAAGAAGACCAGTGAATAACACAGCGGTCCAGGCCATCACTTGAGTGGAGCCCTGATGGGAAATGACCAGTTGTGCGTTCAAGTAGGAGATATAGTCATATGAGCAATAGTGGAGACAACTCAGAACGACTTCAGAAAACAAGATGAAATAGTGGTGTACTACTGAAGCCCTGTGTTCCACTCGAAACCCAAAGGAATAATTACAGTGATAACAGTATGACACAATTTAACAATCAGATTTACAAGGCATGATATGGCCAATGCATATATTATATATTATTAAAATTGAAAAGAACGTACATTGCAATCTATTAACCGAATAGTGATGTGCACGCTTCTTCACGTTATCTCCATGATATCACTTGTCGCCTAGGCAGTAAGATACTGAAGAGATTTAATCCTGGAGAAAACAGCGTTTTATTGCCTCTCATTACTGCTTTACTAATTATTGATAGCCAATCACAAAATTCAACTTAAGACGGTTCAAGCACTACATAACCCAAATATTTTAGCGGAATTGATATTTTCGCGTCTTTCTGTGTTTATCCTTTAAGTCACTTGATCACTAGTATAACAACAGCTTCATTTGCTGTCTGTGTTGGTTATCAGCCTACTATTTCCATCAGCATCGATATCACGGATATTATCAGTGCCGGATTGCTTACCTATATTGGGATTTGCTGCAAGACACCACATACTGCTTGTTGACTGATTTGAGTAGCTGGATTCCACTCACACTAACCAGTAGTGCATGCTAGCCGAATCGAAGTGATTTAAACACCACCCAGTCGTTTCGCTCATTCCACACCGAGCTCATCAGTAGTGTCCCCAGTTTGACCCAGCTGAGAGAGCCAAATCAATTTAAACCTGCTTACCTAAGCTAATCTCGATCTAAATAGTTTTGCATCCCAAAGGAAACTCTATTTCAGTTTCACGCCGAACTGTGTAAATTGAAAATCGAGGACCTGATTCAGTTTATCATCCACCTAGAAATCCCTGACATTGATTAAAATTTCATCATCAAGTTGTGAACTACAGCCTGAGGAAGATGTGACTGAAAACAGGTAGTGCTGGCTTCTACATTTTGTTCTATGTGTGTGTGCGTTTATGAATATCTGTGGGTGTGTTTCGGTAACCAAGGTTGTCTTAGATAAATGTATCCATAGGGTCTAAGAAATATTACCATGTACAGATTGAAATATATAACAACGGATCAATGAAGAGCACGACAACTGACTATCCTGTTAAAACTGGCGACTAAATCTTGGGAAATAATCTATTTCTTCTGAAGATGGTACTCCTTTTTATTCCTCACACTGCTGAAACTCCGGCTATTCACATGAACAATTCATAGATATATACACTGAAGTAGCTTGTTCTGTCGTGATTCTAACATGATATTTTGATGTTTCCAGTAACATTTATGTTTCAAGTCGGTATTATTCTTATTATTATGACTGATGTTATCATTCTAAACCATTCGGTTTCTTCGTTATATTCTTCACATACATGATATCCTCTTTTCCAGTCTTCTGTGAACCTGGAGGTCACACATAATTTTTCAAATATTTCATCATGTTACGCAACTAGTAACTGAATATCATGAACCCTTTTCAGTTTCATATTACATTTGGATCAATATTGTATCCTTTAACATTTATTATCTTGTGATGAGAATACTATTTTGATGTTTTGTGATAGTATCAATAACTGGGTGACATTTCAAGAACAGTGCATTGCTGCTCATAATCATAGCGGTTTATTGAAATAGCTTCATAATTTGCCTCACATATTTTTTCTCTTCACCTTATTATTCATTGCGACTTTCCTTATAACCGGTAGAGGCGATGAGCCAATTCGATTACACGTGTTTGCTGTTGATTGGGTGAACAAAGATTCGGCGATTAACCTCTGTTCATCTAACTGTATATTACTTTTTGATACTTTCACCTTGTCTCACCCTAAGGTGTTATGATACACGCTAGTGAATGCACTGCAATCGCTTTTTTTCTAGATTATTTAACTTAGGAGGGAAAGTCATTCCAGATCTATCTAAATTCCTACTTTCCAGCAATCTAATACTACATACAATTGTTCCCCTTTATGAATCTGAATAAAGCAAGAATAAGCGTTTGTGCAGAATAAAATAGTACCATCATTTATTTCTTTGGCTACTCATCGGCTGCTTGCAGACTAAATAAATTATTGAATTTATCTACAGAAAGGTTTCAACATACTTACAAATTTTACATGATGTCAGGTGACAGGAGATTCGGGAATTACACTTATTTAGTTTTTACACAAGCAGTTCAAGGATTAAACCAAATCTGCTTCGGCAAACTTGAGGAGAATTGGGCTTTGTTGCCTAGTGGTAATTTGAACATTTCGCGATTTCCACCTCATGACGAGTATCAAGGAGATGCCTGGTAATGGCATTATTGTAAGTGTTTGTTCCCTTGAAACCTAGGCTTTTATGTACATGATCAGGAAATCGGAGGTGTGCCCTCCTTTCTGTTCTCCCAATGTAATTTTGGAACCTCCTGTCAACTGAAATCTTTATGAAATTAGCAGGTATTTTGAATTATTTTTGTACATAAACTTAATAATTTATTTATCCGTAAGCAGCCGATGAGAAGCCTATGAGATAAGTGATGGTACTATATTATTCTGCACAAACTATTGTTCTTGATTCATTCAATCTAATACTAGTTCGACCTATGTATTTAACACCACACTCATTACATAATACTTGGTAAATTATATAATTTTTCTTTATAGGATCTAACGGGTCCTTAAGTCGACATAGTTTTTCCCTGAGTTAAATGATTTGTTTGAAAGCCACCCTAATTCCAGCCTTATTAAGAATCCTAGATAACGACAACCGGGAAACTGCTTCAATGTATCAATGCCTTCTACATGTTCAACGAAATAACCGCATTCAAGTATCAAGTGGATATACTTTCTTAAAACATACATTTTACTGAACTATATGTTCTTATCTTTTCATATCTCTGATGTAATATTTTTCGGTAAATGAAAAATTGGACAGTCGAATCCATAATTCTGAGTATCACAATCAAACAAGCTATACACGATCACAAAACTCATCATTCCCTAAGCATTTTTCGATAAATTATGATGAGGCTGAAAGTTAATTAAAGTTTTCCAGGTCAGAATGCGGGATCAATCGACAAAGTCGACAAATGTTAGTCTGAAGCATGTTGAGATATGCAAGTTTTGAAGACGTGAATAAACAATGGGTAGCCCTAATTGAAACGTCTCAAATTTGTTCACAAAATCAGCCTAGTCTTTCAAGCATTTTGTCAACTGTATTATTAAATAATGTGCGTTTTGTTTAAGTTTGGTTGCAGGATCTACTAGACACCTATGAAACACTCTAAAGTAGTTACTTAGTTTTGTGTAATTTCAGTTAGGATAGTCTTGCAGGTATCAAATAACGTAAAGTTATTTCCCCTACTCTACTACAGATTACACTTAAGAAACTATCAATGACGATCTAGGCTATATGATTAAAAAATATGTATTTACTTGCTCAAAGTTTCCAAATGAATGCTTACTCCATTATAGCTGTATATATCTTCAAAATGGCCAGCGACTATTAGCATACAAATATGAATATTTTGCAGAAGTATTAGCTCGGAAAACTACCTCGCTAGGTTGAAAAAATTCAAGTACTTTGCAACCTATTCCAGCACCGGTAAATACTGAATAACTTGAAAACAAACTAATAACAAGACATTCGATTTATTTCAAAAAAATTTCAAACCAATGTTACAGTAAATAAGAAGAAGTAAGTAATTAGAATGGACAGTTGAAGACCTTGCATTAGAAAAAGAAACTTAATTGTTGAAATAAAATTTCATTGGATTATGTTAGAAATTTAATGTGATTCAACAAGCAGGACAGCAGGAACACCGGCGAACACGTACATAACGTCTAGCACAACGTCTGCAACATCCTAGTCGAATACCTCCCCGAATCACACATCTTCGTCTACCCCAAAGTGCAACTCCTCTATGTATGCGAATACGTCGATTACCGGATTTTCGTACATATATTGCAATATCACCACCTACAATTAAATAATTTTTTATAGTTAAATTAAGAAAAAAACACAACAAACACTGAAGATGGTGGATTAAAATCTCTACTTTGAAGCGGTTGCCTTTGTTTAATTTCATTCAATGTTTATGGTTGATCAATTATACTGGACTGAATTGTTAGGTCTTTGTTAATATGTCCACTTCTTAATTTAGGCAAGTAGTAATTGATATTCCCTGTGCAAGACGTGGTTGTTGTGACCCAAGTGGTCTAGTGAATAATGCTTCGGCATTTGAAACAATGTGTGCAGATTTCGAGTCTCAGTAGCATCACTGTCACTCGCGGCGTGGGATTACAGCTGATGAGTGCTAAATATGACGAAATGTGTATTCTAGATTCCACTGCCAGTCACCATCCAATAAAGAATAAATTCAATGCAGTGAATTTGTCACACTGAGCTTGATATGATAATGCAATTATGTTAAGTATTTGTGTGAACTGTTTAATATAAAGGCTGTCCCACTGGTGAGTCATTACCCACCGAATCAAAGTGGTTAAATTTCATGAGGAAATACTGGATAGTTAATATTTCATGCAGACCTTATATTATTTTTGCTGCTACTGTTATTTATTGTCGCAAAGTATTCCATTTTGCATGCATGTTCCATAGTTATTTAGAATGATAGCATACATCACTACCTTTGACTGTGTTAATTAACTCAATACAGTTATTACAGTCGAAATCCCTGAAAGTTTTAGTTACAGCAATTAGTAATTCTTGAAAATGTTCGTAGTTTTTTAAATGGAGTTGAGTGTTCTGAGTTCACCATATGTTGGTTTACGAATGATATAAGAATAGAACTTGGCCTTTGTCGGACATCATAATTCCAGCATGAAGAAAATTTGGAAGCATTTATTTCCTGATACGAATTTAAAAGAAGCAACAAAAGTTAATGAAGCAGGATAGCTTGATTAACCTTTGTTGCATCAAGGAAACTTATTTGATGAAGTCTCAAAGAGTTATAATGTGATATTTATTGATGATGTCTCGAACACAATTTATTGCTCATAATCATGTCAACTAATTCCTCTATTGATTTAAGTAGCTTGAAAGTCCCCATTGAGTCATATGAGAAAGAGGAGACGTTCAGCGAAGAGACTCTCTGCGGCGAATATATTCACAGAGCCGTACAATCGCAATTGTATATAATTATTTCTGTGTGTGTACATGTACATTTTTTCCATATCTCTGGTATTTTCCGTGTTACTGCCAATCAAACTGAAAGCTAATGGAATTATATAAACGTGGCTGGAAAGTTTTCTATGTTGATATGCTTATGAGCATTAAATTGTGTTCAAAACATAATCAGTAAGTATTACTGTATAACATTGTGAGACTTTATCATATAAATTTTCTCCATGATAGCATTGTACTCTACCATAGTGATGAAATTATGACACTCAGCACTATTCACAAAGTCCTATATGATATCAGATCAAATCTATCAAAAGGAGCAAGACCGTGACTTCTGTGTACAGCTGAAGCATTAACGGTTCAAGTAGCTTTTTCCGCAACTAGAACGTTTATACGAGAATGCATTCATAGAACAACCAAAAATATTGAATCATTACGAATGTGAGTTTCCAATATTGATGAAACCTTATCAGCCCTAGTCACATCAGAATTGAAGACTCTCATTAACAAAATAATCCAGGTTAAAGAAGAATTTTATCCTCAATCTTCAAAAAGAAGACAAATCAAAAGGATTTAAATTAAACTGTAATCCTAAACACCATTCTAAAAATACACCGAGTCATAACATTCTAGATACGAACAAAGTGGTGCTTAATCTCTCCGACAGAAATTTACTTGATTGTGACTTCATTTTAATTTAAACAGAATACGTTTATTGCCCTTCGAAATAGTTCCAGCCATTGAACCGTCTTTACACTGTGTGACATCCGAAGAGGCAAACGTTATAAGACACAAAATTACATCTGTACTACGAAATCAGAAGCCAAATACACCAAATATAAGCAAAGGCGAGTAACTGGCATTAAAACTACTACAAAGAGGTAGATTGATGGTCATCATAAGAGAAGACAGAAGCAATACCACGGTTGTTATGATCTATGTAGATTAGGAAAAAAACCTATTGATCACCTTAATGTCGGCCCCTTTGGAAAAGTCAACATGACAAAGTCAAGGGCGACATTGAATAAAATGAAGGCTGAAACCAGCAAAATTTTACGATCATGAACTTTAGCCTAACGAAATCACTAAATATCGGGTGAAAAAGTACAAAACGTTTAACAAAAGTGGACTAATATTTGTAAGTCTGAGGTCAAATTTTGATCACAGTTCATGCAACTTTGTTTATTGTATTTTGATGCCTGATTCATGACTCATTTGAATGCACAAAATTTTTAAAAATAAGAAATGTCCTTTCTATATATAAACCTCTATAATGTTAATTTTGATCAATTTCACTGAAGACGTTTTGGACCAGTTTGCCGAACGAAACTTTGGAATTGCTTATTTCAGTTTCACTGAGATTTGTACATATGTCAATACTGTAATTTCATATTAAATAAGTCTATCTGATAACGATATTTATGTATGGGTTAGTGTACAATGATATGATAAAGTTGGACAGGGTGACAGATTTATTTAGGTGGAGGTAGAGAGATTAATCACTGAAGTTTTATTCATCCAATCAGCGTTCAACACGCGTAATAGGCATGGAATAAAACCCGTCACAAAGATACGGAAAATAATCTTCGAATAAAATAGTCTTATTATTATGTAGATATATTTAATTATATTTACTATAGTTTGGTTTTTTAAGGGTTGGTTTTGTTTTTTCACGAGTTGATCATGGATTGATATCAGATAGAGAACCATTGAAAAACAGTAAGTATTAGATAGCTGTTTCACCTTAGTTTGGGAATCCTCAGCAGTACCTACTCACTGGAGTTTGAACCCACACAAGCACTGTGCTGAAATTCTACAGTGATAATAACTTGTTTTGACAAAGCAATAAGAAGACGTAATTTGTCTGAATTGTCTTATGTTTTCGCGCAACACATTTCAAACAATCTGATCACATACACATGGACTTATCATAGGCATATTTATGAAATTAATCAAGAGTTAGGAAGTGAGAAAATAGACACAGGTCAAGTTAAAAGGACACATTGAAGGTGGAAATATCAAAGGAGATCACGAAATCAGATAACAGAGGTAACAGTACATCTAGCTAGGGCTTCCACCAACTATAGGATACGCCCTCGCCAAAACACGTTTTATAGATAGGTTAAAAAGATGTGTTACCGTCGATTTTATGTCCTGTCTCTATAGAACGTTTCTCAATAGAGGAGCTAGGTCTCCTGTTCTCACCATTAATGAGTTCTGAAAATTCTATTTGCTTCTGGGGCCATTTAGGAGTATGCTTTGAAGCCCTTACTTGCAAAGATCGATGAGTTCTCCATTATGTTTATTCCTATATGCATATTCTCAAATGGATCCAAAATTAATATTATTATTGCTTCCTTTAATTCCTAGAGGAACATAGGGCTTCAGCCAAGCGTCTCCATTGCGTTCGGTTCTCTGCTAGAGTCTTTATCTGGTTCCAAGTCTGTCCACACGTTTTCCTCTTCTCTTCACATGACCTCCTCCAAGTCACCCCACCCGTGCACTGACGACCAACTCGCCGCTTCCCTTTCCTGTTCCACTCGAGGGCTTGTCTACTGATGCCACTTGATGGTCTCCTGAGAGTATGGCCAATCCATCTCCATTTCTTCCTGCTTATTTGTCGCATAATTAAAAAGAATTAGTCCCTTTAATAAATTTCAAACTGACCATTTGGTAAAGATAACAAAACCAGGTGTACTTTGTTGGATTTGATCAATGTGTAAAATTATAAAACTAGCGTGTATTTACATAATGAAATTAATTATTACTGATTTTGTCACTTCATGGGGAAGCGAGGTGTTGTAATCAGGTCAGATTTTGTTGTAGTCCATCATTACTATTCAAACAATTTGGATTCCACTTGATATGAAGTGCTTCTGATGACATTAGACGTTCTTTGTGATTTCTGAAGTGCTTTCTTGGATTATGATTTCAATATTGTCAAAACCAATATTTTGGCCTGATTCTATAGCGTCTAGACCTATGGCTGATGATTTTTCAGGCTTTTTTAGTTCAACTGGATTTCTCGATGGTCGGACAGAGGTGGCCCCACGGTGTTCATTTCTTCTGATTTTGGTTTCTCAAGATGTTTGTCCGATATATATAGCATCACATTCAAAGCATTTTATTTTATAGACACAATTAGATAGAGAATCTTTAGGGATTTGGTCTTTTATATGGACAGGGTTGCTTCGCAGTGTGTCTCATATTTTGGAAAAAACTCTGATGTCGAGCTTATTGAGTACTCTTCTGATATCGTCTGACGTCTCCGCTCTATATGGAATGACAACTGTTGAGGTCCATGTTTTCGGAACACGTTTTTGACCATACTTAATGTCAGTGTTGATTTTGTTGATGAAGTTCTTTGGGTAGTTGTTTTGTTTGAGAGTTTCAGTGATGTTTGATATTTCTTCTTCTTTTTCTTTCTCATCCGTTAACATCAAAGAGTGTGCTCGTCTAAGAAGACTTGAAACAACTGATACCTTTGCGCTGATGGGGTGTGATGATCCGAAGTCTAATTATTTATTGAAGTGGATTTTCTTCCTGAATATAGATATACTAAAATGTCCGTTTTCCCTCCTCTTAACTAGGAAGTCTAGAAATGGTAGTTCCCTGACCTCAGATTCTGCTTCCTAAGTAAAGTGGATTATGGGAGATAGATTGTTTATTTTCACCAAGAATGAACTGTGTGCATCTCGTTTCAGCACTACAAAAGTATCATCTACATATCTTAACCATATTTTAGGCTTGAGTATGCTTGAAAAGATGTTATCTTCGAATCTATTCATGAAAAGGTCAGCGACTATTGGGGAAACTGGTGAACCCAAAGCAACAAAATTTGTCTGTCTATCTAAATTCCGTTTAAATGTAAAATAATTAATTTCTAAAGAGAATTTCAAGCTCTTATTTATTTCACTGGTGTCTAGTGGACATCTTTGTGATAGCGTTGTATCAGATTCTAGTAGACTGGAAATGATATCAAGATGATGGATTTATGAACAGATTAATTGCATTGGGATATTATGTGTATTAGTATAATGTATAAGTCTGAGTCTATAGTAGAAGCTGAGCACGTTTATATTGGTTCATTGTTATAATCTGCCAAAATTAAATTTACGACCTGCAAATTACTCAGTTCGTGGGGAAATTTCACTACAGTTTCCTTTGGAGACCGACATTGTTCAGAAGACGACATGTGATCTGTTTGGAATCATAAGTGACAGTCAAGAAATCAGATGCATCTATGTCATAAACTGAAATATAGTAGAATTAAGGGAAAAATGTTTTAAAAACTCTATTCTTACCTGCTCTTCGATATATTCTTACTGGACGACGCCAGAACTTGTTCATTTTCTGAATAATGGTTTCTGAAAGTTTGTGTTAAAAGTTATTGTATGGTTTAATATCACCGTAAAAGCCTCCAAAAGAGCAGCTTTTATACTAATGGATGAGAACTCTTGATGCCTATGATTACAGGTTCGATTATGAGTTGACATGATTTAGAGAACCATTGGAAAATCTGGACGTACTGGAAAACCTGTTTCGCCCCAGTTTGTAGCTGTTCATCTATACGCACCCACTGCTGCGGTTCGAATTCAGGATCTTTCAGTCACAAGGCGAACTCATATAACAATCAGACATGGGGACCTGATCCAACAGTTGGCCCATGAATTGCAACTTCTACCAGTTCACGATACGTCCTACCCAACTGCCCACCAATCCAATAGGCAAGTGACTTATGTATCCATCCATATTTTTGTGCTGAATATGCCCAATAGAATCGACAGCATGAATAGTCAAATTCTGCCAAGTATTAAAACCTCCAGGAAAGCTACACAGGCAGTCAAATTACTCTAAATGATTATCAGACGAGATGAGCATACGGAAAGAACCTTAAATTGTAGTTTAGGAAGTTCAGACAATAACAGTCGTAACAACTAACTCATTTATTTGATATTTATATCACAAAAAGTGTTTTTCTCAGGATCTGCAGGCAAAATAAGGATGACCTACTTTCTATATCAGCATTCACCTCCAGCTTAGATTATTATGACCGAAAAATTGGCAAATGTTTCACTAGACCAGATTGACAATGTCAAGCATACAAATGAATTAAAGTCATACAAAACGATATTACGAATAACTGAAGAATTTACTCTGAATATGTTCATTTTAATTACCTTACATTGTATACAGCAGACTTTATTATTCACTCAGAAGAAGTACATCTGAACATATTAATTAGGATAGCTACCACTTAGGAAAGAATCCAGCAAGGAAAGTTGTAAAGGCTGATAAACTGTAAGGCTTTTAACTCTGAGTTATCTCTGTCACTGCTAAATACTATAATAAAGGTCAGTATACTTCATGATGTAACTTTAACAATCAAATCTTGGAGAGGATAAACAGTCTGACTATCAAATATACCCAAAAAGCAGATGAATATGAGAAGTGCAATCACTGAAATACATAAGAAGAAATGATTTGACTTTGAATTACCAATGAAAATTGTTCGTTTCTTAGGTATGCCCTTACGCACTCGAATATCAGTTTCCACTATAATTTCAATATACATAAAACAAAAATATATATCGAAAGAAGAGCTTTATAACAGTAGTTATAACTAAGCAAAACACTTAAAAATTATACATAAAGATTAAGGCTCCTGTTCAGATTTGAAGGGCGACCTACTGTTGTTCAGGTCATGGGAAAGAGATGGAACATAAATGAGAAGAAGAAACTGAATATTAACAAATAAACCCTGTAAAGGAGAACATAATAAAGGAACACTGGAGAATTCGTTAGGGACAGACTTAAATGGCCACATATTCCGGACATTCCTAAAATTGAAATTGTCCTGCGACAACTCCTGTCTATCTCTGAATGCAGGGTTTGTCATCTATCAAGTTATATTCGTCTACCTGTTGCTGGAGATTCACAGTGTGTGGGATTCACTAACACGTCTGCTGACTCTCCTAGCTATAATTTTAGTCACTGTTCAACAGATGAAACTTTACACACATCTGCTATTGAGAGTCACGTGCGCATTAAATTAAATCACGCCGAATGATGTGCTGCGTATCACGTCCAGTCTTCAGGAATTTAAATAAATCGCTGATGCATTTCTTTGTCTTTTGTGTGTCAAGCAGTTAATAAAGCAAAGGCTTCATTGTCGAGGTTGATATGAAAATACAGATTTCTGAGCTGACAAAGGACTTGTGAACCGAGGACAGAACACTGTGGCTTTACAAGACTGTCATCAAGTGCAAGCACATATGTCAAATACAGAAAGGGAAAGGTTTTCAGCAATGTGTTTCTATTTTTTCTTCGGAGCAATTACACCTTCAAATATCTTTGACAATCGGAAATCAATCACACTGAGAGGGAACCACGAACCATCATACTTAGCAAACCACTGACCTCCTCACATTGGAAACGTTTGTGAAAATGAATTAACGATTGAAAACATATATCATAAATGACACAAGAAGGTCATTGAAGAGGATCATTCTATACAATTAAATATCTGAAAGCCTAAAACTGCGTTTATATACAATTTTTTACAACAAAGCAAAGAAATAACATGTGAACAGCTCATGGGATCAATAAATACGGGAGAGACATGCATTAAAGGTAATCGGATTAAATAACGAGATTAATTAATAAGATGAATGAGATGTAATCATTCGGAGAGATAAGAAAACAATAGAAGAATTCAAAAGAATCCACATAAAACAGGCACATTACGAGTGGAATTTTCAAACCTCTGTAAAATCCAATCTCAACTAAACACACACTGACTTTATACGAAATGAAATCATACACATATCAGTGTGTAAAACACTAACGATAAATGTCATCCAAGAATGAGAATGACCGCTTGAAAATGTCTGTCCTCACTCACCTATTTCCGTACGCTTCCTCGGAACAATTCCCCCTTTTCTTCTGAGTGTTTCCTCAATGGTCTCTGTGGAAGTGAAAGTTAGCAGGTGGAATAGTTGAACACAGTATCATGTGGTAGAAAAGAAGTCAAGAACAAACAAATTGATGAACCCTTATGTGATGTTAAGAATGGTGATAATGATGCATGGGTTTGTGCAAAATGTGCACACTTATCAGTTTCCTAGTTCATAAATAATGTACAGTCATAAAGAAAACATTTTAAACTCTATCTTCTCTTAGACAGCACCACTTCTTATCTACTCAGCTTTGACCATGATACATACATAAAAAGTCTGAAGGAGTTTGCAACTGCAATTTCAGGTGAAATGAATGAAACGTCTACTGAACGAATGATGCTGCCTCTTGTCTAAACACATGTGATATTTTAGGCACGGGAATTAGGCTGATGAATATTCTATTAAGAGAGATTTTCGGAGCAATTTGAGGTGGGATTACAATATGATGAAGTGGAAACTTGCTTTCTTGAATATCAGGACTGAAGTAGCTCCATGAGTTAAGGAGATCAGCAACGATGCAAAAATACATCAGACGATTGAGTACATTTTCGTAAGTATATAATCTTTAATTGATGAGCAGTCTGTTGGCACTATTATGCGGTCGAATAAAAGTTGACATTCACCCTGTTAAAGGCTAGATTCGCACGATGCGGCCACTAAAAACACCTGTCAAAAAAAATGACACAGGTGCCCTATGTATTACTTAAATTCACAGAAGTGCAGCACAGTTTTTGACAACAAACGCCACTTGTTGTATGCCAATTATTAAACGAGTTGAAACGAAACCTATTCACGGTTATGTGATGAAAAATCCATCCTCATACGTGCTTCACTCATCTTCACGTGTCGATTTATAATTAATCTTGATAACATATGACATATGGCTCCAGAGAGAGTTGAAAATTAACATAATCATCATGGAAAACTATTTCAAATCTCCACGATATCCAACCGCTGTCATACAAATTCCGTTGTTTTACGGAATCATAGCATATACGCACTAAACTGTTACACATGAAAAACAAATATTTTCAGACTATTGTAACCGAATTCAAGTTGACCACTGAAAACGTCTCATCTAACTCACCTATTTCTGTTCGTTTCTTCGGAACAGTGCCTCCCCCTCTTCTGATGGTTTCTTCAATGGTCTCTGTGGAAGTGAAAGTTTGTAGGAAGAATAGTTGAACAAGGCATAACAATTAAGAACAAAATATATCAACGACTCCTTTTAGGGCGAAGTCTCCGTTTGTCTGTATGTGTGCTGAGTTTTCCGTCTCACTGTTCATCAATAATCTGTAATACTATGGTAAAAATTACCAGTTCTGTCTAGCGTTTACAATGACTATCGAAGCACAAGCTTCAGTCGTCGTATTTATCATTCATTCTTATTCATTTGATCTCCATCATCATGCATGAACTTAAACACTGAGAAAGTATTTGACAACATTTCTGGATGAAGTGCAGGAAATATCCACACACTGAATAATGCTACCAACAGTTAAATCAGATGGACTATTTTGTGTGCGGGATTTCGGTTTTTCGCAGTTCTTCTCAAGAAGACAGATTTCAGAAGTAGTCTGGGGTGAGTAGTGGACACATGCTTCCCTGTATATGCAGAGGGAACAAGGTCTCTGAATTGCTTTTCACCAATATACAAGCTTTGAGTGCTCTATAATCTCTTACCTGTATCATGCTGCACTTGGTCAAAAGAACTGCGATATTTCTCCTTGAACAATTAGAATCAGACTCATATCATCACTGAAAACTCGTACCAACGAAACACACGGAGATTTCCCCAGTAACGGTTGCCGTGTGAGGACCATAGCACAATATCATAACAAATATCGACTGTTGCATGCCACACTCTCAACAAGTTGAAGAGAGGCAATTTGCATTGTGTGAAGGCAACTCCATCCTTCTTATCTGACTAATCTGAATGCTTACTTCTTATTTCTCTGCCTATTTAAGAAAAGGCTTGAGATTACCTAACCCAGAGAAAGTGGCATCCGATGTAAGAGAGAGTAGAATATTTAGTAGAAGAAGCACGGAGTGACTAACGATATCTGCATGCCATACACTCTCAACTGTACTTTACTCTAATGCTACACGGAATCAAATCATATTCGCACTATTGCATGAAGCATGAAAGACAAAAGAATTTAAGGTGACAACTGAAAATTGTCTCTTCTCACCTGTTTCTGTTCGTTTTTTCGGAATAGTTCCTCCTTGCCTTCTGATCGTCTCTTCAATTGTCTCTGTGGAAGTAAAAGTGGATGGGGGAGTTTTGTGAACATGACATCACGTGGCGGTACAACAGTGAAGAACAAAAGATATTAACGAATTACTTAGATGACCATAATGGTGATTTTGTGTTTGCGTACTATGCGGCGTTTTCCGTCTCCTGATTTATAGTTAACTTATAATGTTGTAGGAAACACTGACAAGTCTGTGTCCTGCTCACAACTATTTTCGAAGAGCAATTTTCAATCATCGGAGATGTCACACACTGCCATTCACCTGCTATTGAACATTTTACACCATTATAGACACTGAATAAATTTTCAGTTACACTTTTGGATGAAGTCCATGAAGTATCTTCAGTGTTATTGATTCTGCCACTGGCCCAATCAGATACGTAAGATTTTTGAAAAAGATTTATGTTGACGAAATTTCTTTTAAGAAGATAGGTTATTGGTATATTCTGGGGTTCATTTAAAATATGCTAAAGTGGAATCTTGCTTGTTTGAATATGCAGAGCGCAGTAGCTGTGCTGGTAATCAAAATCTGCGACAATGAAAAAAAATTGGTTGGATGAGTGAGCACATTTTCATCAGTATTTTACTGTTAAGTGTTCAGCCCAATTGCATTGTAATGGACTTAGGCAAACGAACCAAGACATTTCTGCCGTTACAAACTGGTGTGGTTATTAAAAACCCACATTTACGAGATTGATGGAGATTTCTCAACTAATGTCTTTCATAGGAAGAAGTGTGCGGGACCATTTCATGAAAAATACCAAATTTTGCATGCCACTCACTGTCTGAACAAACTGAAGTGACGCTTTCTCATACCTACGTGAATTCAACTCTATCCTCATACCTATTTCACTCACCTACATAATTTCAACCTACTCTTGTGCCTCCTTAGACTCACATTTGATATCATATGGTCAATAATAAAATGCTACCTGACTGAAGAGATTAGAACACCGAGTACAAGCATTATGAACAAATTATTCGAATCCCCATGACATCCAACCCTACCCATACAAACTCAGACTTCACTTGGTATCAAATCATATCCACACTAAAGCGTTGCACATGAAAGACTAATGTTATCAGATAATGATAAGCGAATTAGGGAGGATCACTGAAAAACGTTTCTTCTCACTCACCTATTTCTGTTCGCTTCTTCGGAACAGTGCCTCCCCCTCTTCTGATGGTTTCTTCAATGGTCTCTGTGGAAGTGAAAGTGAATGGGAGGAAGAGGTGAACACAATATATCACGCAGTGCAAGTACAAAAGTTATCAGCGATTACTTATATGGAGAGGATTATAACGATCATTATTTTTCATGAGGGTGTACACCAGGCGGTGTTTTCCATTCCCGATTTCATGGATGAACGGTAATCTTTAAGGAGACATTGACAAGTATATTGCCTGCTCACAGCGAATCTCAAATAGCAAACTTCAGTCATCGTATATATCATACTTTCGTATTCACCACTTCTTGGCTGTAATAAACCTGTATCAACAGCGAAAGAAGTTTTAATTCAACCTCTAAAGTCTACAGTTTGTCTGCATTAATTTGTGCAGGTGATTTCGGCTTTCGGTGATACTTCTTCGGAATACAGAGATTTTCGGGGTAGTCTGAGGTGGATTCATAATGTGTTGAGGTAGACACTCGCTTGCTTGCGCGTGCGTAGTAAATTAGTTCTGTGAATTATTAAATGTCACGACATTGCTCCTGGAATGCTTTGAATGAGTGAATTTTCATCCATATAAAAGCGTAAAATTATCGGCATTATGTTCGTTATTTTGAACTGCACTTTGTCAAACTATCTACGACAATTCTCCTCGTATAACCTAGATTCGACTGGTGTTGTCATTTCGACACTTATATGAAGTCAACTCCATCCTCCTGGCTATCACAATCATGAATACTTTCAATCCACTCGTCTGCCAATTTAAAATGTACCGTGGTATCCTGTAGCCAATATTACTAAACTGTTTGTCTTATGACAGATTAGGAAACTGAACACTATCATTGAGTTGATTGTTCAAATATACACAATATCCACCTTCAAACATACTCTGGCCTTACATTTAATAAAATCATATACGCATCCAATCAACTAATAACAATTCAGCTTGCACTGAGATGGCAAGTCACTGCATATAGTGACCACATTGCAAACGTCACTATTAGGATTCAGTCTATACCAACTGAAGGACTAGACAGATGGCATCTGTTACCAACCAGTGACCAATCCAGTTAAAGATTAGTCTCATCACAGAATGACGACAAAATGTAAATATCTACTGGAAAACGTCTCTTCTATCTCACCGGTTTCTGTTCGCTTCTTCGGAATAGTGCCTCCCTGTCTTCTGATTGTCTCTTCAATGGTCTCTGTAAAAGTGAAAGTGGGTAGGGAAGTATGTGAACATGGTACCACATGGCACAACCGCAGTCAATAACAGAAGACAATGACAGTTTTTCGTTACATTTTGACGATGTGACAAACATGGGGTATTCTCCGTTTCTTCATTCAATACCTTACAGAAGAAATTAGTAACTCTGTTAGCAACTCAAACGATTCTTGAAGCACAATCCCATAATGGGTTGAAATAGACACTTGCACGCTTGCACATGCAAAGAGAGACAGCTCTGTGAATTCTCTAGTCTTGCAATATTTCACCAACAATAGGATGAATACATATATCTTCATCATAATCTAAGCGTTATTTGATAAGTAATTCGTTGGCTTTATCACACTTGGTCTATCTAACTTCTTTATTTCTCCTAGAACATCCTCGATTCACTGCTATGGTCATAAGAAAATAATCCTTAGGCGTATTACTGAGATTTCGTACTTGATGCCTTTCTGGGAAGGACAGCGTCATAGTTTGATGAGTAACCTCAATAATTGAATGCCACTTTCTGAACAAGCTGAAATAATGTATTTTTACACTTATTTGAAGACGCCTGCATCTGTGTGCCTACGTCATTCATCTACCTACTTTCAGTTTGCAACCATTTGAAATAAATCTTAGTATCATTTAATCGATATTCATAGCCCATCTGACTAACCAGAAAATGGAACACTGCGTAAATTAGTCACGAAAAGAATCTTCAAATCCCCGTGATATTCAACCTCAAACGTAAAAACTCCGATTTCACACGCAGTCATATCATATCCACACCAGCATTTCAGATATGAAAGATAAATGTCACCAGACAACGGTAAAAAATGCGAATGACCACTGGAAAACCACTCGCCTGTTTCCGTCCGATTCTTCGGAATGGTTCCCCCTTGTCTCCTGATCGTCTCTTCAATGGTCTCTGTGGAAGTGAAAGTGAGTTAGGGAACAGTTAAACAGGATATCATGCAGTACAACAACAGCCAAAGCAACCAACTTCAACGTCTCCTCACAGAGAGATTATGAGTATATGCGCAACTGACAGACTTAACGGCTATTAAATCAGAAACTCTTTGTTATCTTATAGGAAACATTAGGAAGTCTGTGTCCCGTTTATAATGATTGTAGAGACGCGAACTTCAATCACGGTGGATATAATATATTCCCAATCAGCTTCTTTCGACCACCACATATCATTGTTGATATTAGGAGATTTCCAATTACACTTCTAGATCAAATTCAAGGAATGTCTACATATTTAATTATACTACTTCCTGTTCAATAAGATGTCTCATTCTGTGCACAGGATTCCGGTTGTTGACTTTTCATCTGTGAACACTGGTTTTCAGAGTAGAGTGAGTTGGGTTTATAACCTGTTGAAGTGGACGCATGCTTGCTTATTCATGTGGAGCGAAGAATCTGGGTGAATTTTCAAAATTTACGACATCGCACTAGGGATCAGATTAAAGCCAACAGACAAATAAGTAGATAAGCATTAAGTGGATCGCAATCTATTGGCTGTATTATTTTTCACTTTCTAAAAATAAAGTCGTTACTTCTCCTGCCACAGATTGGATTCCATCGATATGGCCAGAGGAAGTTCGTGCTTACGAGAATGATGGAAATTTCTGAATGAATGTTTATTGTAGGAGGATTGCAGGACAATTTTATGAAAAATCACAACTGTTGCATGCAAATCACGCTCTCTCTGTCTCTTACAAACACATACTTTTATGAAAACAGCTCTATCGTCCCGCCTATTTCACTCATCTACGTGTTTTGAATCTATTCGTATATCTACTTATAATTAAGCTTGGTATCATTTCGTCAGTATTAATGCCCATGTGACTAAATAGAGTATCAGAAACCTAATGTAACCATCATGGAAAAATCTTCTAAATCTTCATGACATCCACACTCAACCAAAAATATTATGATGATACAGAGTAGAGAATCACTCCCACACCAATGTGTTAAATATGAAAGATAGATTTAATCACAGATTGATAAGAAAATGCAGATGAATAGAGGAAAAAGTCTATTCTCACCCACCTATTTCCGTCCGATTCCTTGGAACAGTGCCTCCTTGTCTCTTAATCGTCTCTTCAATGGTCTCTTTGGAGGTAAAAGTCGGTAGGAATTTTAGTACCAAGTCGTACACGAAGGGTTATGAACAAAAGAACAGAACTGCTTATTTGATGATGAGTATTATTATTAAAGCTCTGTTTGATATCTACTTATGTTCAGTTTCATTTTTTATGTTTTGTTTGACATATATATATATATAACTGTGTAGACTGTGAAACACTTTGAAGTGAAATGTCCATATACCCATAGCTTTCTAATATAAAGACTCAATGTCATACATCAAGATATTGAAAGCATTTCTAAGCTCTTATTCAATTTGTTCAATCTATGAATTTGTTTGGGATTTTCGGTCTTTTTATTTGTGATTCCAGGTGAATATATATAATTACCTGTCCCATTTCTAAAACATTATGTACTTACCATTGTAACTGCCTCTTCTTGGAACGGTTATATTTTTCTCCATTGTTGTTTCCTCAATGGTTTCTATAAAGTTTATGTTGTAAGGCAGATAATGTATTATTATGCGATTAATTTCAGAATGAAGTTAAGAGTTCAATACACCGCCAAAAATTAGTTTGTAGGGATTTGATTCGCTGCAGATTTGACCACGGTTTGACATCAGTTAAAAACCACTGAAGACCAGGAAGCACTGAACTGATAACAATCCCTGGTCAAACTTGGAACAATTCAAATCAGTACAAACTAATTCTTGAAATATAATCTGATGCCCTCTAGTCACTGGCTACAGGACGAAATTACCTGGAGTTCTGGTGAGAACTCGTGACCAGTGGGGTTCACCCGGTTGTCATTGACCAGTGGTCGCGCTAAAATCACGAATTAGTAGAAGTTAGGATTCTTAGGTCACTGAATTGGGTTTCAGACGTCGGATGGTTTACTAGCTTACCTTGTAATCGGAGTGTCCTGGGTTCGAATCCTGGCAGTGTGTGCGTACTACCAGTAAGTCCCAAGCAAAGATGAAATAGCTGTCTAGTCCTCTCTGGTTTTCAATGGTTCTCTGACTGGTATCAATCCATAAAACAATATGTTTCTTACAGACATACATCAGCGTAATCAAACAACTTCCAAACAGACGTGTTCGTATAATCAATGTGACGTATGCATGTAATTGTTTGTAATGCTTTCAACTTATCTTTTATTAAAACTTACCATTGCGTTTCGGGTGTATTATTTCTGTCACAATTTCTGTTACAACTTCCCATTCTAGTGTTAACAAATAAATAAAAAATAGTATAATAATAGCAATGTGAAAAATATTCTGTTTATTCATTGAGTACTCTTTAATCATTTAGATTCTGTGACTAAGACAAAACAGATATATTTGAGAATTTCCTCGAATACATTGCCATTAGCTCAAATCGTGAGACATAAAAGTGAGCGATAAATATAAACCATTGTTGAATAAGAGATGGCTGTTATAGCTTAGTGGCATAGAGGAAAATGCTTTGGCGTTTGAAACGATGAGTGTGAATACTACCTCTTACTAAGAATTGAAGTGTATCCACACGAGAAGTTCCGATGACGACGAAATGTATTTCGTGGATTTCTCTGTCAGTCATCCAAAGAATATCGAGTCAAAGTAATAATTACGGAAAATGACGTATTTTAATTCAAGAATAAAAAAATAATCTACCCGAATCTTTTTCTGCTTGTTCCTTCTTTTTGCGTTCTTCTTCTAATTCATATTCACTGAGTGTCTCCCATTCACTCCATTCTAATAAATATTCATTGTTATTTTAGCAAAAAATTCACATCACCTGTATAGATGTATGGTTTGTTTTTGTCTGTTTTAGTACTGTTCAGTGGTGTTGATTTTGAAGCTGAAAGATACAAAAGTAATAGGGTTAGTCGCATAATATATATATATATATAAATAATACATATAATTTATCCTACCATATAATGGTCAATACGACGTCAACCATCCTCGGTTGTATGGTTGTCAGTATCTCTGCCTTCAGTGGGGAAGCTTGGATCTGACTGTCGGTAGTAGGGCAGGTGTGTTGGTGGCTCAGGGGTAGAATGCTCAGCAGCTAAGCGCATGATTCGGGTTCTATTATCTAAAACTCTAACAGTGTATGATGTAGTCCAAAGGTCTCCTAGATAACGTTCTGGTTGTTGATACTATCAGTGTTTGGCTTGTATGTCATCAGTAACACCGTGACATTCTGGACTACAGGCACATCAATCTGACAAATCCTAAGCAAAACCAAATCCGCGACCTAAAATGCACTTTTAGCTACTTTGACTTTTCCAAGTTAAACTACGGATTGATATCAGTTAGAGGACCTTTGAAAACCAGGGAGTACTGGTTTGAGAAACATTGGCAGCACGCGCTCACCACAGGAGTTCGAACCCAAGGTCTTCCAGTCACAAGGAATACTCGTATACCATTCAGCCACTGGGGCCTGATGGAATGGCGCATGAATTTTACTCTGAGTGCCTGGATGGTATACGAGCTTAACCTGTAACTGGATGATCTTGGATTCGAACTCCTGTGGTGAGTGCGTGCTGCCAACGATTCTCAAACTAGGGCAAACGAAACAGTTGTCCAGTACTCCCTGGTTTTCAAAGGTCCTCTAACTGATATCAATCCGTAGCCTAACTTTGAAAACAAATCATATGCGTACAAATCAACTTTTGAAAATACTTTGGCTTTGTCAAAAATAAATAATAAATTGACTGTCTTTTGAACTGAATTGGGGAATTATTAATCTGGTTAATCTGCGTTCACTGTTAGAAGGTGTATTGCTTTTATAATAGTTATGTAGGCACTGAATTAGGCTGTAGTAAACTCAACACTAACGGACAGATATCTAAATGACAGTAAAAAGTTGAACCAGAATAGTACATTGTTAACGCAACTAGGAGTAGCAAAAGAACTTCGAGTGAATTTCTCTTTATAATATACAACCAATAATACTGTATCTAAGTGTGAACACTGAGTCACACAAATCAAATCTAATCTTCGTTATTATTAAATGTCAATGAGAACTATCAACTAGCGAACATTTGTTTAGTGGAAAGGTCGAAAAATCACCCTCGTTTAAAAATTAGGCATCATATCACTACATAATAGCAGACATGTTTAACAAATGAAAAGTAAATTATGCTTTTAACGACATCAGTAAATGAATAACATTGTATCACCCTATAATTATATCAGATAAAAGTAAAAATAATTGTAGACTACATATCTTTAATAATATTCCAATAGTTCGAATTCCCCATAGGATTATTTGCCAAAAAATGTTCGTTTTAATATATATTGTGATAATAAAACGTTTAGTGTCAACACATATGGTGTAGGAAGGCTTGGCTTATTGATGCTGAACAGTCTGAATTCCACTAGGAATCATCAATTACCAAATGAGGAGAGAGTAAGTCTGCCGAATCAGTTGAAGTTATCATTAAGTCTTTTCACAAACTATGTATAGTGTCATAAACTGTTCACTTACGTGTTGACAAGGTTTGATTATTTTCTGAAAGTAAAAGTAAAGAGTATATGAACAATATTAATGTGTATGATACATATGCTAGCTGATAGGAGCCATTAATCAGGAAATAATACGACTGAGACTACTTTATTCTTCAGTCCAATAGGTGTTCAGTAATACTCAGAACAATCATCGTTAGCTTAGTAGAATACTATTATTTCAGCAAGAAAGAAGAAAATTTACAAGCCCTCAGCTCTTAAAAGACACACAACCGCGAGTGAAAAACGCCTAGCATTCATTTCACAATTAGACTTAAGACGATTTCATTGACATGGATACTTTCCACTGGTAGTAGTATGCCTCTCCCCAGTATTCTTCTTCTCCTTTCCATTCTTTTTCGATCGCAGTGGAATTGACGGCTTCGAGCCTCTCCTCTGAAGTTTCATTAGGCTCATCTGATATCAATCCGTGGTCTAACTTTTGAAACAAATCATATCCGTACAAGTCAACTTTTGAAAATACTTTGGCTTTGTCAAAATACATAATAAATTAACTGTCTTTTGAATTAAATTGAGGAATTATTAATCTGCGTTCACTGTTAGAAGGTGCATTGCTTTTCTAATAGTTATGTAGGCACTGAATTAGGCTGTAGTAAACTCAAAACTAAGGGAGAGATATCTAAATGACAGTAAAATGTTGAACCAGAATAGTACATTGTTAACACAACTAAGAGTAGCAAAAGAACTTAAATTCAAGTGAATTTTTCTTTATTATATACAACCGATAATGCTGTATTCAAATGTGAACAGTAAGTCACACAAATCAAATCTAATCTTCGTTATTATTAAATGTCAATAAGAACTACCAACTAGCGAATATTCGATTAATAGATATGTCAAAGAATCACCCTCGTTTAAAAACTAGGTATCATATCACTACATAATAGAAGACATGGTAGGCGTATGAAAAGTAATTTATACTTTTAACGGCATCAGTAAATGAATAACATTGTATCACCCTGTAGATATACCAGATAAAAAGTAAAAATAACTACAGATTACATATATCTCATATTCATACACTAGTTCGATTTCCCTATAGGATTATTTGTTAAAAGTTTCCCTTATACTCTGTATTGTTATATACGAAAGTTTAGTGTCACAAGTAGTGTCAACATGAATGGTATGGGTAGGCTTGGCTTAATAATGCTAAACAGGTTGAACCGTGCAGTCTGGATTCCACTAGGAATCATCATTTACCAAATCAGGAGAGAGTTAGTCTGCCGAATGAGTTGAAGTTATCATTAAGTCTTTTCGAAAACTATGTATAGTGTCATAAACTGTTCACTTACGTGTTGACGAGGTTTGATTATTTTCTGAAAGTAAAAGTAAAGAGTATATCAAAAATATTACAAGCCCTTAGCTGTCAAAGGACACACAACCGTGAGTGACAAACGCCTAGCATTCATTTCACAATTACACTTATGAATAGAGAAGACGATTTCATTGACTTCGATACTTTTCCACTGGTAGTAGTATGCCTCTCCCCAGTATTCTTCTTCTTTCCATTCTTTTGCGATCGCAGTGGAATTGACGGCTTCGAGCCTGAGCTCTGAAGTTTCATTACAGTGATCGTTTGTTAACGTGTGGTGTTGATATCCTCCAATTTGACTTCACCTGTCTCCACTGACATCGGTAGGCGAGATTAAGTTTTGTTTTGTTTGTGGTTTCAACCCTATATCCTGTATATATTTGGCTATTATTCTGCCACTGAATCACCCATACCGAACTCTCACCCACTACGATATCATAAATAAACAAATTCATAAATAAAATAATAGGCCTCATTGTATACACCAAATTTTTCATTTTAAATATTACTTTTTCAGTAGAGAAACAAAGGTATATTATTGTCAACGTTGGTTACCTTTTGCATCACAGACCACAAAATAATCAACGGCATATAACACAAAGATAATCAGAACAGCCTAAAATAAAAAAAATTACGATGAACATGAGTACAAAATTGATACACTGAAAGAGGAGAAGAATTTCATTTACCTTAATAAGAGACATGAGTTGATAATACTTCAGTTACTGTTTGTCTGAACAATCCATGCAAAAGTCAAGTATTTATAGAGTTCTTTATTTTAATTCACATGCTGAACAACCGTATGACTTAAGGCTACAGTTGTCAAACTTTTGGTCTGTTTGACAGTGAATAGTAAGATAAAGCCAAACGTGATAATTATCTGCATATATGTATGAGTATAACATGTGACTACATCACAAGATATAGCATTTTATACTATACTATACCTTATAATAATTGCCTTTAGCCTCGGTGGCACAGCGGTAGAATGCTCGCCGACCGCGCATTTGGTCCAGGGTTCGATCCCCAGCCGAAAAACTCCTTTACCTCGCTAAGCCAGTAATACAGGTGGTAAAGATGGAAGGTTGGGCATGAGGCTAGCAACCAATCTAAATAACCACTGCTACTGAAAATTCAAGTCTCTACCTTGAAGCCCTTTGTTCCACTAGGAACGTAAAGGAATAAAAAAATATTAATAATAATTGCCTTTAACTGTGTAAATAAACAGCTGAGAGCGTTGAATAGAAACCGCTGAAGGTATCGGATGTATTTTTTCAAATCGTTTGAATAGACACTATTTCATATTAGGCCATAATTCAATGAGACAATCAATAATATTAATAATATTTTTATTCTGGACAGTACTTGTAAAATGTACAGAATCTCGAGAAGTGTTGTTGCATGACGTTTTCCTTTCGCACAATATCTTCAAGTAAAATATTAACCGAGATTATATCCTGTGACACAGTTATTTCTGAGCTGAAGCGCAAACTATTCCATTATGAAATATCTGCTTTGTCTCCTTCAAGAAATCCATCCAAGATATCTAGTTGAAAGCCAATTGCGAGATGTTCACAAGTATATTTTGAGGCCCAAGTACATGACTGAAGAACAGTTTTTTGATTATAGCTTTATTCCACAGTGTTTTTGGTACAAGTATGGAATTTTCAGCATGTGATATCGGTAGCCCAAATTTTGCAGGCCGACCATAGATATCGGGTGTGCTTTGGCAGGAGATCGAAGCCCGGACCATGTGCATAGTCAGCGAGAGTCATAACCGCTGTGCTACCGACGCATGTATTGGAACGCATTCCCACCCACAGTCAGGCCTTTCCTCTAGTTTAGTAGGAACTGGCGAATCACAAGCTTGTAAACACTTTAAATACACATGAGACTAGATAATACCATCAGAGGTTACATATTAATCTATTGAAACAAAACGAACTGGAGGAAAATACATGCAATAGAGAGATGGAAGATTTTGGTAACCCAAGTTTTAAGCAGGCCGCATTCAGATAGTTTAGTATTATATTAGATAAGCCTAACCATTAAACAACAAGCCTGTTGTATAATACCAGTTCCCTTCAATTTTTTCTGATAAATTCATAACAATAAATGATGAAAATCTGTTTAATCAGGCACCTCGCTACATAATACGACATGGAGATAAAAATAAATCATTGAAACAATATGAGATGAATTATAATAATAATGGCATTATTGCAGATAGTATGTTGGTGGTTCAGGCATAAAATGATCGCCATTCACGCAAGTGTTCCGAGTTCGATTCCTGGCGGACTCACTTCGAAACCTCGCCTAGTTTACTAGCTGGTTGTAAGCCAGAGGAGGAGAGGAAGTTGACCTTGAGGATGACAAATTCGGTAGCCTAGTAATTTAGATGAATCCCTACAAAACTAGCACTTCATATGATTCCGAAAGTGTGCAGCAGTTTTTAATAAATAAACCTAAATTCTGTCCATCTATACTTCATAATAGACATTTATAAACATCTATTCATTGGATACTTAGTAGGTATATTTGAATATTTTAAGGGAGAATATTAATTCCCTTCTTCCCTGTTTAAGTAGTATTACGAAAAGTTATTTACGGCTTAATGAAAGAAACTGTTTCAGCAATCTGTCAGTCTTATTATTCCCTTGAGTTCCTAGTGTGGATTGGGGCTTCAGAAGCACACCCCGATTTCATTCTGTTCTTTGCAGTCTTTTGTAGTCGACTGTATGGTCCTCAATAAGCTATCATCTTCTCTCTACACCATTTACTCCATGTCACCCTGGGATCCATGTCCAGCTCGTCGTTTCCCACTCGAGTTCCACTTGGTGGACTGGGCATATGAACAATTCATCTCTATTTTCTTCAGCATAATTTTTGGGCGACAAGTCACTGGCTGATTCGTCTGGAGAGTTCCTTGTTGCTTATGCATTCTAGACATCTGACTTTTAGTATGGAGTCATGGAAAGCAGCAATTTTTGCAGAAACATCTAAATTCAGATAATATCAAGAAGATTAGTCGCTTATGACTGAATTCCTGATAAAAGTGGCATGATCAACACGAAACTTGTCAGCAAGTAGACGTGGCATGTACACATTAAACGATAGATTTAAAGGGAATAATTGTAGAAACATTGATCTGTGACTGTCTTCATCAGTACAAAATAATCGTTGAATCAGAAGAATCTGTGAATTAAACAATTCTCAAAGAAGTTGATGGCATATGCATTATTGAAACACTCATTGTCCTAGCCTCTGAAATTGTTTACGTTGAATTCAGTGTCGCTATTGCATACCAACCGTAGGCGCGTAACTAATAGTCAGCAGACTCCAGACCTCTGCTTCGTTGAACATTTAATTTGGTTTATATTTTAATTATATTGTGGGCAACAATACTTTGCATTATTGATCGTCTCAAGTGTTCGGATTTGTTCTTTCATGATGCAGCAGACCTCGTTTCCTCAACTGTTAAATGCTAGTTTTTCTGAAAATATAAATTGTGAATCTCAAATTCGGGTATTCCTATCTATAGGTGAAAGTGAATACAGTTGGACAATGTGCTGTAAAGTTTCAGTAACCAACAAGCTACCGCACAATGCTGGAGAATAAGCTGATGTTTCTACAACTTTCCTTCAGAAGTGACAAAATTTCTGTAGGAATAAAGTAAAAATAAGGCGCCACAACAATGCAGTAGTATCTAGCTGCCTAGCTGGTCTATTCGTATGCAAGAAATAGACTTTCAAGGCGACCACAAACAGATCGATTCTCAGCTCACGTTTTCTCCTGTTTATATGCCAGTGACATGGCTCATACTTAGGAAGAAGGATCTGAGACTAAAGGTTTCACAACCATTCAACATCGTTGTTCCACGTCATATGATCGAAAATGAACATAATGCAGCAGTCATGAAACCTTCCGTGTTAGGCACACGTGGCTTGTTGGGTTTCGCAGAAACAACAGTCATCGAAATATTCGTATCAAACGTATGTAGAGAAAAGAAAAGAGTTGTCAGTCTCTCATTAACTGTTACCTCATTTATGCTCTTCTGATATTGTGATGTGATCGGAAATCCTATTTTCATTTGAAAATGGCTCATATCACTCGTTATGTTGATGAAATGGTTTATATGGTTACGTAATCTGCAATAATAACGTGTTATGTCCATCAGCACTTGAAGGCGACTATTAACAGAATCAATCAACTGTCACATACAGCTGAGAAATTGAAACTAGGACGAACTAAGCATCTTGAGTTTTTATCAGACTATTTTGCGTAATATTTCATTTCACTTACTGTCATTAACAAAACTGATGTTTCTCCACTTTTTCCCATGATGTATTTGCATTTTCGTCAAAAGTGCATGACTTAACTATAGATAAATACAGGATGCTGAAAGAATATGATCGGGAACTTGTAGGCGGTAGTCTTGGATTGACACACTTATACTAATAAGGTGGGAAAATGCGTCAAAATAAGATTCAAACTAGTGGCTTAATAATTAATGGACTGGAGCTCTGTGAGGTGAAACAAGCATCCCGGATTATTGACAGTCTTCTTGTGGATGAGTAGTAAGTAACTGTTTCTTTATCAACATGTCAATTGTGGAAAATCTTTGTATATCCAAACACTTTTTGACTATCGTATTGTCACTGATACAATAAAAGAGAGCTTGCTATCCTCTGGTCTACCCATATAACTATGTTGTCCTAATTGACTTCATGGCTTATAACTAGCACAATAAAATGTGAATATATATAAATTTAACAACTGCCTAACCGAATATAGCACAGTGATAAACTCCCATTCGTCCAGCAGGAAATATGGCTGCGCTCAATATCAGAAGCGATAAACGCAGACATTAACAGGAACTGCTTCGAAACAATGCATTCAAATAAACCCATTCCGCGTGCTATTGGCACGAGAAACTTACAGGTGAAAAAGAAGTCACGTCATATCCCTGAGTTCTACGATCATTCATAAAGTTGCCAAACCTCGTCAACAATGACCTATTCCTAAAATTGACAAGTCAGGTCAGTTTACGACACTTCAATCAATCCATGCATTCATTGTTGGACAAGTGAATACTATATATATACATTAGGATTCCCATCTCATTCAATCACTCACACAAACAATCAAACATCGACAAGAACAATGAAGGTACGACTGCTATTTCTCACTTCATATCTACATTCCTTTCTCCATTCCTTCCCTCATTCCTCTCTTCACCAACAGAATCTCACCCTCCTCATCTTCACCACAATACTCATCGCTCTCATCTGCACACCAGGTAAGTGACTGGTTGACTGGTTATTGACCGATGCATTGTGATGCACAGTGAGATTTGAAACTGTGTACAACTCTCTTCTTCTCATTCTGCCCTAATCTCCACGTGTTCTCTCATCATCACGTAGGTGCTGACGGTATGCTGGCTATGCTCCCAGTGACAATCAGAGCTGTACTGGCACCGGTGCTCAAGTTGGGATGCAAATTCGTTCCGAAATTCCTGTTTCCGACTGACGAGGAGATCGCCAGCTTCTAGTGTATACAAGCACACATTACCTACCACGTGTTGTGTAGATGAGCATTGTGAATCCAGAAATAGTGTTCATTGTAATAAAATCAGTGTGTGTATTAAATTGTGTTGCCTTTACTGTGTTTACGTTGTGTGGGAGTGGTGGGGTTAATATTAATATACATAACAATCTATAAATATCTCATGATTTTCCCAATACACAATCTGTTGATTGACTCTTGTCCTCTGTTGTTACAGTTAAATAAAACTTAAGACTTTCACTGTGTTTAATGTTGACAATCAATGAAGATTTTAGGCGCCAGAGCACAAGAGTGATTCAGTAAAATTGCGAAGAAACTGCCGAATTCCTCTCCTAGACACCCTAGAGAACAATAATAATAATAATTTACTTTATTCCAAAAACAGTACTTATAATACAGAATGGAATTCTCAGCATTTGTCACAATATTGCATCTGATTTACTCAAAGTGTATATAAAATTAAAAATTAAAACAAAGATTAATCGGAGGAATTTGTCCACATTAACGACATAATTATTAGATATAATAATAATAATAAATAATAACAGTGAGTTTGTTTCAAACGGTATTGTCGATTCAGTTTGGAAACTTTAGCATGTTATGGATAATTGGGTCTAATGTTCTGTTGATATAGTATAGTGAGGTGAAATACAAAGTTAACAGTCATAATACAGCTTAAAATTATGTCCACACTTATGAAAAATAAAATAAACAAAACGAAAAAATTGAGAGGATTATAAATATAAGAAATACAATAACAATAAAGTATGATGCTTTAAAAGTGAAGGAAATGGTTTATTTAGTGGTGCTAAGAAGGTTAGTTAGTTCATTTCTGACGCTATTTTCATCACATAAAGTACGTGCTAAATATGGTATAGTGGAATTTTTATACTTAGACGTACGTGCATAAAGTCTTCTGAAAAGACTTCTTGTTTTACCTGAGGAGACACAAGGTTGGAGCTGCGGGTAGAGTGGGTGCTCAGAGTCTGACAAAATTCCTCTAGCGAATCTGTTGCATGACATCAAATGCCTATCGGTGACAATGCCAACGATATGGCCCAATGGGATACCACTCGTCCTACTGACAGTCTTCAGAGTTCTACGAAGTATGACATAGTCCTTTTTTAGCAATCCAGGAAAGAATAATGGTGAACAGTAAAGAAGAATAGGTAAAATACACGAGTTGACAAACTGTAAGAGGAGTGGTTGCGTTATGCCTGAGTGCCTTAACTTCTTAATGTAAAAAGTCAAACGAAATATTCTTTGAGAAATCGCTAAGACATGAGAAGACCAGGATAGGTCAGAAGAGAGAATTAATCCAAGATACTTAACTTCAGACTTGCTTTCTATATCAGTATCATCGATTTTGCAAGGGTCATAGGAACCAATGGCTTCATTTAACTTTCGTTTACATCGGAAACTGAAATTAACAGTCTGACATTTGGAAGGATTAAGTTTAAGACCGTTAGACGAAGACCATTTGCTAATTTCTGATAGAAAGTTGTTAATCTTAATACAGTCAAGTTGAGAGTTAACAGACATTGAAATAGTTAGATCATCGGCATACTTAACAAAGTTCATTTCATCGGAGTGAGGCAAGTCATGCAAGAAGAAAGAAAACAGAAAAGGAGAAAGGACAACGCCTTGAAGGACACCAGCATCAGTAAGCAATGAAGTGGACGACTTTCCCTGACATACAGTGTATTGCTTTCTTCCTGAGAAATAAGAATCGAGCCATTTGACAACTCAATAGTCAGTTTGAGTTTCAGCAAGCTTGTTTAGTAAAATGTCCCTAGGTACTGAGTGGAAAGCAGATTTATAACCTAGAAAGGTGTAGCGAACAAATTTAGCCCCCTTGTCTAAGCTAGAGAGAATGTTATGACACAAGACTGCAGCTGCATCTAAAGTACTTCTACTGTGTTTGTAGGCGAATTGTCTGGGATCGTTAAAGGCTTTAAGTGAAGGTTGAAGATTAAGTAAGAGCAACTTTTCCATAGCTTTTAGAAAAGGGAAAGTAATAGCAATGGGTCTGAATTTAAAACATGTCGCAGTAGACAATTTAGGAATAGGTACAACTTTAATGTCCTTCCAAGCGGCTGGCACGACATTTTTGGAAAAAGAATCATTAAATATGTCCATGAGAGGATAACAGAGGATATCTGCACAATTTTTAAGAATAACGCTAGGCAAACCATCTGGACCCAGGCTACAAGAAGGGTTCATAGACTGGAGACATTTTGGAACGTCAAAGTGAAGCACAATGAGTATTTCCACTTCAGAACGTTTCTTCATTAGCAATCAAATAATTTGTTTACAATAAGGAAATTTCAACCGCTATAATCTGAAGCTCTGTCTTCATATACTACATAATCTAACAATCTGGTGAAGAAATGTTCTCCTTGAATTCATATAAAAGTCAACAGGAAGGCAACACTGGAGCTAAAACTATACCACGTAAAAATCGTTAGAGTTGAAATAATTGTTAAGACAAATCATAGATTGCACGATTGTAATCATCGGGATATCATGAGTTTATTAATGTATCCATATTGTGAAACTTATACACGCAAACACACAGAAATCTGCAATATGAAAAATGGATGCATCCTCCTTGTTCATGTATGCACCTCTCAATGAAAGCACAGATACTGTGTTCGTGTCATCACCAAAATTCAAACGCCTTCTTCCGAAGTGCAGGCAATTCATACACACCCGTGGATATAACTGAGTCTAATTTGACCCAATGTTATGTGAATTCACACAGGGATTTCATATAACTGCCTAATACATCAGATTGTCTAATCGTCTGTGTATACGAGACGCAGTAGCTCGCCTCGTGACACGTTCAGCTTATGACGGATTCTCAATGGCGTTTTCGCATTCTATCCACTACATCGCTGATAAACAATGGTTGCTATTGCAGTGTTCCTTATTCTGATTTTTCTGTGTAGCTGATTTATATGCCACTTTCTCGGAATGCACGGCTATCCGACACGTTTACATATTTATGTTACTTAATTATCGGTCCACACGATACATCGCCTTACCACTCAATACAAAGCATTTCACGAGATTTCACCTATGAATATTAGGTAAGAAATGTGAATGATTTCAGTGTTACTGGCCTTACTGAACTGGATGGTTTAATGGAGATGATTCCATTAACCTTCCGGACAAAATATTTTGCATCTGAAAATCGACGAAATAACTTTTATGGTACTTATGTGTTTCTTGAGACACTTTTATTGTATTCATCTACAAAAGTAGTAGATATTTCGTTGCAGTGTTCTGGGGGAATAATGGAGATGGACGATTTTGATGCAGATGTGTTCTGGATGGTTTACTTGTCAAGCTTCATATCACCATTCACAACTTGAAAATATCGGTCTCATTGCAATTGTGATGTTCTGAGTATTTCGAAATATAAATTGAATGTTTAGCACTGCAGTTTTATTCCAGATCCATTGGTAAATTATTCTGTTTTCTGGCGGTCAAGATCAGCAAATTACGAGTGACCACAGTGAATTGGCCTTTATACGAGAAATGTGTTTGAATATAGTTATTAATACAAAACGTAATCAGGTAATTCTGCTTGTCAGTGGCGTGGCTGTACCTTTGTGTAGGTATTATCTAAATCCGTTATAAAGCCAATCATCAGTGTGTGATTCAGGGAGCCACATAAGAAATAGATTTCCCTACAAGGTTGGCATTGTTTGACATAAGTAGACGGCGTTAGAATTGACATCGTGCAATGAGCAAAACACATCCACTTGGATTCCGATGGTACATACGTGAAGGAGAAGGGTGCATTGATATTTAACATTATAATTTCCAGTGTATTCGATCAATTGTCTATCCAGCATCATCTGTATACTATGGATATCGTATTATCCATCTTTAATGTCCCGTTCATACAATCGTACAAACAGAATGTTGTGTAAGCAATAGTTCCAAACCTGACGATTTTGATGTGACATATTTCTAGGTGATCAATAATTCCTCAGTGTTCACGTTTATGTTTGTTGCTGAGGTGTTACTCCTCACTGGATAGTTACACTATGTGGTGGTGTACGGAAGAGGCTTCGCTTCACTTTGAAGCAGTTAAAGTATACCTAGCATTAGAGAAAGTATTTCCTTGCTCATTCAGTCACGTTCTCTAGTGAAAATGCTCACTGAGCTTCGCTTCATTGTTCAAGAGGCCTAGGAGAGGAATTTAGTGGATTCATGCATCCTAATAATGCAGACTGAGTCTTCCGATCCCCTTGTTATCTTCAGTTATTCTCAAAAATAAACTCACCAAAAGGACTATCACTTATGCAGATAAATATGATACGCTACTTCTCGTAAAATATTCCTCTCACCAGAACTCAAGTCCACAAACACTGCGATATCATGAAGATACGCTTTGATTTGAGTGACTGCATCTGGTTTTATAATTAATGTGACCAGTGAAAGTATTTGCATTGGAGCTGCTCTCTTTCACGCAGTTGAATAGGTTTCAGTAGCTTGTTGTAATCAACAGATAATATCAGAGAATATATGAATATATCTTCAAGGATATTTGAATCTCTTGAAGGCATGCGGAAAGGCTCTGAAGCTGAAGGTTGTCTCGTTGAAAGCGAAGAACAGACGTATCGCATAATTGTCGAAATGCTTCAAATGACGATTCTTGCAAAATCCGAATCCAAAATCACGCATCTTGAACAATATCACTAGAATTTCTACCACTCGAGCTGTATTATCACTAACCACGCCACTCCCAAATAACGCAAACATAATAAAAGCAACGCTATTCACAATGCTCATCCACACAACACGTGGTAGGTAATGTGTGCTTGTATACACTAGAAGCTGGCGATCTCCTCGTCAGTCGGAAACAGGAATTTCGGAACGAATTTGCATCCCAACTTGAGCACCGGTGCCAGTACAGCTCTGATTGTCACTGGAAGCATAGCCAGCATACCGTCAGCACCTACGTGATGATGAGAGAACACGTGGAGATTAGGGCAGAATGAGAAGAAGAAGAGAGTTGTACACAGTTTCAAATCTCACTGTGCATCACAATGCATCGGTCAATAACCAGTCAACCAGTCACTTACCTGGTGTGCAGATGAGAGCGATGAGTATTGTGGTGAAGATGAGGAGGGTGAGATTCTGTTGGTGAAGAGAGGAATGAGGGAAGGAATGGAGAAAGGAATGTAGATATGAAGTGAGAAATAGCAGTCGTACCTTCATTGTTCTTGTCAATGTTTGATTGTTTTTGTGAGTGAGTGAATGAGATAGGAATGCTAACGTTATGTATATATAGTATTCACTTGTCCAACAATGAATGCATGGATTGATTGAAGTGTCGTAAACTAACCTGACTTGTCAATCATGTAAATGAATGACCACTTTGTGGTTTGTTCACTTGATCAATTTTCGTGCAACTGATATACTGGTGGGTTGTGGTTTAGCTGTTATGGTTATGATGTTACCAAGAATTCTTCTATTTGAATGTTTGTGTGTTGTGGTATGATATTGTGTGTTTCTAATTACTCTGTTTATGTGTGTTTTATGGAAACTGCATCATGCTTTATGACTACTTACTTTAGTGAACTAGAAAGTTTCCTCGTGCGATAAGTGGGTAGTTCGAGCATAATTTCCATTGGGTCATCGGGAAATCAGGAATGATTCAGCGTGTTGACTATTTGCAAGGAATTTATTTTCATGCTGTACAGTCGTAAATACATGTAGTTAAGAAATTTTATCCGGTGAGTGAATTGAATCATAAACATGAACACATAAAGTATTAATAGTATGAAATGTAAATAAAATGTTTATGGTCATAATCGAGCTAAATATGAAGGGACAAAAAAATAATTTCATATACAGAATAATTCTTAGGATGTATGAATGTTGAAAGGGGGCGTAAAATACTAGGATCAATAGGCAAATGAAATATTAGGTAACACGAAGTGAAATTCGATGACGTAGTATATAATAGTACCACAAACTCATTTTAATTGCATTCCATACCATCATTTCAGTAAGTAGATAAGCTGTCGAATCCACGTATATTCACAAAATCTTTCCAAGTAGAAAGCCAGAGCGGCAATGCTTACAATAATATAAATTAGGTGGAAGAGAGGATGCACAGATGCTGCATTTTGATAAGAATGGTAACGTTTCCGTGCCACCTTCTCAGTGGCGCTGGAAGTGGTGCTAGTCAGGTTGTGACTGCCTAGTAATATTCTGTGAACGTCGGTGGGATGGGCGTGAACGTGTTTGTGGTGACAATAGAACTATCAGTGTCAGTTGTCACTGTGATGTATGTAGGTGGAGAGGCTGGTTACTGCGTGTATTTTAGGAGGAGAGGTGTGTTAATCCGTGGATGGATAATGCTGATTGTGTGTTTGTGTATACTGGTGTACTGGTGTGTGGATGTTTGTGTGTATTTGTGCATATTTCGGTTAACAAATAATGAGTGTTGTGTATTGATGAAATAGAAGTCGGTTTGTTTTCAGTCAGTGTCGTAAATTATTGAGTGGTGGTGTTATTGCTGAGATTTTGACTTGATTCGATGTTGTGGAGAGGAAAGAACGAGTACCATGCATTTTGGGATGTTGATAATCAGGATATTAGCGAGAGTTTCTGTCCCTGAGTGTATGTGTGTGAGTATTGGTTACACTGACAATCAAAATGTTGACTGTGGTTTATCGCTCAGCCCAGGACAGTTTCTCTATACCGACTGGCAGAGATGATGATTTCGTTCACCGTCGTTAATCCGACAGGTTAATAAATCAACAAGACTGACCCACGTGCACTTCCTGGCTGTATGAAAGACCATTCAGACCTGCAGACACACGCATATATGATAACTGATAAACACACCTAACCATATGTTAGAACCAGTCAGAAGGCAAGCTTCCTGCCACTCACTCTGCAATTTATCTGAATTTGTCAACTCCATCGCAAATATCAGTGTATCTAATCAAAACATACTCTCACTTAGTGTGCTATTACTGTTTACAAATGTCACACTGACGGACACAAATGCTACACATGCGAGAATATTGATTCAAACGGGATCTACATTGGTATACTCACTGAATACTTGAAGGAACTCCAGTTTTAAATGCATTCTAATTGCTCAAATCAATCCTAATAATGAAATATATTGGCGAATGAATGGTATATTAATCGGCTCACCACTAGGCCAGCTGCTTGCAGATTGCTTCATGTCAAAACTCCAAAACACGTAATTGAAGAAAATGGTTGACGGATTTAGGTTTTACAAAGAATACGTTGATGTCACTTTCAATATCCTCATTAGTGAGGGGATTCGGAGCCTAACCTGGATCCTTTCGAAAGCTGCCACCCTACAACCCAGTTCACATTGGAGAAGAGGTTGGGCTCAAAAATATTTTCTCGACATTCAACTAACAAGACGTGACCAAGATGGAACACTAAAGGGATCCACCTACAGAAAGCCAACTGGTGACATCATGATAGCCACTCAATACCTCATCGTGCTCTTGGCTGTGGCGCGAATGACCAAGCCGGAATATTTTACTGACTCATCATTTGACACTTTTGAATGTCCACATCCATTCCGTCTGCTTTCGGAGATGCCCAGTAGTTCTATGCCATATCTTCGCATCCATTTAACTACTTGGGCAGCCTTCTCAGTCTTGTGCACTGCACGGACATGCGACGTCCCCATTCTTATTCTTGCTTTCAAAGAGAGATGACACATTGGCTGCCTGACTGGCTTCCTGAAGTCTTTCACTAGCCGGCTTTGTCATTTCGCCTCTCCGATTCGACCGAAGCATAAGATTTGAATTCGAATTTTTTGTATTTTAAATATATTTTCTGTGTGTTGAAGTTTTTCTAGTGGTTTGAAAGATTTATTGGTGTGGGGCTGCTAGCCTCACTCCCAAACCTCAATCTTTACACGGGCTTGCGACCGGCCAGAAAACTAACGAGCTGGTTAAGTAGGCGAGGTTTCCATTCGAATTGATTATCTATAACCTCGAGTTTCTAATTCCCTTGTAGTAGTTCGTCTGACTAAGGCGTCTAAAAATTGGATTTTGTTCTCGGATTCCTCTTCTTTTGTAAATTTGATGTTGTTGAAGACGTTGTTTATTAGGTTTTAAGTTTTATCCAACTCATTTCTTTTGATTATTACAAATGTGTAATCTACGTAACGTATCCAAATTTTAGGTTTGATATTTGGTAGGAATATGTTTTTGAACCTTAGCATCACTGCTTCTACAATCCAACCTGATCCCATGGGTGTTTCTTTAACATGTTCGTGTATTTGGCAGTTGAACTGGAAGTACGTTGTTAGGCATAGGTTTATGAATTCCATCCAACTTGTGTGTTGCATTTTTGATTGTTGTGGAAGGTGTTCGTCGTTGCTGAGTAATTGTCCCATAGTCTCTTTTGATAGTTTCTGTCCAATTGATGTGTATAATGCTGTGATGTCAAAGGATACCATTATTTCTTGGCCATCTGTTTGAATGCCTCAGATTTTTTATAGAAATTGGATGGCAGATTTGTTGGAGTGATAACAGAAATCCGTTAAGTGTTTCAATTTTCTGTATAGTTACTCGGACAAATTCTATGTTGAAGTTCCTGGAATTGATACAATTGGTCGTCTTTGTATCTATGATCATAAACTAGCCATCAAAAGACATGACATTCACTCCCTCATATCGCTGCATACAGACAACCACGGACGTCAGTTTGACTGGGACGACGTTCAAATATTAGTCAAAGGAAGCCTGGTATTCCAGTGAATTTTCAATTAACAGACACATTGACATAGACATAGATAAGAAGGAAATCTCAAAACAAAGGTCAAAGAAACAATCCGTGCTAATGCAAGTAGCCTAGAAGGTGCGGAAACACACAGAAACAACTGACCACTTGCAAGGTCACCGGGAGAGATGACTAACAAACTCGTGGAGAAATCCAAAAGCTCACTTCAAATTGAAGTATGCGCTGAAGATTTTGCTTAGTAGCGCAATGAAATGTGAGAGAACACAACTTTACCAAATTTTTGTGGAGTTTTGACTATGTAATTTGCTTTATTTTGATATGGAAAATTACTAGCTGTTCCATCGCCAATACATACAATCGAAAGCAAGATGATGAGTCGTGTAAAACTTGCATTTTTCTAAGCTCCCTGTCGTAAATGCAGAATATAGGCAGTGGCTATAATGCACATCGATTTTTTTGACAATCTTGATGGTACTTCAATGATAGCACAAAGATATTTTGAGTATTCCACTATCGAACAAATCGGTAATTCGATATAGACTTCATGTAGACTCCATAAATCTATGTTTGTTATGTATGAAATGCGGCAAAATTTGCACATATTTTACATCTGTTGACTGCATCATCGAAGGTATTCTCAGGAATGTAAGTGTAGAACTTGGGCGCTGTGGTAAAATGTAAAAAATGGAATTACTCTTTAATATATTCGTGTACAAGTTCCAGTTACAACAAGAAAGGTGAAAGCAGGAGGGGAGATCTTAGTAGACTCTGTTTAGGAGAAAAATCCACAGAATAGTCAGTAAGCCATCCATCAGACATTCCATCGGACATGAGACTGAGCAACTGAAGCCCTAAATCAAAAAGATAGTAAATAATAAGGGTTATGAATTCTTACTCAAAATATCAAAAGAGTTAAGTTCATTTATACTCAACAAATCTAAAACTACTCAAATTAAAAAGCCGGAGAAATTTAAGGGAGAAATATTTCTTGCTAAAGAATTCGCCAATGAAATACCGTCACCCATAAATAAAACCAAGTGGATAATTAACATATCGACAAGAGCCTTAAGTTCTGATGAAATAAAAGTACTTAAAAAAGGATTCAACTTCAGTGTAGCTGTTACCAGATTAAAATCTGAGGATGTCATTCCTAGTAAAGAAGTAGCACTAAGTTGAATAAACAAAACCGCTGCTGAGTAAGTCAGTACACAACGTACATTGACACTGAGACACTAAAGGAAAGGAAGATACAACTTATCACAAAAGAGATAGCAGCTCTAAAAAACGTGAAGAATGACAAAAACATAGTAATTGCAAAATAAGACGAGGGTAATACAAAAGTGGTCAAGCAGAAACCAGATTATGCCAACAAGGTCAATCAACACACTGAAATAGGCCCATATGATGAAATTAGAAAACTTGCGGACACCATAATGAATAAGATTGGAAGACCTACAGGTGGTGTATTATGCTGTATGAAGTCATCTTTTGATGAGTCGAAATTGTTCAGTCTAATGGCTAAAAGTGGTCTCAGGAGTCTTGATATTCACCTAAGTTTTAGTGACTTATCGGCATATTAAACGCAATACTTCGATAATTGGTAGTTTTGTGAATACTGGTATTACATCCAGGGATTCTACCAACATTCGATTCACATTAGCCTCTCATTTATCCAACTACAAAATTATGGATATCATATATATTGTAGCTCTTAGGTAGTTAGCGTGATGGTCCCATGATTAGAATGAGTAAATTTGTGAATGCATGACATAGAGAACTATGAAAATGTGAAATCGGAGGACGAGGTTTTCTAAAGTTGTCCAGTATGTGGGCTGTTCACAAAAAATATTCAACCGCAGCATACAAAAGTATGTTTCTATCGAGTGGGAAATGTCTTCAACAATTAAATTACGTTTCTGCAAGAGATGAATGTGCAAACCATCTGCTGATGTTGTGTGAAACGTGACTATCCTTGAAACAGTTGTCACAGTGGTCCTAAGTATGACGTATACATGCGTACTTTATTCGAGACAGCTCCAGTATCGTTTATCTCATATTCAAGTAATTGTGTACATCCGATTTAACTTGAACTATGAAGTTCAATCTTCAAGTGATCCTCTGCACACTTATCCATGAAGACCACTTCACCATAGTCTGTTGCACCGTTAACTGTACATTCCTTATAGAATATTTTGTGAAATTTATTTGTGTGAGTGACATCGAAAAAGAGAAGATTTAACATGAGCACGATAACAACAACACTTGAATTCATAACGCATGCCACCTCATAAGGCAGTTCAAAAATATCCGTACTTATCCAAAGGTAAAACGTAATCTATAGAAACTCATTACCTCATGGATGAATCTCATGTGAGAGTATTTCATGTACGAATATGTGTTACAAATGTTACGTTTCGTCAGATTAGCTATGACTGCAAATATAAAACTCGTAACCAATAAATCGACTGGCCGACTGACTGGTTGGTTTCACCATAGAACTTTGCACAGATGTGCAGCAGTTCGAGTTGCCACTGTCCATGTAGCCCACAAAGCCAATAAATTATAAATCTATTCTCTATGCCAGACTATCAGAATAATGTGGTGCATTCCATTGGATCATAGAGCAGTTCAAAAGTCAAACATTCAATACACAGATATGTAACGGCAGAAGACAGGAGCCAGGCAACAGATCGTTTGCTGAGAAAATCAAGAGATGTATATATATATATATATTTTATGTATATTATTACAGGTTATGGTTAGCAGAGAAACAGCGTCTTCTGATTGGTTGTTCTCCTGCTGAAAGTTAATCTGTCATCTCTTTGTGGCCTTCTCTTTGAAGGTCAGACCATTTTTCTGCGAACCGTATCCGCCCACGCTAAGTCTTTGTTCTTGTTTTTCTCATGACCAAGATTTGGGACGTAAACATTGACGTAAATTGTTGTCTACCAATTTTGGCTAGCAGACAGCCCTCACCACAGATATAATTCAGTACATAATTGTTCTCATTCGTATGGAATATCACTACATTATAAGGGCCGAAAATGACAAGAGCGTCGAGGCTCTTTTAACAACTCTGTGATAATCTTGCTGAGAATTTCACGCTGCAACAAACGTACTGTTTAGAATAAGCCCACTTATTATTATGGTCACACTAGTGATATTTAACATCATGCATAACTGATTAGATGTTCTCGCTGCCAAACCAGAAAGAATGTTACTGTGACACAGATGCTACTAATTTATGATGTGAAATAGGCAGAAAGAGAAATGCAGTGATGGTTTCAAATACATCGGGATTCATTTTCTGGCTATCGGAACTCTAATAGTCTAGAAGTAAGGTATCTGTATTAGGTATTTACAATGCAGTATGCAAATTCATTCTACGAGCGTCGCATGAATCCATTCCAATTTCCTCATTTTCGATTTCTACAGTACCCGTAAGAAAGATTTTCACGTCTCAACTTAGATTTTTCAATTATCTCCTACTGTATTAGTTCGGATTCATTCATGCACTTATTTACAGAGCTTGCGCAACATCATCAACAAGGATGTTAGCCAACATCAAGTGCCGTCTAGGATAGTATACCATCCAACAAGAAAATAAAGCAATGCATACAACTAACTAAATTTATGTGAAAATATCTGAAATATTGAACAGTTAGCAGTTCGCACAATTCAGCTTCATTATGACGAGAAATATATGCCGACATTGAATGATGACACCGACGAGGATCGATTATTTGCGAGATTCCTTCACCGTCTTAGTCACCTTCTTCGTAGTCGTCACATCTGATGCCCAACCTCCTACGCTTGGTGCCCTCTCTTTCGGACACGCCTAATGAACCACCTTCTTGACCAGCTTCTTCAATGTTGGAGGCAGAATGTTGAACATCTTATCCAGAACTGAATTGAACCAAGTGTGCGTTTGTGCATTAGTGGCATTGGGTGTGATGCATTGTGTTGAGTATTTTGTATTGTGTTTTGGCATTATTTTGGTCGACAGAGAGGAAGGGGGGATTGGCGAGAAATGAAGAGAAACAGATCATCATTATCATCAAATGGGCACATTGACATAGGCATGAATTCAGCTGTTAACAAATCTTGTGGACTTACTCAAGCCTCGCGTTTGAATGATGAGGACGGTTGGGTAGATGGACAGGAAGATGCACTGATAGAATTTTCCGATAGGGAGAGACAGACAGTTACTTGACTAGAATTTTACACTCACCTTCATTTTGTGTTGATTAGGGTAGAGGTGATTAGGTATATTGTGCTGATAATATAAACACCCAATCGGGTAAATTGACTCATCTTTTGTCTATAATCCATTGTCTGTTGTCAGGTGAATTCTTGATGACTGAGTGACATTGAGAAGTGAACGATTGTGTGACTGAATAGGACAGCGTAGTGGAATGCTCCTGATATGGATGGAATTCATAAACCTATGCATAACAACGTACTTCCAGTTCAACTGCCAAATACATGAACATGTTAAAGAAACACCCATGGGATCAGGTTGGATTGTAGAAGCAGTGATGCAAAGGCTCAGAAACATATTCCTACCAAATTTAAAACTCAAAATTTGGATACGTTACGTAGATTACACATTTCTAAAAATCAAAAGAAATGAGTTGTATAAAACTTAACACCTAATAAGCAACGTCTTCAACAACATCAAATTTACAAGAGTAGAGGAATTCGAGAATAAAATCCAATTTTTGGCCGCCTTAGTCAGCCGAACTACTACAAGGGAATTAGAAACTCGAGGTTATAGATAATCAATTCGAATGGAAACCTCGCCTACTTAACCAGCTCGCTAGTTTTCTAGCCGGTCGAAAGCCCGTGTAAAGAGTGAGGTTTGGGCGTGGGGCTAGCAGAACCACATCAATAAAACTTTCAAACTACTAAAAAAACTTCAACACAGAGAAAAAATATTAAAAATACAAAAAATTCAAATTCAAAACTTATGCTTCGGTCGAATCGGAGAGAGAAAGCGGGCTGGTGAAAGCCTTCAGGAAGGCAGTCAGCCAGCCAATGTGTCATCTCTCTCTGAAAGCAAGAATAAGAATTGGGACGTGGGATGTCCGTGCAGTGAACAAGACTGCGAAGGCTGCCCAGGTAGTCAAATGGATGCGAAGATATGGCATAGGACTACTGGGTATCTGCGAAAGCAGACGGAATGGATATGGACTGTCAAAAGTGTCAATTGATGAGTCAGTAAATTATTTCGGCTTGGTCATTCGGACGACAGCCAAGAACACGATGTGGTATTGAGCGGCTATCATGATCTCACCAATTGGCGTTCTGTAGGTGGATCTCTTTAGTGTTCCATCTTGGTCACGTCTTGTCAGTTGAATGTCGAGAAAATATTTTTGAGCCCAACCCCTTCTCCAATGTGAACTGGGTTGCAGGGTGGCAGCTTTCGAAAGGATCCAGGTTAGGCTCCGAATCCCCTGATTAATGAGGATATTGAAAGTGACATCCACGCATTTTCTGTAAAACCCAAATCCGTCAACCATTTTCTTCAATTACGTGTTTTGGAGTTTTGACATGAAGCAATCTGCAAGCAGCGGGCCTAGCGGTGAGCCGATTAATATACCATTCATTCGCCAATATATTTCATTATTAGGATTGATTTGAGCAATTAGAATGCATTTAAAACCGGAGTTCCTTCAAGTATTCAGTGAGTATACCAATGTAGATCCCGTTTGAATCAATATTTTTGCATGTGTAGCATATTGTGTCAGTCAGTGTGACATTTGTGAAGAGTGATAGCACACTAAGTGAGAGTATGTTTTGATTAGATACACTGATATTTGCGATGGAGTTGACAAATTCAGATAAATTGCAGAGTGAGTGGCAGGAAGCTTGCCATCTGACTGGTTCTAACATATTGTTAGGTGTGTTTATCAGTTATCATATATGCGTGTGGCTGCAGGTCTGAACGGCCTTTCATACAGCCAGGAAGTGCATGCGGGTCAGTCTTGTTGATTTATCATCCAGTCGGATTGACGACGGTGAACGAAATCATCATCTTTGCCAGTCGGTATGGAGAAACTGTCCTGGGCTGAGCGATAAACCACAGTCAACATTTTGATTGTCAGTGTAACCAATACTCACACACATACACTCAGGGACAGAAACTCTCGCTAATATCCTGATTATCAACATCCTACAATGCATGGTACTCGTTCTTTCCTCTCCACAACATCGAATCAAGTCAAAATCTCAGCAATAACACCACCACTCAATAATTTACGACACTGATTGAAAACAAACCGACTTCTATTTCATCAATACACAACACTCATTATTTGTTAACCGAAATATACACAAATACACACAAACATCCACACACCAGTACACCAGTATACACAAACACACAATCAGCATTATCCATCCACGGATTAACACACCTCTCCTCCTAAAATACACGCAGTAACCAGCCTCTCCACCTACATACATCACAGTGACAACTGACACTGATAGTTCTATTGTCACCACAAACACGTTCACGCCCATCCCACCGACGTTCACAGAATATTACTAGGCAGTCACAACCTGACTAGCACCACTTCCAGCGCCACTGAGAAGGTGGCACGGAAACGTCACCATTCTTATCAAAATGCAGCATCTGTGCATCCTCTCTTCCACCTAATTTATATTATTGTAAGCATTGCCGCTCTGGCTTTCTACTTGGAAAGATTTTGTGAATATACGTGGATTCGACAGCTTATCCACTTATTGAAACAAAGGTATGGTTTCATGAAATAATGGTATGGAATGCAATTAAAATGAGTTTGTGATACTATTATATACTGCGTCATCGAATTTCACTTCGTGTTACGTAATATTTCATTTGCCTATTGATCCTAGAATTTTACGCCCCCTTTCAACATTTATACATCCTAAGAATTATTCTGTATATGATATTATTTGTTTTGTCCCTTCATATTTAACTCGATTATGACCATAAACATTTTATTTACATTTCATACTATTAATACTTTATGTGTTCATATTTATGATTCAATTCACTCACCGGATAAAATTTCTTAAAATCTATAAACATATATTTACGATTGTACAGCATGAAAATAAATTCCTTGCAAAGAGTCAATACGCTGAATCATTCCTGATTTCCGGATGACCCAATGGAATTTATGCTCGAACTACCCACTTATCGCACGAGGAAACATTCTAGTTCACTAAAGTAAGTAGTCATAAAGCATGATGCAGTTTCCATAAAACACACATAAACAGAGTAATTAGAAACACACAATATCATACCACAACACACAAACATTCAAATAGAAGAATTCTCGGTAATATCTCAACCATAACAGCTAAACCACAAACCACCAGTGTATCAGTTGCACGAAAATCGATCAAGTGAAGAAACCACAAAATGGTCATTCATTTACATGATTGACAAGTCAGGTTAGTTTACGACACTTCAATCAATCCATGCATTCATTGTTGGACAAGTGAATACTATATATACATTAGGATTCCCATCTCATTCAATCACTCACACAAACAATCAAACATCGACAAGAACAATGAAGGTACGACTGCTATTTCTCACTTCATATCTACATTCTTTCCTCCCTTGCTTCCCCCCGTCACCAACAGAATCTCACCCTCCTCATCTTCACCACAATACTCATCGCTCTCATCTGCACACCAGGTAAGTGACTGGTTGACTGGTTATTGAACGATGCATTGTGATGCACAGTGAGATTTGAAACTGTGTACAACTCTCTTCTTCTCATTCTGCCCTAATCTCCACGTGTTCTCTCATCATCACGTAGGTGCTGACGGTATGCTGGCTATGCTTCCAGTGACAATCAGAGCTGTACTGGCACCGGTGCTCAAGTTGGGATGCAAATTCGTTCCGAAATTCCTGTTTCCGACTGACGAGGAGATCGCCAGCTTCTAGTGTATACAAGCACACATTACCTACCACGTGTTGTGTGGATGAGCATTGTGAATCCAGAAATAGTGTTCCTTGTAATAAAATCAGTGTGTGTATTGAATTGCGTTGCCTTTATTGTGTTTTCTTTATGTGGGAGTGGTGTGGTTAGTGATGATTCAGCTCGAGTGGTAGTAATTCTAGTGATATTGTTCAAGATGCGTAATTTCGGATTCGGATTTTACAAGAATCGTCATATGATGCATTTCGACAATTATGCGATACGTCTGTTCTTCGCTTTCAACGAGACAACCTGCAGCTTCAGAGCCTTTCCGCATGCCTTCAAGAGATTCAAATATCCTTGAAGGTATGTTCATATATTCCCTGATATTATCTGTTGATTTCAACAAGCCACTGAAACCTATTCAACTGCGTGAACGAGAGCAGCTCCAATGCAAATACTTTCACTGGTCACATTAGTTATAAAACCAGATGCAGTCACTCAAATCAAAGCCTATCTTCATGATATCGCAGTGTTTGTGGACTTGAGTTCTGGTGAGAGGAATATTTTATGAGAATTAGGGTATGATATTTATCTGCATAAGTGGTAGGACTTTCGGTGAGTTTATTTTTGAGGATAACTGAAGATAACAAATGGATGTGAAGACTCAGTGTGCATGAATAGGAATCCGCCGAATACCACTCCTAGGCCTCTTGCACAATGAAGCGAAGCGCAGTGAGCATTTTCACTAAAGAACCTAACTGAATGAGCAAGGAAATACTTTCTCTAATGCTAGGTATATTTTAACTGCTTCAAACTGAAGCGAAGCCTCTTCCGTACACCACCACATATTGTAACTATCCAGTGAGGAGAAACACCTCAGCAACAAACATAAACGTGAACACTGAGGAATTATTAATCACCTAGAAATATGTCACATCAAAATCGTCAGGTTTGGAACTATTGCTTACACAACATTCTGTTTGTACGATTGTATGAACGGGACATTAAAGATAGATAATAAGATATCCATATTATACAGATGATGCTGAATAGACAATTGATCGAATACACTGGAAATTATAATGTTAAATATTAATGCACCCTTCTCCTTCACGTGTGTACCATCGGAATCCAAGTGGATGTGTTATGCTCATTGCACGATGTCAATTCTAACGCCGTCTACTTATGTCAAACAATGCCAACCTTATAGGGAAATCTATTTCTTATGTGGCTCCCTGAATCACACACTGATGATTGGCTTTATAACGGATTTAGATAATACCTACACAAAGGTACAGCCACGCCATTGACAAGCAGAATTACCTGATTATGTTTTGTATTAATAACTATATTCAAACACATTTCTCGTATAAAGGCCAATTAACTGTGGTCACCCGTAATTTGCTGATCTTGACCGCCAGAAAACAGAATAATTTACCAATGGATCTGGAATAAAACTGCAGTGATAAACATTCAGTTTATATTTCGAAATCTTCAGAACATCACAATTGCAATGAAATCGATATTTTCAAGTTGTGAATGGTGATATGAATCTTGACAATTAAACCATCCAGAACACATCTGCATCAAAATCGTCCATCTCCATTATTCCCTCAGAACACTGCAACGAAATGTCTACTACTTTTGTAGATGAATACGATAAAAGTGTCTCAAGAAACACATAAAAACAACAAATGCTATTTCGTCGATTTTGAGATAGTAAGACTAATTCCACTATGAATTTGATGCAAAATATTTTTCCGGTAGGTTAATGGAATCATCTCCATTAAACCATCCAGTTCAGTAGGCCAGTAACACTGAAATCATTCACATTTCTTACCTAATATTCATAGGTGAAATCTCGTGAAATGCTTTGTATTGAGTGATAAGGCGATGTATCGTGTGAACCGATAATTAAGTACAAAAATATGTGAACGTGTCGGATAGCCGTGCATTCCGAGAAATTGGCAGATAAATCAGCTACACAGAAAAATCAGAATAAGGAACACTGCAATAGCAACCATTGTTTGTCAGCGATGTAGTGGAAAGAATGCGAAAACGCCATTGAGAATCCGTCATAAGCTGAACGTGTCACGAGACGAGCTACTGGGTCTCATATACACAGACGATTAGACAATCTGATGTATTAGGCAGTTATATGAAATCCCTGTGTGAATTCACATAACACTGGGTCAAATTAGACTCAGTTATATCCGCGGGTGTGTATGAATTGCCTGCACTTCGGAAGAAGGCGTTTGAATTTTGGTGATGACACGAACACAGTATCTGTGCTTTCATTGAGAGGTGCATACATGAACAAGGAGGATGCATCGATTTTCAATATTGCAGGTTTCTGTGTTTTTGCGTGTATAAGTTTCACAATATGGATACATTAATAAACTCATGATATTCCGCTGATTACAATCGTGCAATCTATGATTTGTCTTAACAATTATTTCCACTCTAACGATTTTTACGTGGTATATTTTTAGCTCCAGTGTTGCCTTCCTGTTGATTTTTATATGAATTCATGGAGACCATATCTTCACCAGATTGTTACCTTATGTAGTATATGAAGACAGTGCTTTAGATTATAGCGGTTGAAATTTCCTAGTTGTAAACAAAGTATTTAATTGCTACTCAATACACGTTCTGAAGTGGAAATACTCATTGCGCTTCACTTTGATCTCCAGGGTGTCTAGGAGAGGAATTCGGCAGTTTCTTCGCAATTTTACTAAAACACTCTTGTACTGTGGCGCCTGTGATCTTCATTGATTGTCAACATTAAACTCAATGAAAGGCTTACGCTTTATTTAACTGTAACAACAGAGGACGAGAGTCAGTCAACAGATTGTGTATTGAGAAAATCATGAGATATTTACAGATTGTTATGTATATTATTATTCGTTATTTTTAGCAGAGAAGCAACGTCTTCTGATTGGTTGTTTTCTCACTGCAGCTTCAAGTCCCGAATCAAAGTTCTCGACATATTATCACTATAAATTCCACAACTCCAGTAGAATCATCACTAACCACACCACTCCCACATAACGTAAACAAAATAAAAGCAACGCAATTTAATACACACACTGATTTTATTACAATGAACACTATTTCTGGATTCACAATGCTCATCTACACAACACGTGGTAGGTAATGTGTGCTTGTATACACTAGAAGCTGGCGATCTCCTCGTCAGTCGGAAACAGGAATTTCGGAACGAATTTGCATCCCAACTTGAGCACCGGTGCCAGTACAGCTCTGATTGTCACTGGAAGCATAGCCAGCATACCGTCAGCACCTACGTGATGATGAGAGAACACGTGGAGATTAGGGCAGAATGAGAAGAAGAGAGTTGTACACAGTTTCAAATCTCACTGTGCATCACAATGCATCGGTCAATAACCAGTCAACCAGTCACTTACCTGGTGTGCAGATGAGAGCGATGAGTATTGTGGTGAAGATGAGGAGGGTGAGATTCTGTTGGTGAAGAGAGGAATGAGGGAAGGAATGGAGAAAGGAATGTAGATATGAAGTGAGAAATAGCAGTCGTACCTTCATTGTTCTTGTCGATGTTTGATTGTTTGTAAGCGTCAGTGAGTGAGTGATTGAATGAGATGGGAATCCTAATGTATATATAGTATTCACTTGTCCAACAATGAATGCATGGATTGATTGAAGTGTCGTTAATTTACCTGACTTGTCAATTTTTACGAGGTTTGGGAACTTTATGAATGATCGTAGAATGCTTAGGGATATGACGTGACTTCTTTTTCACCTGTGTGTTTCTCGTGCAAATAGCACGCGAAACAGGTTTACTTGAATACATTGTTTCGAAGCAGTTCCTGTTAATATCAATGTTTATGCCTTCTGATATTCAGCGCACCGATTATTCTGGTTGGATTAATTGGAGTTTATCAGTGTGCTATAATTGGATAGGGAGTTGTTAAATTTATATATATTCACAATTTATTGTGCTAGTTATAAGCCATGAAGTCAATAAGGACAACATAGTTATATTGGTAGACCAGAGGATAGCACGCTCTCTCTTATTGTATCAATGACTATACGATAGTCAAAAAGTGTTTGGATATAAAAAGATTTTCCATAATTGACATGTTGATAAAGAAACAGTTACTTACTACTCATCCACAAGAAGACTGTCAATAATCCGGGATGCTTGTTTCACCTCACAGAGCTCCAGTCCATTAATTATTAAGCCACTAGTTTGAATCTTATTTTGACGCAGTTTCGCACCCTATTAGTTTTAGTGTGTCAATTTAAGACTACCGCCTACAAGTTCCCGATCATATTCTTTCAGCATCATGTATTTATCTATTGTTAAGTCATGCACTTTTGACAAAAATGCAAATACATCATGGGAAAAAGTGGAGAAACATCAGTTTTTTTAATGACAGCTAGTGAAATGAAATATTACGCAAGAGAGTCTGATATAAACTCAAATTCGAATACCTTAAACCTTTATTTTAAATTCAGTTACCATGGTCTGAAATTAAGACCTATATTGACAACAACTTAACAGTCTTTTTTCTCCTACCACATTCATTGGGGATAATAGGTGATTTACTCACTCACTTCTATTTATCCTATATAAATAGAATGTCATTTGTGCGACGATGGTTGCTCAGAAATAAATTCGTTTGAAAACTGACTGTTAATGGCTAGAATAGAACCCAGGATGCTTAGTTCGTCCTAGTTTCGATTTGTCAGCTGTATGTGACAGTTGATTGATTCTGTTAACAGTCGCCTTCAAGTGCTGATGAACATAACACGTTATTATTGCAGATTACGTAACCATAAAAACTTTTTCATCAACATAAAGAGTGATATGAGCCATTTTCAAATAAAAATAGGACTTCCAATCACATCACAATATCAGAAGAGCATAAATGAGGTAACAGTTAATGAGAGACTGGCAACTCTTTTCCTTCCTCTACATACGTTTGATACGCATATTTCGATGACTGTTGTTTCTGCGAAACCCAACAAGCCACGTGTGACTAACACGGAAGGTTTCATGACTGCTGCATTATGTTCATTTTCGATCATATGACGTGGAACAACGATGTTGAATGGTTGTGAAAGCTTTAGTCTCAGATGCTTCTGGATTACTCAGTAATACTAAAATCCTTCTCAATGTACTTCCTAAGTATGAGCCATGTCACTGGCATATAAACAGGAGATAACTTGAGCTGAGAATCCATCCGTTTGCTGTCGCCTTGAACGTCTATTTCTTGCATACGAATAGACCAGCTAGGCAGCTAGATACTACCGCATTGTTGTGGCGCCTTATTTTTACTTTATTCCTACAGAAGTTTTGTCACTTCTGAGGGAAAGCTGAAGAAACACCAGCTTATTCTCCAGCATTGTGCGGTAGCTTGTTGGTTACTGAATCTTTACAGCACATTGTCCAACTGTATTCGCTTTCACCTATAGATAGGAATACCCGAATTTGAGATTCACAATTTATATTTTCAGAAAAACTAGCATTTAACAGTTGAGGAAAAGAGGGCTGCTGCATCAAAATAAACAAATCTGCACACTTGAGATGATCAATAAGGTGAAGTATTGTTGCCTATGATATCATTATACTATCAACCAAAAGAGTGTTCAAGGATGCACACATATTCTAAAATTAGGAATAACTGACTGATCATTTTGCTTCTGACAACTATTCATAACTTTAAAATAAGCGGATAAGCGGTCAGGATTCAAAGAATTAGCTAATATTAGAATCAGTTATGCAGCCAGACAAGAGAGACAGAAAGAAACAAGCAGATGAATGTAGTTAGTTCGATCATCGATGGACATGGAAATGAGAACGCGGATATCCCCCTCCTAACTTTTGGATCTAATTTCAGGTCCAAATGCTGAGGAATGGTATCGTAAGATGACAGTCTACGGTAGTTCATGAAGTTGAGTAGTATCACAGTTCTTTTAATAGCAAAGAAACACTCGCCAACGAATTATTCGAATTACTCCTAAACAACATATTTAGCAATATGATATCCTCATTATTTAGATGTCGTTATTTGTTATTCACACTATTTCATCTCTAATTACTTATTACTTAGTCACCTTGAACACCTGTTTATCTGTTAATTATTGTCCATTTTTCCAAAATTATTATAATTTGCAATTCAAATATTGTAATCATTTTAACACATTAGTTGTTTGTATTAATATTCAACTTCTTAATCATGTTCTTTGGCGTGAATTAAAATCCAATCACTTGGAAGAAAAATCGTCAAGGATAGAATAGTAAATTCAACAATTATGTGATCAAGTTCTGCGGCTGTGAGGAAGCCATTTGAAAATTCCTCACCTTATTTTCGGTCAACTAGATGGAATTCTGATACAAAAATTCTTACGGAAAATTCATCAGTGTCGAAAATATAGTTACCCGTTGCATTCTTAAAATCTGTCAAGGAATATAAGAACACAGGCACACATATTTTGAAGATCAGTTCAAGAATCCCTTCAACTGTCTGCACACAGTAAAATGGCTCTCTCCGTGATGCTCAAATGTTCAGGAATATTTTAATAGAGAAACGACAGGTTAACCATCTAATGATATTTACTTGCAAAATATAAACCTCTATCAACACTGATAGTTCGAGTGCCTTATGAGTGATGAACATTCACAATATGTCTATTCAAAGAACGATATGGGATCCATAATGAGCAATAATAAAGCCTAATAAACCATTCACCCAATTCAAACACAACGTTGTATCCTATAGTGCATCAAAATGCATCAAAAATAATTCTATGCACAATAAAATCATCATTTCAAACAGTCTCGAAGTAAACAATTCCAGTTTAAGATTAACTCGAATACTTCACGACCACAAAGTTCACAAATTGTAGGGTGATCAGTACCTCAAGGATGTCTAAATTCTGCCAATTATTAACGTGTGGAGATTGACTAGGCATCCATGAAGTCAAATCCGTAAGAAATGCGAAAATTATGCTTTAATGTGACTCAGAAATGGGGGAGAGTCAAAGTGAAATGTCGATAAGAAGAGTCAATATAAAATGGATCAAATACTCTAAATGACATCAATGTCAATCTACGATGCCAGCATATTCAGTCACATAATCCTTCACTTCTAAATTCAGATAAGAAAAGATTTCAATCAACAAAAGTTCACTTGATAAGTGACAACAAATTATTAAAAAGTACATATCAATCTACGAAATCAATACTCTGTGCGTATATATATTAGCAGGAACAGCAGTCAGAGAAATACTCCAAGTCACTTGTATTCACATTAACACAAAATGAAGGTGAGTGACAAAATTCTAATCAACTCACTATTTCTATTAGTGCATCTTCCTCCTCATCTGCTTAACTGTCCTCGTCAGTCATGCACAAGGCTTAAGTAAGTTCACGAGATTTGTTGGTAGTCGAATTCATGTCCAACTCCATGTATTCACTTGATGACGTTGATATTTCTTCTTCATTTCTCTCCCTCTGCTCTTTGTGGATGGAATCCATGCTGCGAATCAACACAAAACGAACAATCCAATGCATCACACCACATATACCACCATTGCACACACACCCACACGCGTGACCACTCTCAGTTCTGGATAAGATGTTCAACATTCTACCTCCCACATTGAAGAAGCTGGTCAAGAAGGTGGTTCATTGGGCGTGTCCGAATGAGCGAGCGCCAAGCGTAGGAGGCGGGGCATCAGATGTGACGACTACGAAGAAGGTGACGACGACGGTGAAAGAGTCTCGCAAATGATCAATCCTCGTTGGTGTCATAACAAAATGTTGGTATATGTTTCTCGTGATAATGAATGTAGTGAATTGTGAGAACTGTTTTCATTTGAATATTTTCAAGTCAATTCACATAAACTTAGTTTGTTTTATGCATTGTTTTTCTCCTTGGGTGGAATGGTAGTCTGAATCGCGTGTGCTCCACACACTCCATTTTATACAACACCCCTGGTTACAGTAGCACACAAAATAAATAAACAAATGTATGCAGTAAACAGAGCTAAAATCGAGGCGAATCGGTGAGAAATCTGAGATGGATAATGAGTTTTTCTAGGGATATGGTTGTAAGCAATGGAAATCAAATAACTCAACAACTGTTGCAGATGCAAGGTATAATTATGGACGAATCGGCTATATTGATATCGCCACAGAAGTGCCTAATTGTAGTAATTCACTTTTAGACAAGATGCGTTCTGATAACTACAACAGAAAAATTAATGTTTACACAGGTTACATTGTTTCTGCGTATATTCCCGCATAAATCGATGCTACCTCTATGGTGAAAATAGCCCACATGCCTCTTCCTTAGCTAATGAGACAAAATCACTAATTCCTGTATGATACATGCCCTGATGATGTGATTATGTGTTCCTCAACAAAGTAACACTCAGTCTGAGTTGCATTCTGCATTTTGTACTTAAAGACTTTGGCAGAGAGAAGATAAGGGGATTTGGTCATGACGTTAAATATCACCAGTGTAAACGTGGGCACAAAGGTGATAAAAGAAGTTCAATGTACCTCTTGTTTTCCACACTGGTTATTTAACACAGGTCTTCACAGATGTGAAGAAATGCTGGTCTGAAATGATTTCGTCCCATCGTAGCCTGAATTCTTGATATGAAACACAGTGATACAGTGTCATTCACTGATGACGATTCGAGCACGATTTATTGCTCGTATTCATATCAAGACCTCCGTGATGTTGTTTTGCAGTATATGGATTCCTTACATAATATCAGTGGATGCTATGCACATTCAAATCTTACAAGGGCTGAACCATATATTTCCTGCTAACATTTGAATACTGAAGACATTCTCTAACTGATAAGAACTATACGCTACACTTCATAGTTGACAGTTCTCAGATCCTACATCTAGGAAATACCTCTTCGTCTGACTTCAAACTACTTTGTGAATGTCGAACATTCAGAATGTTACTTGTTCAATCATGGGATCACCACCCAAACTGTTAGTCAGCTACAGTACATATGACAAGTTTACCTCCATCTTTGGAGTAATCAGAGGTGGATGTGGATGAAATGTACATGAATTCCCTGGATTTAACATCACTATTCATATGCCAATAAATCACTAGGAGGTAGGTCCACATTAGTATTCCCGAGTTTAGTCCTAATGTATAAGGCTCTGAACATACACTATGTGTGAAATTCGTCGTAATTAATGCACATTATACACGGGATTATGTAGTCGATGTCAACCCCTCACATTGTTTGATAGTCAAATACTTGACATAAACAACTTGATGATATCCTCGATGTCGAAATAATGGAGGAGATTTGTAGTCCAGGTGGATGATTTTGCACTGGTTGTGTTCAGAGAACACAACTGATACAACATGATCAGTGTGTTGAATATGGATTATAGCTATGTCCGGAATGCACTGTTTGCTAACTAGCCAGCAGAAGATAATCCTCAATGTCATGTTATCAATGTCATCGGCAGATTCAGTATGTTATATCGCTAGTATCTGTTTTCTTCATTGCTGACATGGAGGTCGATAACAGCAAGTTTTGCAATATTCATCCACTTGAATTTATTCGCAAATACTGGAGAAGTGAAAGGTCTGATTCTTCGATGAATTTAGCACAGGATTTGTTGTCTAGGAGTATAATGAAATCTTTACAATGGAACCATCCAGCTGAGTAAGCAAAGCAATAGTGAAATCACCCACATTTTTCACCTAATATTCACAGGTGAACTCTCACGAGATGTTCTGTGTGCAGTGGTAAGATGATTCATCCTGTAGACTGATAACTAACTAACATGAAACACGTTAATGTGATGGGTGACTGCGTTGTTGTAGACAAGAGCACATAAATGAGCTATACAGGAATGCTGAATTCGTAGAACCACAGCAGCAGTCAGTGATCACCAGTGATGTAGTATCTAAGGTTGACAAAATCCACTGAGAGGAGGAGCTGTTGCATCTCATATGCATAGACGAATCGATGGTGTGACACCTTCTAAGCCGTCACACGAACTCGCTATTTAAATTCACTGGGATTGGACCTAGTCATAGCCATATCAGAAATATTCGCATTTTTTCATCCATCCCAGTGTGGGATATTGTTTAATCAATGTAACTTAAACAATTCACTTACAATCACTATTGGTTTGCCTTCAGGAGAAATCTCATGATCGGTTAGGTGGAATAGAATAAGTAGATATTTGAATGTCTTCTTGAAGTGTTCTCAAATGCACCAGAGACATAGGTAATATGTTCTAGGTTACAAATATAGCAACTAAAGTCTTCGAAGCGAGTTCCTCTCATGAACCACTAGTTTTAATTCACTTGCATACACACTTTCATTTTCGCTGTCATGTCTCCTCAAGTAAATGTAATAACGCCTTGTAAAGAGAGCTTGCTATGTAAAATTCTCACATGTACTCAAATTACAAACCATGAACTCATTAATATATACAGCTTCTATAAAAAAGAGACATTTATGTTGGAATGGAAGTTTCACATCGATTAGGATCACATGTCTTTTGTAATTGAAGCAGTCCTGATGACATACATTCAGTGCGTTACTGATTTGTCAGTTACATAATCACCCATTAGGTTAACACTGTTATTCGGTTATTCATTTATTCTATCACAGAAGAGCCTTCCTGTGCCATTTACTCGATCTCCGTGACCATTTTCACAATACATCCATCAAGTTTTATTCAAGAGACGTGTGAAGATAAATATGGGCAGTTAGTGTGTCAATGCAAGTAACGAAAATAATACAAATAAGGAAGAAATTCAAAGCCTCGATAGTACTGTCATATAAAGAAAGAACATGAGAAACCCTAGACAGCATTTTCAATAAGGGTAGAATTAGGTTGGCATTCAAACCAACCAACTCATACAGAGGCAAACTGCACTCCATTCTTGTGTGATAAATTTGATTTTCGTTTTCGTTGTTTACAATTTGCTCAAGTGTTCTGACACCTAAATTCATCTTCCACAATTTTTATTTACACCTCGTTTACTCTCACTATTTAAAATGATCTGATATATTTGTCTGAATACCGTGAGTCTGCAGATAGAACTGCTGTGAATCGACACATTTCATTGTGTTTAATATCACTTCACCAAAACTGCTAGTCGGAATTTAAGTTGATTGACCCGATTCGGCTCACGGAGATGGGTCTAGCCGGAAAATCGATTCTAATGACTTCATTCTCATAGAAGTGAAACGCTTGGATGTTCGAGGTTTACTTCACTTCAGTGTTGCTAGCAAGCAGCTAAAGACTGCTCATATCAATCCTTGTGATATATTATCACGCTATTTCGCCCGCTTTATTAACTCTTATTTATGGTGAAAGGCAGAACTCTAATTGTGGTCTGAATATTTGACGTTAGGGAAGAGAGCTTTATTGGGTTGCCACCTCACACATTTTAACTTACGAACGACAAATTTGAAACAACAGCGATTGTCTGAGCATTTTAAAAGAGAACTCTAATGGACACCACTGCAAGTTTGTTAAGGGTTCCTTGCAATAGAACCTGAACAGAACTCAGACAATTATAATCAAAAGGTTATGTGCAGTCCCAATATCTAATCTAATATCTCTTCATTTACTCACAGTGAGTTAAGTATTTTACAAGAAATATGCCATACATTTTTGTATAGAATATTGGAGTGGATAATTCTGTTTGTCACTTCTGTGATTACATCTTTAAATTTTGTGTTCTCTAGATTCGCCATGAAGATGTTTGCGAATATGCAACTCAGCGTGCTCGTACCTCCAGTCCGTGAAGTAGCTAGGACAAGCAATCTGACGTACTCACAAGCGTTATTCCATTATTTGGTGAATGCGAATGAAATGTGACATCACCACTCAGAAAACTAAGATTTATCGAAAAATTCGTTTTTCAACACCCATAAATCACCCGGATGTAGGGCAGTAGTTTGGTTGCTGAGTCTAAACTCAATGAATTAGGCGACGGATGAACAATACATGCATATTTTGTCGTAATTAATGCATATTACACATAAGCTTGTGTAGTCGATATTGACTCTCCAAATTGTCCGATGGTGAGATACTCAAAATAAACAAATTGTTGATATCATTCGTGAGGCTAAAATAGATCACAGCTGTTCCTTTGATACAGTGTTGAAGAATCAGCCACACGAAGATACTGCTAACAGTTATCGGCAAAGCCGGCATCTTACATCGCTAGTATCCATATTCTTCCGTTTTGAAATGGAGGTTGGAAAAGTACAATTTTACACTACTGATACTCATTACATTCACTAACAAATAGTAGTGCCACGCAATCATAGTAAATGACTTTAGAACTGAGGGTTATTTCATCCATAGAGAAATGGAAGTTCTCAGTCCACTCTGAATTTGGCACGTGGGAATTTGTCTGGAGTCATAATTGAATCATCGGAGTTGAAACACCATGACCGGAGAACTCAGCAACACTGAGATCATTCAAATCTCCACCCCACTGCTCATAAAATCAATCTTGTGAAATGTTCCATGTGCAGTGAAATGAAGGTGTGCACTGTGGACTGGTAACTAAGCAGTACGAAATACAATTGTGTTATGGATAGCTGCGTTGTCGTAGAAAGGGACGATCAGTGGTCGCCGGTGATGTAGTAGGTATAACTGTCAAAATCCATTACAAGGAATGCACAGAAAATGTGCAGTCATTCAGAACATAAGGCAGAATGTGAATAGACACATCTGGGTGACATACTAGTGCATTTATAGTCAACAGAATGTGAGTTTCATCATGGGCGTCGGGTAGTGATTTATATTCAGTGGTGTGAGAGAAATATTATTACCGCGAAATACATATAAATAAATACCAACAAATTGGGAACGCTGAATGTGAGTTCAAGGGCTGACAGATATCAAGTGTAGTGATAAAATGAAGAGGTTAAATTGTGAACTGTAATCATAATACTGCAAGCTTAGCGCAGATTACAAAGGTTGACACATAATAAGGATAATAACTAATGTATCAATAATATTATTATAGTAATCATAATGGGGTGAACTAAACAGGGTGTAAGGGGATAGGTAAAGCTTAATATGATATGAAAGTATGAAATGATTATATCCGTGATAACCTGATAGCAGGCCAGGGTAGACAAGAAGGATGAATGTGCTTTGTTTGCACACAATTCAGGAGTCTTTCTTTGAATGTGAATATCTTCATCTGTAGCTGAGATGCGTATTCGTGTGACTTTAGGCAGACTGTTTGGTAGTCGATATGCAGCTGTTTATGACGTATCTTTTTTTAATGTGGTGTTCACTATCCAGTAGTTGAGATATACCCGCACTATTTATTGATTTCGTTACTCTTTTTTGAAGCGAAATTAAAAAATACTGATAAGTGCTTCAAGATGAATTCCTTTGAGGTTCACCTATACAACAAGCTCTACTTGAGAAGTTGAATTTGTACACACACATTCATGTTGTCATTTGGTCATTTATCTTTAGTGCACTGTGTCAGTATCACTCTGGTTAAGAAAGTGATGTGCAGTTATTTAGTATCGAAGTTTCTTTCAAACTGGAAATTCTCCTTTTGTACTTCACTTCACAATTGAATTCAACTGCCGGTTGCACATTATAAAAGATAATGTTTATCCACATTATTGTCAGAAACAATGAACGTATCGTCCAGACATTGGCAATAATAATCAAGTTTGTTTAGCATTTCTTTTGGAGAACTATTTTGCTGATTAATCTAGGAAGATGTTGGCTAATATGCGACTAAAGGAGGAACTCATAGCAACCCCACCTATTTGGCGGTAGAACTCCTTGCTAAGTACAAGTGGACATCCATAGTACATTTTGCAACAGTTCTTTCAGTTTTACAGGTGTGATCCCAATACCTATTTTTCTTTCTCAACTTCCTCATCCATATAATCCATCATCTCAACAAGTGAAATATCCGTTAAATATAAAAAAAAACTCATAATGTAACGGCAGCAGACAACAGGCTTGGTAATCGAATGTTTATTTGGGAGTTGATATCCCTATACAAGGAAATTATGTACACCTCATCTAAAAATCATCATTTTGACATGTCTACCGTGTTATACTACTTCCGAACTTCGTATTGTGTTTCTTTGCCTTGTTTAGGTTTATCTCATGTTTCGCCGCAATACTGGTTCATTTGCTCTATTTGATGTCAAGTTTATCACTCCGCTATTCGATATTTTTGTGCCAGTGAACTTCTCTCTATGTACTACTGATAAATCGTGTCAGCACCACACACTACAATTGTACATTTTAGCAACACTTCATTCATCATATCAGATGAATTTATTTTTAATACCGCATAGTGTAGAGCATAAATTATAGCCCATATTCATATCAATTTAGTCACCCGGTTTTACAATTTGCCTTGCATATATTTACTCTCTTTCTCGCTGTTTGGAACTTCTCTTAGTTGTTTTTGCCACTTTCTATATCTCCGGTGTTGGCGTTGTGTCGTTCCAATTGCAGGTGTGCGGTGTTGAATCAACAATCAAAGGGTTAGTGATTAACCTCACTCTCTCAACCTAAATATATAACTTTTTATTACTTTCACCCTGTCCTACCCTGTTTTGTGATTATATATAAGTGAATGCAATGCGATGGCTTGGCTGTTTTCTAAATTATCTAATTTAGTGGGGTCAGTCATTCTGGGTCTAGCTAGATTTTCATATCCCAACAACCTAATTGATCCTGATCTACATATCTGACCAATGTAATTGACCTCACTCACAGTCATTACATGATATTTGTTAAACTATCTTATTTTTCTCAATTGAATCTATCAAGTAACCAAGCCGAAAACATTTGTCTCTGATTGAGTTGGCTGGTTTAAATCGACCCTAATTCTAGTCTCTTATGTTTCTTCTTCATACGGCTGTACTACACAGGTTTTGAATTCCATATTATTTTCGTTATTTTTGTCATTTTTATTACTAATCAAATTTATTCTATGGTTGTTCATATATTTCCGAAAAATTCTGACTGGTATTTATTCAATATGTAATATTTACCTTCTTATCAATTCATTCAGTTTCACAGGTGTTATCCCCATATATATGTATACATATATACTTTCTACTCTATGTTAACCCGTATAATCCACTGTTTCAACAAAGTGTAATATTCGTAAATAATGATGGTACACCAAACGATATCATACTTTCGGCCTTTATGTTCATAGCTGCGGTATTGTCAACAGAGGTGAAGACAACTCCTAAGCGATAATTAACTAACTGCCAATAAAGCAGATCCATAGAATTTACGAGTATTTTACCGGTTAAATTAAATGAAAAAATCGATATATCTAAAGTAATCAAAGAAGTTTGAAATGATGTAAGTAAAGAGATCGCCATAACCGATTCTCCACTCAGTGTCGAGTCATATTTTTGCGTGTGAAAGCCAAAGAACCCAATTCGACACAATTACGTCAAAAAACACACCATATACAGGATCAAATTTATGCGAAATAAATCTAATATAGTCAAAATAAATTTCTTCGCAGGAATCACCATGACTACAGCGAGACTACATTGTCGACATTTGTTGATTAGTCCAACGCGAGTCGATTATTTGCGAGACTCTTTCACCGTCGTCGTCACCTTCTTCGTAGTCGTCACATCCGATGCACCACCTCCTACGCTTGGCGCTCGCTCATTCGGACACGCCCAATGAACCACCTTCTTGACCAGCTTCTTCAATGTGGGAGGCAGAATGTTGAACATCTTATCCAGAACTGAGAGCGGTCAGGTGTGTGGGTGTGTGTGTGTGCAATGGTGGTATATGGTGTGATGCATTGGATTGTTCGTTTTGTATTGATTTGCAGCATGGATGCCATCCACAAAGAGCAGAGGCAGAGAAATGAAGAAGAAATATCAACGTCATCAAGTGAATACATGGAGTTGGACATGAATTCGACTACCAACAAATCTCGTGAACTTACTTAAGCCTTGTGCATGACTGACGAGGACAGTTAAGCAGATGAGGAGGAAGATGCACTGTTAGGGTATTAAGAGAGGTAAAGAAGCAGTTGGTTGGTTCGAATTTCGTCACTCACCTTCATTTTGTGTTGGTGCGTATAAGGGTGTCTTAGAGTGGTGTTCTGACTGGAACTCTAGGTGAAGGTTTATATACTGGATTGTGTCGCATAATTTGCACTTCGCCCATAATCAATCTAGTGTTGGTTGTCAGCTGAATTCTTGATGACTGAGTGACATTCTGATTTGATTTGAGAAGTGAGTGATTACATGAGTGAACATGACAGGATTGTGTATTGACCTTGATGTCGTTGAGTGTATTTGAACTAGTTGACACCGATTCTTCATATCGAGCAATGGAACTGCATTTGTACATTTCTCCTGCAATGAGAAAATCAATTTTTCTAGTGTATTGGGTGGAAAGACTACTCTTCGTCTGTGGTCACCTATTATGATGATCGTCTCTTCCAGTGGCACATTCAACATAAACATAAACCACATAACCTCTTCTCGTGTTAAATTTATGAGTCTTAATACCAATTATGAAACTATCTTTCAGAGTACGGACAGTTAGTTCTTCTCCGATCGGCTCCATCAAATGTGAATATGATTTTAATGTTAGTGATATGGACAGCGGGAAGTGGACAAATTGGCGCAATGTGGCACTCGCGAATAATATAATTCTCGGAGGATACACATGTATCGTGGTGTATATGATCGATGGGGACTGGCGACATCAACACCACAACTCATTCACTTGCAGCACTAATCGGAATCGAATCAATTGCAGTTTCATCAATACACAACACTCATCATCCACGCCCTCAAACATTCACCAATATAGGCAACAACCTCCACACAGACCACGAAGAACAACCAACACAAACCGTAGACTCCTTCACACACACAATAGATTAACATTAACCATCCACAGAATAACACTGCTATTCTACCAAGACACCCTGAGTACCCAGTCAGTCCACAAACATACATCACAACAACAACAATAACAACAACAACATCAACTGACACCCACACTTCTGCTATCATCACAAACAGCTTCACACACGTCCCAGCGACATTCACAAAATATTACTAACGATGACCGACTCGTCATCACACTAAATCACATGTTCTTATTTCTCTCCCTGACATAATGATAACAGTTAATAACCAAAGCATATTACCATGTTGGATTCTGAGTGACCACCATTTCCTCCAGTACACAGAGACCCGGCTTAATAAATCTAATTGCACAAGCCTTCACAGTTGCGATCGCCTTCCTCTTTGCTTTTCTGCTGACAACAGTGAATGGCTTGACAGGATCAATTTGATATCCGTAGTTCACAAGATGCTTTGTTAGTGAACTTGTTGGCCTTTTGAATCCAGCTGTTTTCAACTACGTTCTCGAATGCTCCATCATGCGTATAGACGATCGCCTTTCTCTTTGACATTTGCGTTCTCCTCCACAGACACAGTGAAACTGATTCACGCCGTCTGAAGTGTCGAGGATGGGTGACTAGTCCCTCCCAGAATGTTGGAGCACCCGATGTATAGTGTTAAGGAAGACGGGTTTTGCGGCAAAATAGGTTCTCTTGTTACATTTATCGAATCCTCATCATCGCTTTAGAAATGCTATTTAGTGTATATGCAGATTTCCTTGTGACTGTTTCGATAGTTTCACTGGGGTTCATTTCTTTAGTGTACGTACTGATGAACTTCTCAGGATGCCCGTTCCTACATAAATTACTCTTCGTATTCCTTATTTCACGATCGATGGCATTGTCGAAACACATTTTTCGTAGTCCATTGCGAAGTGATCTGACTAAGTTCAATTTATATTTGACTGGGTGTCGAGGTTTCGAATCTCAAAACGTGTGTGAGTTCCATTGTGGTTACAGATACGAGTTGCTGATGAGTACCGACTGGAACGAAACCTAGTTCCATGGTTTCCTGCCGATCGCCTCCAAATATCTCATATCATCAAACCAATGTGCACCGTGATGGCGAGCTACCTAGAATGTTGGCCACATTGCAAACGTGTCTGATAGAATTCAGTCTGCACGAGAGTAAGGATCAGACACATCACACCAGTTACTAGTGTCCAATCAAAGAACCGAACTGTACTGAGTGGTAACTCATAACCACTTTCAATAGAAATAATACTCCTCTCACATGAGTGTACACACAAGCGAAATCTCAGTGCAGTAGTTATTGTCGAAATCCTACAATAAATGGTACTCATTTATTTTCCTCTCCACAACATTTAATCAAGTCGAACTTTCAACAGCAACAAACCGCTCAACCACTTCCGACAATGAATAAAAACATGCCATCTACACTATCACCAATATAAAACACTCTCTCTACATTCATCCTCGCGAATATACACAAATACACAGGGAGGAATCAACATGAACTCTAAACACGCCCTAATACGAAATAAAATGGATCCATCCTCAGGATAATAATCCTGCCTACTCCCCAGAAATACACCAAGTAACCATACACTCCGCAAATATCCATCACGACACGAACTGGCACTCAAACAACTTCACACACGTAACCAGTGTTCACACAATAATATTATCGACCCCTAAAGCGTCATTAACACGCCAACTAATTCATTCAAATAACGCTCGACGGAAATCAGCATTCAGCCTTAACAAACGAAAACCAACACAACATTATGCAGCTTATGTAAAATCAGCATTTGCAACACTGATTGTGACTGCGTTCCACTCAGTTGAAGGGAAGTCGAGTTCCCATACACTGTCCGAAATCACCGCGTTGATTTGCAAAAAGATGACTGACGTTGAGGCGTTCATTCGTTCACATGTATTGTGACTGACACTCCAATGCAGATTTCGAGATAATGACGATGCCACTGACTGGTTCGATGAGTGTAAGATGTGCGGGCTGAGACCGTGCATCTAGGAGACAATCCTTCACCATTTGTTATCAAAGCGAAAATCAAACTTGACGCTATCCAACCAACAGCAGGCAGTGAGTGATCGATGTGGCCGTGTCCAAGTGCGAAGATGGTGTGATACTGTCCGTCTAACTGGTTAGTTTACAGCCAGTAAATGAAGACACAGCCTCCATTTTATTCGACCGCCAAGCCAGATTGAAGAAGGTGATCGAACGCGTCACCATTGATACCGTGATATGGCGTCTCTCGTCCTTTGTTACACCTGAATTATTATATTGTAGCAATCGCCAATCTGGATTTCAGATCGTGGAAATCACCCATAAGGACATTAGAAAGAAGAGAACACGAAGTTCAGCAAAGATATCTTTTCAGCGATTTCATTTTCAAAAGCTGTACAATCACATTTAAGTACATAGTTTCACATGGATACATAATTACGACGGCGAATTCAAGGTGACAATTATTTTCAACTAGATCTGGTTTACGAGAGGCTTAGAAACAAAATCAACAAAGGATTAGAACGGATAACAAGTTTGTAAAAAATGAGCATGAAAACAAAATTGAAATAATAATTTTAAACTGAAGTGGAAGTTAGGAGGTGTGAATATAGATTACGAGGGCCTCAGAAACAAAAAAATTGCACATGATTAAGATATAATTGTAAAATAGTTATTTTAAACGAATTATAAATGTGAGCAGGAAAAGCATAGAAACAAACTTAAAATAACTGTTTTATAACTGAAAAATTAGGGCGAAGCAAATGCAGAGAGAAGGAGTAAGAATCACATACAGCGAAAGAAGAAAGATCCAAAAAATGGGAAGCTAAGGTAACACACGGAACTAGGCTCATAGTAGTTGAATAGGCTGGACTAAATTCTTCTGAACACACAGCTCTGGCTTCTCGATGCATATTGCGAGGGCTTCTGCCGTACAGAGAAGTCGGAAACATACTGCTTTTGGCAGGTTTCTGTTGCCTTTGTAAATTACTTCGAAAGAATCAGTTGAGATTTTGTGGGGTGTGTTGATCAGATGTTCAATAAAGGCACTTAAAATTGAACTGGTGCATCCTCTTTGCAGACACGCTGGGTAATGTTCTCTAACACGTTTCGAAAGGACGCGCATACAACGACCTATGTACCTAGATGGATTTCAACCTGGAAATATTTTGTCAATACGTGTCGATTCAACCACCAATCGAATTATGCCACAGTGATAATTCCTAATCTGCCTAGCGAAAAATTCGCAAAGATCGGTGAACTTAACATCAAAGCACCACAACGATGTGGTGAACAATGCGCAAAATCTTTTCTTCACACACAAACATTCAACTGAAAGAATTCTCTGTCGTTTTGTAAAGGGAAACACTCAGCTGAATAACCATACGATGTCGTGTCCAGAAGTTGTGCGGACATGCATGAAGTCCAAAGACCTCATGAACACTGATCTATACCTAAAACTGACAAGTCACGTAAATTAACGACACTTCAATCAATCCATGCATTCATTGTTGGACAAGTGAATACTATATATACATTGGGATTCCCATCTCATTCAATCACTCACACAAACAATCAAACATCGACAAGAACAATGAAGGTACGACTGCTATTTCTCACTTCATATCTACATTCATTCCTCCCTTGCTTCATCTCGTCACCAACAGAATCTCACCCTCCTCATCTTCACCACAATACTCATCGCTCTCATCTGCACACCAGGTAAGTGACTGGTTGACTGGTTATTGACCGATGCATTGTGATGCACAGTGAGATTTGAAACTGTGTACAACTCTCTTCTTCTCATTCTGCCCTAATCTCCACGTGTTCTCTCATCATCATGTAGGTGCTGACGGTATGCTGGCTATGCTTCCAGTGACAATCAGAGCTGTACTGGCACCGGTGCTCAAGTTGGGATGCAAATTCGTTCCGAAATTCCTGTTTCCGACTGACGAGGAGATCGCCAGCTTCTAGTGTATACAAGCACACATTACCTACCACGTGTTGTGTAGATGAGCATTGTGAATCCAGAAATAGTGTTCATTGTAATAAAATCAGTGTATGCGTATACTTGTGTTGCTTCTATTGTGTTATTTTATATGGGGACGGTGTAGTGAGTCATGATTCTTGTCGAGTATTTGTAATTCGATTGACACACTTTATCTGCCACAATTTGGTATTCAAATTTCATTTGAACAGTTATTTGGTGAGTTTCGATTATTATGCGAGATGTCAATTCATTCGTTTTAACGGTATAACCTGGAGCTTCAGTGTCTTTGCGCGTGCCTTCAAGAGATACAGACATCCTCCAACAAGCATTCGGTTGTCTTTTCTTATCTGTTGATCTCGAGATTTCACTGAAATCTAGTCAACTACGTGACAGATAGCAGCACATTAACGAATATTTTCATTTAATACTTGAGGGCGGGAAGAATTTTAATACGATGAGTTCACCAATCTTATAATTTGTAGCATTAGGAATCAGTACGTCAGTAGGAGTGCGTATGAATAATTTTTGAAGGGTATTTGAATTAGTAGACCGAACAATAATACCTTGCTTACCATCTTTAGTTCCTACATGTTTAATGGTGTTTTACATGATAAATGTATTTATTCTTAATAGCATTCGGACTTGGATTTGAGATTTGAGTTATACGTTAGTGCTTTTCAGCCCATATTTATCTTTAGACTTCTATAATGTTCTTCATCTCTACGTAATTTTTTGACATGAAGAGAAGAGAAACGGTCAAGTCATTTAATTACTTTTTGTTTTGTGAATGAAATGTCGAGATGGTTTTTGCATCAACAGACACATGGACTCATGTGAAAAATGGGCCAAATCCACTTTATCTAACTCACACCACCCTCTTCACTCACATTTCTCCCCTTGCATCTCATCAGGCAAAACCAGAAGTCCATATAGAAAAATATATGCTCGCACCAGCAAGTACAAAAACTCAACCATACCCTACTTAGCTCGTGTTCTGTGCGATAAAGAAACATTAGGCGTGACACCTATAATTCGTTAAATAGTCAGTAGTACAACTGGACCTCATCTTTCCAACTCATATCATTTATAGGTACAACATTCTCTTTCTTTCTTTTCCTTTTCTCTCTCTTTTTTTCCGTTATGTGCTACTTTGTTTCTTTCTTCCGCTTACGCCAGTAAATATGACAGCACCTACTTTTCTAACACCTTCATACACTGTTCAGCTTTACCTTTGCTACCAACATGCCAATGTGTTGTTGTAATAATGATTTGAAATTTCCTTAATCTATGTAGAATTCTATTTATTGATAATGTACTAACTGGATGCAATACTGTAGTAAAAAGTGCTGAGAATTCCATTCTGTATCACATGTACTGTTTTGGAATAAAGCAAATTATTATTATTATCACACATCGTATGCTCGGTAAATAGTTCCCAGTTAGTGTCATTCAACATTCACCTAACCTTATGCATATTAATTAGTAAGTAGCATCTCTGTTGCATATTCTTGGAAAGGTTTGAGAAGTTATCTGTTTATGACTTGCCATATATTTTAGTCAACAACCGAATAATGCGATGATTAGAATCTAGTATTGGAGCACGTTTACGCAATAGATAGAGAGAGAGCTCTCAAGATGATCAGTAGAAAAAGTAGTAAATTCATTTGCATAATTAGATAAATCCCAGAGGGGACAGGTAGGGGTAGAGTAAATGCTTGAGAAAAAAGTGTGTTTGTAATTTGATAAGTGTCTGGGACGACATCTACTGTATTAAAATCAATGGAGTCACCCAGAATGTGAAACATACTTTTTTGAAATCAACCACAGGGAATGAATAAAAACTGCAACTCCACCGGCACATTTCGTTCTGGAAGAAAACCGATCGTTTCTAAATAATTTGCAACCATTCAGTGAATCAAGAATTTCATCATAAAGCTCGTGAAGCCACGTCTCATGTGGCGTCATCAGAGCCATATTGTGATAAGTATCAGGGGATAATAGAGATTGTAGTTACATAATCTTGTTGGGAAAAGAAAGGCAGTTCGTACTAGGAATAACAGGAACAGTAGTACGATGTACAGGTTTGCGGTTTAGTGCTCGTCAACAACCAGTGTGATGATTTCTCTTAACTTTCTTAGGGACTTGAAAGTCACCTGGTCTCAAACGGAGTAAATGAAAATACTTGACGTCATACTGCGATAGAAAAATACAAATAAACACAACAAATTAGATGGAAAATGTAGACAAAAGTTTCCATGGCTCAACGTTAAAACAGACCGACTTCTTCACAAGAAATCAATACAAACGAACGAAATGGTGAGAAAATTACAGGCGCCAAACAATCACAGTGAATGCCTGTAGAAATGAGGTAGTGACGTGAACACGAACGTTGTTATGGACATGTGGCAACTTGAAGGCGCGAATGGTACGATCGCGTGCAAGTTGAAAATTTTTAATTCAAACAATATAAATTCGTTTAAGGAATACTGGTGTTTTGGATTTAAAGTTGAAACAAGTACATAGTCATTATCGGTTCAAAGCGTCTTCGTTACACTAAGAACTTAGGGCTAAGTTCCTTGACATGAGGGTTATCACAACCACACTGAAATGGAAATTCCAAACCCACCTTCAATTTAGCATGAACGCATTTGGCTAGAACATTAATGGAATCATCATATAATGCTCAGGTCAGAGAGCACAGGAACACTGAAAAAATCCATATCCACCTATTGCCTACAGAAGAAATCACGATAAATATTCTGTGTAAAGTGGTAAGAAGATTTGCTCTGTATACTGATAACTAAGTAGCATAAAATGCATTTATATCATAGATAGATGTTGAGTCGTAGAACCTGACATTTGAGTGAGCTACACAGGAGTCCGGAATTGATAAATCTACAAAAAGCATCAGTTATCACCAATGATGAAACTGTCAAAATCCATTATAAGCAAATCTTATGTTAAACGTGTGGTAAAGAAAACCAGGACGCCACATATTTCCATCAACGACAGACAACACAAACAAGATGAACTCAGGTGTTTCAAGCAATCACACAAACCACCTGTTTAATTTCAGAACAAATGAGTTCGAGTCAGACTTGGTCGTCTCCACGTCACAATATCTTGATTTTATCATCCACCTGTTTGAATCCACTCCACATTACTTCCTGCACAGGATTTCATCTCATCAGTGTGAGCCGAATACCTAACTTGAAATCATTGGTGCTCCCTATTGTGGAGAAATCTAGCGATCGGTGAGTTGGAAAGAGATAAACAGTCGTCCAACTTTCTTCTTGAAGACTCCTTAAATACAGTAAAGGCATCTTCAGCATACTGTAGATTCCAGACATGGTGAGCAGTTTGTCCATTATCACCTGGATATTTGACGTTTATGAAGGGAGCTCTGACGAGTCTTCATATCAAACCTTGCAGTTGGCAAAGGACGATTTTCATCAAATTGCAGTGCGCTGAGTCGTTGAAAGTATAATCTGAGATGACAGCACGCGAAAGTTATTTGAGCGTTTCAGTGAATTCACCTGCTTTCAGGCAAGTGTGATCAGAAGTGTAGATGCAGACACAATGTGCACTATTGAATCGTTCCAACTGGTGTGCAATGAGTTACGTGTTTTACGACAAATGTATTTGCATAGAGTCGATCGAAAGTAAGGCTGAATCAGGTAGTTCTGATTGTCATTTCCGTCATTGCATTCTCCAGTTTTGCATTATCTAGATTTTAACTGATTAAAAATGCCCATTGTCATGCGGCTATTTTCCAATGCGCAATCCAGGAAGCTTCACAGACAATCTATTTCCCATTGGATTGGCATTGTTTGACATTCATGCAAATCATTAGAAGGTGTTTGAATTGTGATTGTGACATGAAGACAGTATCTGCGCTTTCTTACTGAGGCTCACGCGTGAACAAGAAGGGTGTGTTGATTTCTAATATTATAGATTCCTATGTGTTTTTATAAATTGTCTGTGCAGCGTGAGTTGCACAATATGTCCATCTCAATATATCTGTGAAGTTCTGCTCATTTCAGTCATCATATACACGATGGCTTATTCGATCACTAGCTTTAGTTGACGCTTTACGATATGAGTCTGTAAGCATTTCAAGATTTTACTGTTGCCTCAGTGCTGACGTCTATACTTTCCAATAACGATCTCATCTTGACTAGATTGTTACATTGTGCGTTGTATGGAGAAGACTGTGCTTTAGAGTCGGACATATGAAAATTACCTAATTGAAAATCAGTTATTTAACTGCTCATTGAGTCATGTTCTAAGGTGAATATACACCTTTCGCTACACTTTGTTGTCCAGGTTGTCTAGGAAATGAAATTGGTAGTATCTTCGCAATCTTACTAATACACTTTTGTACTCTTGCATTTGCGATCTTCAATAATTGCAAGTAATACACTCACTAACTGCTGTAACCAATATGTATGTTTACAAGTTGTTTGTCGTCGAAGGAATAATGTATCTTTTGATTCATGTGACTTAGTCTAATATTATAAATTTGATGACAAATAATTATATTCGTTAATGTGCTGCTATCTGTCACGTAGTTGACTAAATTTCAGTGAAATCTCGGCATCAAAAGATAAGAAAAGACAACCGAATACTTGTTGGAGGATGTCTGTATCTCTTGAAGGCACGCGGTTGGGCACTGAAGCCCCAGGTTATACCGTTAAAACGAATGAATTGACATCTCGCATAATAATCGAAACTCACCAAATAATTGTTCAAATGAAATTTGAATACCAAATTGTGGCAGATAGAGTGTGTCAATCGAATTACAAATACTCGACAAGAATCATGACTCACCACACCATCCCCATATAAAATAACACAATAGAAGCAATACAATTATACGCATACACTGATTTTATTATGATGAACACTATTTCTGGATTCACAATGCTCATCAACACAACACGTGGTAGGTAATGTGTGCCTGCACACACTAGAAGCTGGCGATCTCCTCGTCAGTCGGAAACAGGAATTTCGGAACGAATTTGCATCCCAACTTGAGCACCGGTGCCAGTACAGCTCTGATTGTCACTGGAAGCATAGCCAGCATACCGTCAGCACCTACATGATGATGAGAGAACACGTGGAGATTAGGGCAGAATGAGAAGAAGAGAGTTGTTCACAGTTTCAAATCTCACTGTGCATCTCAATGCATCGGTCAATAACCAGTCAACCAGTCACTTACCTGGTGTGCAGATGAGAGCGATGAGTATTGTGGTGAAGATGAGGAGGGTGAGATTCTGTTGGTGACGATAGGAAGCAAGGGAGGAATGAATGTAGATATGAAGTGAGAAATAGCAGTCGTACCTTCATTGTTCTTGTCGATGTTGGATTGTTTTTGTCAGTGATTGAATGAGATTGGAATCCCAATGTATATATAGTATTCACTTGTCCAACTATGAATTCATGGATTGATTGAAGTGTCGTTAATTTACGTGACTTGTCATTGTTAGGTCATTGTTAGTATAGATCAGTGTTCATGGACTTCATGCATGTCCTCACAACTTCCGGACACGACATCGTATGATTCTTCAGCTGGTTGTATCCCTTTACAAATCGAGAGAGAATTCTTTCAGTAGAATGTTTGTGTGTGAAGAAAAGATTTTGCGCATTGTTCATCACATCGCACCACCAATGGTTGAACCGACACGTATTGACAAAATATTTACAGGTAGGAATCCAGATTAGGGATTGCTAGAATATAATAATTCGGGCTCTATGCTAATAATTTAGGCGGACATTATCACACCATCTTCGCACTCCGACACGTCCACATCGATTACTCACTGCCTGCGGTTGGTTGGACAGCGTCAAATTTGCTTTTCGGTTTGATAACAAATGGTAAATGATTGTCTTTTAGATGCACGGTCTCAGCCCACCCATCTTACACTCATCGAATCAGTTAATAGCATCGTCATTATCTCGAAATCTGCATTGGAGTGTCACTCATAATACATGCGAACGACCGAATGCCTCAACGTCAGTCATCTTTTTGCAAATCAAAGCGGTCATTACATACAGTGTTCGGAAAACTGATGTTCTCGCCTACTCACTTATATTCATTCACAATGACTGTTACGAATCATGATGTTGAATATAAAGATGCTCTTTTCCTCGTTTACCCGTTGTACTCAGTGAATTATTGTTCAGGTTAGGGATGATGGAAATGAATCAGCAATGCATTGATGACGCTCTTGTGTGACAGTCAATCAGTGAATCAGTCTGAGCTGCATTATATTTCACCATTTTTCCATCTGTCTACCTGCCTGTCTTTCGGTTTGTATTATATCTCGTACCGCTTGGTGAGTAAAAGTGGGGTGGAATCATGTTGGGTGTGTATTTGTAGTATTTTAACACATTGGCATAATTGGATTGCATATTTCATAATATTTTTTCATGCACCATTTACCACTGGACGACGTTTCCTGCCGCAATAGTTGCTGATTATCATATCAGTTTAGTCACACGTCTTCCTGATTCGCATCAAATATATATGTATTTTACAGTTTCGTTCTCTTCCTCTTCCTCATTGTTGTTTGTTAACACTTCCCTTTTCTGCAGTGTAGTACTTGCGTCATTCTTATCTCACATACGCACAAGTCAAAATTTAGTGATTAGTTGAAGTGGAATTTGGTTGACATTGGTCATCAGTTTCGGATCTCACCGACCAGTCAATAGTCAGAAATTACCAAAACACACAGGTGATCTTTACACCAGCTCCGAAAGCCTACCATATTGTTGTTTTGCATTCATAAACGAGACAATATGTAGAACTGGTGAATGGGATGGATTATACAGAAAGATGCATCAAATTCTCCCTAATGAATCACATTTGAAATGGATAATCATGCCAATGATCAGACAATGCTGACCACAGGAAAAATCGCGTATCCTCTACCCCAACTCTTCAAAGGGTGATACAAAAATGAAAATGCAGAGAAGAATAGGCAGGATTATTATGCTGAGGATGGATATATTTTCTTTCGTGTTAGGGAGTATTTAAAGCTCATGTTGATTGCCCCTTGTGTATTTGTGTGTATTCGCGAGGATGAATGTAGACAGAGTGTTTTATATTGGTGATAGTGTAGATGGCATGCTTTTATTCATTGTTGGATGTGGTTGAGCGATTTGTTGCTGTTGAATGTTCGACTTGATTAAATGTTGTGGAGAGGAAAATAAATGAGTACCATTTATTGTAGGATTTCGACAATAACTACTGCACTGAGATTTCGCTTGTGTGTACACTCATGTGAGAGGAGTATTATTTCTATTGAAAGTGGTTATGAGTTGCCACTCAGCACAGGTCGGTTCTTTGATTGGACACTAGTAACTAGTGTGATGTGTGGTCCTTACTCTTGTGCAGACTGAATTCTATCAGACACGTTTGCAATGTGGCCAACATTCTAGGTAGCTCGCCATCACGGTGCACATTGGTTTGATGATATGAGATATTTGGAGGCGATCGGCAGCAAACCATGGAACTATGTTTCGTTCCAGTCGGTACTCATCAGCAACTCGTATCTGTAACCACAATGGAACTCACACACGTTTTGAGATTCGAAACCTCGACACCCAGTCAAATATAAATTGAAATTAGTACGATCACTTCGCAATGGACTACGAAAAATGTGTCTTTACAGTGCCATCGATCGTGAAATAAGGAATACGAAGAGTAATTTATGTAGGAACGGGCATCCTGCGAAGTTCATCAGTACGTACACTAAAGAAATGAACCCCAGTGAAACTATCGAAACAGTCACAAGGAAATCTGCATATACACTAAATAGCATTTGTAAAGCGATGATGAGGATTCGATAAATGTAACAAGAGAACCTATTTTGCCGCAAAACCCGTCTTCCTTAACACTATTCATCGGGTGCTCCAACATTCTGGGAGGGACTAGTCACCCATCCTCGATACTTCAGACGGCGTGAATCAGTTTCACTGTGTCTGTGGAGGAGAACGCAAATGTCAAAGAGAAAGGCGATCGTCTATACGCATGATGGAGCATTCGAGAACGTAGTTGAAAACAGCTGGATTCAAAAGGCCAACAAGTTCACTAACAAAGCATCTTGTGAACTACGGATATCAAATTGATCCTGTCAAGCCATTCACTGTTGTCAGCAGAAAAGCAAAGAGGAAGATGATCGCAACTGTGAAGGCTTGTGCAATTAGATTTAATAAGCCGGGTCTCTGTGTACTAGAAGAAATGGTGGTCACTCAGAATCCAACATGGTAATATGCTTTGGTTATTAACTGTTATCACTATGTCAGAGAGAGAAATAAGAACATGTGATTTAGTGTGATGACGAGTCGGTCATCGTTAGTAATATTTTGTGAATGTCGCTGGGACGTGTGTGAAGCTGTTTGTGATGATAGCAGAAGTGTGAGTGTCAGTTGATGTTGTTGTTGTTATTGTTGTTGTTGTGATGTATGTTTGTGGACTGACTGGGTACTCAGGGTGTCTTGGTAGAATAGGAGTGTTATTCTGTGGATGGTTAATGTTGATCGATTGTGTGTGTGAAGAAGTCTACGGTTTGTGTTGGTTGTTCTCCGTGGTCTGTGTGGCGATTGTTGCCTATATTGGTGTATGTTTGAGGGCGTGGATGATGAGTGTTGTGTATTAATGAAACTGCACTTGATTTGATTCCGATCAGTGCTGCACGTGAATGAGTTGTGGTGTTGATGTCGCCAGTCCCCATTGATCATATCCACTATCAAATACATATGTATCCTCCGAGAATTATATTATTCGCGAGTGCCACATTGCGCCAATTTGTCCACTTCCCGCTGTCCATATCACTAACATTAAAATCATATTCACATTTGATGGAGCCGATCGGAGAAGAACTAACTGTCCGTACTCTGAAAGATAGTTTCCTAATTGGTATTAAGACTCATAAATTTAACACGAGAAGCGGTTAGGCGGTTTATGTTTATGTTGAATGTGCCACTGGAAGAGACGATCATCATAATAGGTGACCACAGACGAAGAGTAGTCTTTCCATCCAATACACTGGAAAGTTTGATTTTCTCATTGCAGGAGAAATGTACAAATGCTGTTCCATTGTTCGATATGAAGAATCGGTGTCAACTAGTTCAAATACACTCAACGACATCACGGTCAATACACAATCCTGTCATGTTCACTCATGTAATCACTCACTTCTCAAATCAAATCAGAATGTCACTCAGTCATCAAGAATTCATCTGACAACCAACACTAGATTGATTATGGGCGAAGTGCAAATTATGCGACAAAATCCAGTATATAAACCTTCACCTAGAGTTCCAGTCAGAACACCACTCTAAGACACCCTTATACGCACCAACACAAAATGAAGGTGAGTGACGAAATTCGAACCAACCAACTGCTTCATTACCTCTCTTAATACCCCAACAGTGCATCTTCCTCCTCATCTGCTTAACTGTCCTCGTCAGTCATGCACAAGGCTTAAGTAAGTTCACGAGATTTGTTGGTAGTCGAATTCACGTCCAACTCCATGTATTCACTTGATGACGTTGATATTTCTTCTTCATTTCTCTGCCTCTGCTCTTTGTGGATGGAATCCATGCTGCAAATCAATACAAAACGAACAATCCAATGCATCACACCACATACCACCGTTGCAAACACACACACGCACTTGACCGCTCTCAGTTCTGGATAAGATGTTCAACATTCTACCTCCCACATTGAAGAAGCTGGTCAAGAAGGTGGTTCATTGGGCGTGTCCGAATGAGCGAGCGCCAAGCGTAGGAGGTGGTGCATCGGATGTGACGACTACGAAGAAGGTGACGACGACGGTGAAAGAGTCTCGCAAATAATCGACTCGCAGTGGACTGATCAACAAATGTCGACAATGTAGTCTCGCTGTAATCATGGTGATTCCTGCGGAGGAATTTATTTTGACTATATTAGATTTATTTCACGTAATGGATGTCTACTGTATGCAGAGTTTTTGTTTTGTTCTTTGGATGTGATGGGTTGTGAAATAGTTGTATCCTTGCATGCATTTTTGAAAGCGACTCCCTTGATCATGTTGTCTTGTTACGCAACGGAGTTATGCATTTGTATGGGATTATTCCGGGAATTGTCGAGGGTAACTTTCAGGAATCCTCATGTGCCCTATGAAACATTTTTGTGGAGATATTATAATTAACTTGGAAATTAAACAACGAGGAATCTGAAAGAAATATTTGGGACATTTATTGAATGAATTAGTATATGCGTATCCCTGCGAAAATACCTAGTTCTGGTCCTTCACTCATTGACTAACAGCTTTTCGATGTTGAGAACAGGTAGTCTGTCGTTCTCACAAGCGTTATTGCACTTCGCTTTTTACCTTTTTTGTCTTATAAATCAGTGTTAAGTGTATCACCTAAACAGTCTGCGGATTTCTGAAAAGAATTAGACTAAATCATGAAATCCTGTGTGGTACAAGACTGATGGCGCTATCCCTCACCAACTAGACAACACAGTCGGAGGCGCATTATGCACATACCTTCACTGAGTTTCGCAGAATTAATATCTAGTCGATTGGACATGGCTTTAGGTATCACCAGTGTTACAGTACTAATAAAAATGAATGGTCTTCTTAACAGTACATTTGGCACAACACAGAATTTTCAGAAAGATGATCACAAAGTTGTTAAAAGATCCTGAATCGTCTTCTCATTTTCCACCATGGATATGTACTGATATTTCATCGAAACTGGTTTTGAATTAAATAACCGTTCTCAAGTCAATGTCTGGGTTGATATTACATCAGTGAATCCTTAATAGAGGTTATCACAAATGACATAGCAGTATTAATATGAACACTGCCACCCAGGGAACAGGAAGACACTAGGCATTTACTACTAATTTAATATTTGCTGGTTAAGAGCTAAATAATTTTAACTGCTGTCAATATGACAAGATGCAGTTTCGTGAATACATTTCTACATAAAATGTTCTTTGACCCCAGGCTTAAATGACTATAAGAAAAGCATTTATCTGACACTACCGGTAACAGTTCATATTATACTTGGGTCTGTGAAGTCAATATTGACTCGTCAAGTGGTCTGACAGTGAAGTACACGAAACAATCACCTTAGTGATCCATGAGTCCGATATGAACTATGAATATGCTGTGGATACACTGGTAATAAGACAGCCGCGGAGAAGTACTGCTCAAACTTTTCTTTGTTCAAATGGTAGAAAGTATCCATCAAGATGTAAGAGAGAGGGATAAAAGAACTGGAAGCTCAGCAAATATATCTCTTCAGTTATTTCAGTACAGTCTACTAGGAAGCCAACTTTTAGTATGGAGTCAGTGAAGGCAGACGTTGAGTTATGCTACTGGTAATATCAATAGGCAACGAATTCATTTTTACTTCAGATATTACTGTTTTAAACAGAACGAATATCATTATGGTGATATTTTAATTGATATTTGAGCATATAGTGAACAAGCTTGGTGAAGAATACGTGTTTTATAAGTGCCAGCAAGTAATGTTAACACTAATAGATGTGTCTGATAGAGACGGAGGTGTGAACATTGTAGCTTTCTCTTTGAAAGAGTATAATGAATGTGAGTGCAAAACACCGAAGAGAATAGTGACTCCGTTGAAGGCGTACTACTGAGGGGTCACAGAATAAAACCAAACAGCTCTCTAGTACTCCCTAGTATTCAATGGTTCTGTAACTGATGTAAATCGACGATAAAATTTGAAAATTATGAGAGATAAATGAACGCTAATTTTATTTATACGTGGGAGCAACTTTTGATATTGAACTGAAAAATAAGTAGAGTATATTATGCAGAAACATCTAAATTCAGGTAATATCAAGAAGATTAGTCGCTTATGACTGAATTTCTGATAAAGGTAGCATGATCAACACGAAACCTGTCAGCCAGTAGACGTGGCGTGTACACATTAAACGATAGATTTAAAGGGAATAATTGTAGAAATATTGATCTGTGACTGTCTTCATCAATACAAAATAATCGTTGAATCAGAAGAATCTGTGAATCAAAAAATTCGCAAAGAAGTTGATGGCATATGCATTATTGAAACACTCACTGTCATAACGTCTGACATTGTTTACGTTGAATTCAGTGTCGCTATTGCACATTCACACGGCAATGAACAAACTGTTATAAGTTATTCACCATGAGCGCTTAACTAATAATCATTTTACTACAGACCTGTGCATCCTTGAACACTCTTTCGGTCGATAGTATAATTATATCATAGGCAACAGTACTTCGCCTTATTGATCGTCTCTAGTGTGCAGATTTGTTTATTTTGATGCATCAGCCCTCTTTTCATCAACTGTTACAGCTAATTTTTCTGAAAATTTAAATTGTGAATGTCAAATTCTGTTATCCCTATCTATAGCTGAAAATGAATACAGTTGAACAATGTGCTGTAAAGTTTCAGTAATCAACAAGCTACCGCACAACGCTGGAAAATAAGCTGATGTATCTACAACTTTCCTTCAGAAGTGACAACATTTCTGTAGGAATGAAGTAAAAATAAGGTGCCACAACAATGGAGTAGTACCTACCTGCCTAGCTGGTATATTCGGATGCAAGAAATAGACGTTCAAGGCGACAGCAAACGGATGTATTCTCATCTCATGTTATCTCCTGTTTATATGCCATATTAAGGAAGTACATTGAGAAGGATTTTAGTATTACTGAGTAATCCAGAAGCATCTGAGACTCAAGGTTTCACAACTATTTAACATCGTTGTTGCTCGTCATATGACCGAAAATGAACATAATGCAGCAGTTATGAAACATTCCGTGTTAGGCACACGTGGCTTGTTGGGTTTCGCAGAAACAACAATCATCGAAATATTCGTATCAAACGTATGTACAGAAAAGAAAAGAGTTGCCAGTTTCTCGTTAACTCATTTATGCTCTTCTGATATTGCGATGTGACCGGAAATCCTATTTTCCTTTGAAAATGGCTCATATCACTATTTATGTTGAAGAAAACGTGTTGATGGTTACGTAATCTGCCATAATAACGTGTTATGTCCATCAGCACTTGAAGGCGACTGCCAACAGAATCAGTCAACTGTCACATACAGCAGACAAATCGAAACTAGGATGAACTAAGCATCTTGAGTTTATATCAGACTCTCTAGCGTAATATTTCATTTCACTAGCTGTCATTAACAAAACTGATGTTTCTCCACTTTTTCCCATGATGTATTTGCATTTTCGTCAAAAGTGCATGACTTAACTATAGATAAATACAGGATGCTGAAAGAATATGATCGGGAACTTGTAGGCGGTAGTTTCGGATTGATACACTTATATTAATAAGGTGAGAAAATGCGTCAAAATAAGATTAAAACTAGTGGCCTAATAATTAATGGCCTGGAGCTCTGTGAGGTGAAACAAGCAACCCGGATTATTGACAGTCTTCTTGTGATGAGTAGTAATTAATTGTTTCTTTATCAACATGTCAATTGTGGAAAATATTTTTTTTTTGACTATCGTATTGTCATTGATACAATAAGAGAGAGCCTGCTATCCTCTGGTCTACCCATATAACTATGTTGTCCTTATTGACTTCATGGTTTATGACTAGCACAATAAATTGTGAATGAAATTAAAAATTCAACAACTATCTATCCAAATAAAGCACAGCGATAAACTCCAATTCGTCCAGCAAGAAATATTCCTGCGTTCAATATCAGAAGACATAAACGTAGATATTAACAGCAACTGATTCGAAACAATGCATTCAAATAAACCCATCCCGCGTGTTATTGGCACGAGAAACTTACAGGTGAAAAAGAAGTCACGTCAAAACTCCGAGTTCTATGAACCTCTATCAAGTTCCCTAAACTCCTTGACAATGATATATTCCTAAAATTCACAAATCAGGTTAGTTTAAAACACTTCAAACAATCCATGCATTCATTGTTGGACAAGTGAATACTATATATACATTGGGATTTCCATCTCATTCAATCAATCACACAAACAATCCAACATCAACAAGAACAATGAAGGTACGACTGCTATTTCTCACTTCATATCTACATTCATTCCTCCCTTGCTTCATATCGTCACCAACAGAATCTCACCCTCCTCATCTTCACCACAATACTCATCGCTCTCATCTGCACACCAGGTAAGTGACTGGTTGACTGGTTATTGACCGATGCATTGTGATGCACAGTGAGATTTGAAACTGTGTACAACTCTCTTCTTCTCATTCTGCTCTAATCTCCACGTGTTCTCTCATCATCATGTAGGTGCTGACGGTATGCTGGCCATGCGTCCAGTGACAATCAGAGCTGTACTGGCACCGGTGCTCAAGTTGGGATGCAAATTCGTTCCGAAATTCCTGTTTCCGACTGACGAGGAGATCGCCAGCTTCTAGATTTTGCTGTCGCCTCAGTGCTGACGTCTATAATTTCTAATAACGATCTCATCTTGACAAGATTGTTGCATTGTGCGTTGCATGGAGAAGACTGTGCTTTGGAGTCGGACATGTGAAAATTACCTAATTGAAAATCAGCTATTTAACTACTCATTGAGTCATATTCTAAGGTGAATATACACCTTTCGCTACACTTTGTTGTCCAGGTTGTCTAGGAAATGAAATTGGTAGTATCTTCGCAATCTTACTAATACACTTTTGTACTTTTGCACTTGCGATCTTCAATAATTGCAGATAATACACTCACTGACTGCTGTAACATTTATGTATGTTTACAAGTTGTTTGTTGTGAAAGGAATAATGTATCCTTTGATTTATGTGACTTAGTCTAATATTATAAATTTGATGACAAATAATTATATTCGTTAATGTGCTGCTATCTATCACGTAGTTGACTAGATTTCAGTGAAATCTCGAGATCAACAGATAAGAAAAGACAACCGAATGCTTGTTGGAGGATGTCTGTATCTCTTGAAGGCACGCGCTTGGGCACTGAAGCTCCAGGTTATACCGTTAAAACGAATGAATTGACATCTCGCATAATAATCGAAACTCACCAAATGATTGTTCAAATGAAATTTGAATACCAAATTGTGGCAGATGAAGGGTGTCAATCGAATTACAAATACTCGACAAGAATCATGACTCACCACACCATCCCCATATAAAATAACACAATAGAAGCAACACAAGTATACGCATACACTGATTTTATTACGATGAACACTATTTCTGGATTCACAATGCTCATCTACACAACACGTGGTAGGTAATGTGTGCTTGCATACACTAGAAGCTGGCGATCTCCTCGTCAGTCGGAAACAGGAATTTCGGAACGAATTTGCATCCCAACTTGAGCACCGGTGCCAGTACAGCTCTGATTGTCACTGGAAGCATGGCCAGCATACCGTCAGCACCTACATGATGATGAGAGAACACGTGGAGATTAGGGCAGAATGAGAAGAAGAGAGTTGTACACAGTTTCAAATCTCACTGTGCATCTCAATGCATCGGTCAATAACCAGTCAACCAGTCACTTACCTGGTGTGCAGATGAGAGCGATGAGTATTGTGGTGAAGATGAGGAGGGTGAGATTCTGTTGGTGACGATATGAAGCAAGGGAGGAATGAATGTAGATATGAAGTGAGAAATAGCAGTCGTACCTTCATTGTTCTTGTCGATGTTTGATTGTTTGTAAGCGTCAGTGAGTGAGTGAGTGAGTGAAATGGGAATCCTAATGTATATATAGTATTCACTTGTCCAACAATGAATGCATGGATTGATTGAAGTGTCGTTAATTTACGTGACTTGTCATTGTTAGGTCATTGTTAGGTATAGATCAGTGTTCATGAGGTCTTTGGACTTCATGCATGTCCGCACAACTTCTGGACACGACATCGTATGGTTATTCAGCTGGGTGTTTCCCTTTACAAATCGACAGAGAATTCTTTCAGTTGAATGTTTGTGTGTGAAGAAAAGATTTTGCGCATTGTTCACCACATCGTTGTGGTGCTTTGATGTTAAGTTCACCGATGTTTGCGAATTTTTCGCTAGGCAGATTAGGAATTATCACTGTGGCATAATTCGACTGGTGGTTGAATCGACACCTATTGACAAAATATTTACAGGTAGAAATCCGGATTGGCGGTTGCTACAATATAATAATTCTGGCTCTAAACTATTTGGTCAGAGGGACAGTATCACACCATCTTCGCACTCGGACATGGCCACATCGATTACTCACTGCCTGCGGTTGGTTGGACAGCGTTAAGTTTCCTTTTCTCTTTGATAACGAATGGTAAATGATTGTCTCCTAGATGCACGTTCTCAGCCCACACATCTTACACTCATCGAATCAGTCAATAGCATCGTCATTATCTCGAAATCTGCATTGGAGGATCATTCACAATACATGCGAACGACCGAATGCCTCAACGTCAATCATCTTTTTGCAAATCAAAGCGGTCATTGCATACAGTGTTCGAAAAATTGACGTTCTCGTCTACTCACTGATGTTCATTCACAAAAACTGTTACGAATCATGATGTTGAATATAAAGATGCTCTTTTCCTCGGTTTCCCGTGGTACCCAATAAATTTTTGTTCAGATTATGGATGATAGAAATGAATCAGCAATGCATTGATGACGCTCATGTGTGACAGTCAATCAGTGAATCAGTCTGAGCTGCATTATATTTCACCATTTTTCCATCTGTCTACCCGCCTGTCTTTCGGTTTGTATTATATCTCGTGCCGCTTGGTGAGTAGAAGTGGGGGAATCATGTTGGGTGTGTATGTGTAGTATTTTAACATATTGGCATAATTGGATTGCATATTTCATAATATTTTTTCATGCACCATCTATCACTGGACGACGTTTCTCGCCTAAATTGTTGTTGATTATCATATCAATTTAGTCACACGTCTTCCTAATTCGCATCAGATATATATGTAGTTTACTGTTTCGTTCTCTTCCTCTTCCTCATTGTTGTTTGTTAACACTTTCCATTTCTGCAGTGTAGTACTTGCGTCATTCTAATTTCACATATGCAGTGTTGAATGCACAACCCAAAATTTAGTGATTAACCTGTTTAGTTGAAGTCGAATTTGGTTGACACTGGTCATCAGTTTCGGATCTCACCGACCAGTCAATAGTCAGAAATTACTAGAACACACAGGTGATCTTTACACCAGCTCCGAAAGCCTACCATATTGTTGTTTTGCATTCATAAAAGGGACAATGTGTAGAACTGGTGAATGGGATGGATTATACAGAAAAATGCATCAAATTCTCCCCAATGAATCACATTTGAAGTGGATAATCATGCCGATGATCAGACAATGCTGACCACAGGAAAAATCGCGTATCATCTACGCCAACTTTTCAAAGGGAGATACATAAATGAAAATGCAGAGAAGAATAGGCAGGATTATTATTCTGAGGATGGATCCATTTTATTTCGTATTAGGGAGTATTTAAAGCTCATGTTGATTGCTCCCTGTGTATTTGTGTATATTCGCGAGGATGAATGTAGAGAGAGTGTTTTATATTGGTGATAGTGTAGATGGCATGTTTTTAATCATTGTCGGAAGTGGTTGAGCGGTTTGTTGCTGTTGACAGTTCGACTTGATTAAATGTTGTGGAGAGGAAAAAAATGAGTACCTTTTATTGTAGGATTTCGACAATAACTACTGCACTGAGATTTCGCTTTTGTGTACACTCATGTGAGAGGAGTATTAGTTATATTGAAAGTGGTTATGAGTTACCACTCAGCACAGTTCGGTTCTTTGATTGGACACTAGTAACTAGTGTGATGTGTCTGGTCATTACTTTCGTGCAGACTGAATTCTATCAGACACGTTTGCAATGTGGCCAACATTCTAGGTAGCTCGCCATCACGGTGCACATTGGTTTGATGATGTGAGATATTTGGAGGCGATCGGCAGGAAGCCATGGACCTAGGTTTCGTTCCAGTTGGTACTCATCAGCAAGGCGTATCTGTAACAACAATGGAACTCACGCACCCAGTCAAATATAAAATGAACTTAGTCAGATCACTTCGCAATGGACTACGAAAAATGTGTTCCGACAATGCAATCGATCGTGAAACAAGGAATACGAAGAGTAATTTAATGGAGGAACGGGAATCCTGAGGAGTTCATCAGTAAGTACGCTAAAGAAATGAACCCCAGTGAAACTATCGAAACAGTCACAAGGAAATCTGCATATACACTAAATAGAATTTCTAAGGCGATGATGAGGATTCGATAAATGTAACAAGAGAACCTATTTTGCCGCAAAACCCGTCTTCCTTAACACTACACATCGGGTGCTTCAACACTCTGAGAGGGACTAGTCACCCATCCTCGACACTTCAAATGACGTGCATCAGTTTCACTGTGTCTGTGGAGGGGAACACATATGTCGCACAGAAAGGCGATCGTCTATCCGCATGATGGAGCATTCAAGAACGTAGTTGAAAACAGCTGAATTCAAAAGGCCAACAAGTTCACTAACAAAGCATCTTGTGAACTACGGATATCAAATTGATCCTGTCAAGTCATTCACTGTTGTCAGCAGAAAAGCAAAGAGGAAGATGATCGCAACTGTGAAGGCTTGTGCAATTAGATTTAATAAGCCGGGTCTCTGTGTACTAGAGGAAATGGTGGTCACTCAGAATCCAACATGGTAATATGCTTTGGTTATTAACTGTTATCACTATGTCAGACAGAGAAATAAGAACATGTGATTTAGTGTGATGACGAGTCGGTCATCGTTAGTAATATTTTGTGAATGTCGCTGGGACGTGTGTGAATCTGTTTGTGATGATAGCAGAAGTGTGAGTGTCAGTTGATGTTGTTGTTGTTGTGATGTATGTTTGTGGACTGACTGGGTACTCAGGGTGTCTTGGTAGAATAGGAGTGTTATTCTGTGGACGGTTAATGTTGATCTATTGTGTGTGTGGAGGAGTCTACGGTTTGTGTTGGTTGTTCTTCGTGGTCTGTGTGGCGATTTTTCCCTATATGTGTGTATGTTTGAGGGCGTCGATGATGAGTGTTGTGTACTGATGAAACTGCAGTTGATTTGATTCCAATCAGTGCTGCAAGTGAATGAGTTGTGGTGTTGATGTCGCCAGTCCCCATTGATCATATCCACCAAGATACATATGTATCCTCCGAGAATTATACTATTCGAAAGCGCCACTTTGCGCTAATTTTTTTCGTTTCGTGCTCTCCACATCACTAACATTCAAATCATATTCACATTTGATGGAGCCGATCGGAGAAGAACTAACTGTCCGTACTCTGAAAGATAGTTTCAAAATTGGTATTAAGACTCATAAATTTAACACGAGAAGAGGTTACGTGGTTTGTGTTTATGTTGAATGTGCCACTGGAAGAGACGATCATCATAATAGGTGACCACAGACGAGGAGTAGTCTTTCCACACAATACACTGGAAAGTTTGATTTTCTCATTGCAGGAGAAATGTACAAATGCAGTTCCATTGTTCGATATGAAGAATCGGTGTCAACTAGTTCAAATACACTCAACGACATCAAGGTCAATACACAGTCCTGTCATGTTCACTCATGTAATCACTCACTTCTCAAATCAAATCAGAATGTCACTCAGTCATCAAGAATTCAGCTGACAACCAACACTAGATTGATTATGGGTGAAGTGCAAATTATGCGACACAATCCAGTATATAAATCTTCACCTAGAGTTCCAGTCAGAACACTACTCTAAGACACTCTTATACGCACCAACACAAAATGAAGGTGAGTGACGAAATTCGAACCAACCAACTGCTTCTTTGCCTCTCTTAATACCCTAACAGTGCATCTTCCTCCTCATCTGCTTAACTGTCCTCGTCAGTCATGCACAAGGCTTAAGTAAGTTCACGAGATTTGTTGGTAGTCGAATTCATGTCCAACTCCATGTATTCACTTGATGACGTTGATATTTCTTCTTCATTTCTCTCCCTCTGCTCTTTGTGGATGGAATCCATGCTGCGAATCAACACAAAACGAACAATCCAATGCATCACACCATATACCACCATTGCAAACACACACGCACACACTTGACCGCTCTCAGTTCTGGATAAGATGTTCAACATTCTACCTCCCACATTGAAGAAGCTGGTCAAGAAGGTGGTTCATTGGGCGTGTCCGAATGAGCGAGCGCCAAGCGTAGGAGGTGGTGCATCAGATGTGACGACTACGAAGAAGGTGACGACGACGGTGAAAGAGTCTCGCAAATAATCGACTCGCGTTGGACTAATCACCAAATGTCGACATTATAGTCTCGCTGTAGTCACGGTGATTCCTGCGAAGAAATTTATTTTGACTATATTAGATTTATTTCGCATAAATTTGATCCTGTATATGGAGTGTTTTTTGACGGAATTGTGTCGAATTTGGTTCTTTGGCTTTCACACGCAAAATATGACTCGACACTGAGTGGAGAATCGGTTATAATGAAGGCCTAACACACATGATTTCAAACTTCTGTGTTTACCTTAGATATATCGGATTTTATTTGTTATTTAGCCGTCTAAAATCTGGTAAATTTTATGGATCCTCTTTACTGGCAGTTAGTTAATTATCGCGTAGGAGATATCTTTACTTTTGTCGACATTTTCGCAGGTATGAACATAGTGGACAAAAGTAAGATGTCGTTTGGTGTAACATCATTATTTACGAATATTCCACTTTGTTGAAACAGTGGATTAAATGGGCTAACATAGAGTAGATATATATATATATATATATATATATATGGGGATAACACCTGTAAAACTGAATTTATTGATAAGAAAGTAAATATTACATATTGAATAAATACCAGTCAGAATTTTTCGGAAATATATGAACAACCATAGAATAAATTTTATTAGTAATAAAAATGACAAAAATAACGAAAATAATATGGAATTCAAAACCTGTGAATTACAGCCGTATGAAGAAGGAACATAAGAGTCCCCACTCAGGATTCTCAATGAGACTGGAATTAGAGTCGCATTTAAACCAGCCAACTCAATCAGAGACAAACGTTTTCGGCTTGGTTACTTGATAGATTCAATTAGGAAAATTAAGATAGTTTAAAAAATATCATGTAATGACTGTGAGTGAGGTCAATTACATTGGTCAGATATGTAGATCAGGATCAATTAGGTTGTTGGGATATGAAAATCTAGCTAGACCCAGAATGACTGACCCCACTAAGTTAGATAATTTAGAAAACAGCTAAGCCATCGCATTGCATTCACTTATATATAATCACAAAACAGGGTAGGACAGGGTGAAAGTAATAAAAAGTTATATATTTAGGTTGAGAGAGTGGAGGTTAGTCACTAACTCTTTGATTATTGATTCAACACCGCACACCTGCGATCGGAATGACACAACGCCTACACCGGAGATATAGAAAGTGGCAAAAACAACTAAGGGAAGTTCCAGACAGCGAGAAAGAGAGAAAATATATGCAAGGCAAATTGTAAAACCGGGTGACTAAATTGATATGAATATGGGCTATAATTTATGCTCTACACTATGCGGTATTCAAAATAAATTCATCTGATATGATGAATGAAGTGTTGCTAAAATGTACAATTGTAGCGTGTGGTGCTGACACGATTTATCAGTAGTACATAGAGAGACGTTCACCGGCACAAAAATATCGAATAGCGGAGTGATAAACTTGACATCAAATAGAGCGAATGAACCAATATTGCGGCGAAACATGAGATAAACCTAAACAAGGCAAAGAAACACAATACGAAGTTCGGAAGTAGTATAACACGGTAGACATGTCAAAATGATGATTTTTAGATGAGGTGTACATAATTTCCTTGTATAGGGATATCAACTCCCAAATAAACATTCGATTACCAAGCCTGTTTTCTGCTGCCGTTACATTATGAATTTTTATTTTATATTTAACGAATATTTCACTTGTTGAGATGGTGGATTATATGGATGAGGAAGTTGAGAGAGAAAAATAGGTATTGGGATCACACCTGTAAAATTGAAAGAACTGTTGCAAAATGTACTATGGATGTCCACTTGTACTTAACAAGGAGTTCTACCGCCAAATAGATGGGGTCGCTATGAGTTCCTTCATTAGTCGCATATTAGCCAACATGTTCCTAGATTAATCAGCAAAATAGTTCTCCAAAAGAAATGCTAAATAAACTTGATTATTATTGCCAATGTCTGGACGATACGTTCATTGTTTCTGACAATAATGTGGATAAACATTATCTTTTATAATGTGCAACCGGCAGTTGAATTCAATTGTGAAGTGAAGTACAAAAGGAGAATTTCCTGTTTGAAAGAAACTTCGATGCCAAATAACTGCACATCACTTTCTTAACCAGAGTGATACTAACACAGTGCACTAAAGATAAATGACCAAATGACAACATGAATGTGTGTGTACAAATTCAACTTCTCAAGTAGAGCTTGTTGTATAGGTGAACCTCAAAGGAATTCATCTTGAAGCACTTATCAGTATTTTTTAGTTTGGCTTCAAAAAAGAGTAACGAAATCAATAAATAGTGCGGGTATATCTCAACGACTGGATAGTGAACACCAAATTAAAAAATGATACGTCATAAACAGCTGCATATCGACTACCAAACAGTCTGCCTAAAGTCACACGAACACGCATCTCAGCTACAGATGAAGATATTCACATTAAAAGAAAGACTCCTGAATTGTGTGCAAACAAAGCACATTCATCCTCCTTGTCTACCCTGGCCTACTATCAGGTTATCACGGATATAATCATTTCATACTTTCATATCATATTAAGCTTTACCTATCCCCTTACACCCTGTTTAGTTCACCCCATTATGATTACTATAATAATATTATTGATACATTAGTTATTATCCTTATTATGTGTCAACCTTTGTAATTTACGCTAAGCTTGCAGTATTATGATTACAGTTCACAATTTAACCTCTTCATTTTATCACTACACTTGATATCTGTCAGCCCTTGAACTCACACTCAGCGTTCCCAATTTGTTGGTATTTATTTGTATGTATTTCGCGGTAATAATATTTCTCTCACACCACTGAATATAAATCACTACCCGACGCCCATGATGAAACTCACATTCTGTTGACTATAAATGCACTAGTATGTCACCCAGATGTGTCTATTCACATTCTGTCTTATGTTCTGAATGACTGCACATTTTATGTGCATTCCTTGTAATGGATTTTGACAGTTATACCTACTACATCACCGGCGACCACTGATCGTCCCTTTCTACGACAACGCAGCTATCCATAACACAATTGTATTTCGTACTGCTTAGTTACCAGTCCACAGTGCACACCTTCATATCACTGCACATGGAACATTTCACAAGATTGATTTTATGAGCAGTGGGGTGGAGATTTGAATGATCTCAGTGTTGCTGAGTTCTCCGGTCATGGTGTTTCAACTCCGATGATTCAATTATGACTCCAGACAAATTCCCACTTGCCAAATTCAGAGTGGACTGAGAACTTCCATTTCTCTATGGATGAAATAACCCTCAGTTCTAAAGCCATTCACTGTGATTGCGTGGCACCACTATTTGTTACTGAATGTAATGAGTATCAGTAGTGTAAAATTGTACTTTTCCAACCTCCATTTCAAAACGGAAGAATATGGATACTAGTGATGTAAGATGCCAGCTTTGCCGATAACTGTTAGCAGTATCTTCGTGTGGCTGATTCTTCAACACTGTATCAAAGGAACAGCTGTGATCCATTTTAGCCTCACGAATGATATCATCAATTTGTTCATTTTGAGTATCTCACCATCGGACAATTTGGAGAGTCGATATCGACTACATAAGCTTATGTGTTATTATTATTGTTGTTCCCTTAGTTTCCTAGTGGAACATAGGGCTTCAACTGCACGTTTCCACTTGTTTTTCTCTTCTGTTGTACTTTTCCCCTGCATCCATGTTAGTCCATACTGTTTCAGCTCCTCTACACACGATCTCCTCCATGTCACCCTTGGAAATCCCACTCGCCGCTTCCCTTTCGGGTTCCACTCAAAGGCCTGACGCGTGATTTCACCCAACGGCCTCCTCAGCGAGTGTCCAATCCATCTCCACTTTCTCCTGCATATTTGTTGGGCGATTGGTTCTTGTTTTGTTTGTTCCCATAGTTTCTTGTTGGTGATTCTTTCCGGCCATCTGATCTTCAGTATAGAACGAAAACAGTTGTTGATAAAGGTCTGCAACAGCTGTTGGAAATATTCTTGGTGACCCACCAAGTTTCTGATCCGTATAGCAAAACTGACTTGATGTTTGTATTGAAAATCCGAATTTTTTTGTTGATGCTGAGTGAAGAAGATTTCCAGATTGGTTTCAGGTTGATGAATGTGTTTCTCGCCTTCCCGATTCTCGATTTGACATCCTCGTCCGTTCCTCCTGTAGTTGAGACAATGCTCCCTAGATAAGTGAAAGAAGTAACCTCTTTCAAATCCCTCCCGTTGATGGTGATTGGCGCTGGATGTTGCTGCTGTTGTTGTTGTTGGTTGGTTATTTCCATAACCTCCGTCTTGTCTATGTTCACCTGGAGTCCTGTCTTCACTGGCTGCTTCTTCGACCAGTTTGTCGGTTTTCGCTTGTAAGTCTTCGATTTTGTGTGACATCAAACATAAATCATCCGCGAAATCCAGGTCTTCTAGGTTCTTCACGTCGGTCCAGGATATCCCTGTCTTCTCGTTTCCCACTGTCTGACGCATAATCCAGTCCACCACAATTAGGAATATCATTGGTGATAATAAGCACCCTTGTCTGACTCCTGTGTTTACTCCAAACGCCTCGCTGAGTTTTCCGTTGTGGATCACTTGACATGTGCCGTTGTCGTACAGCTGTTGAATAAGGTTGATGAATATTTGGGGTACGCCGTAGTACTCGAGTAGTTTCCAAATTACCTCGCGGTCAACGCTGTTGAAGGCCTTCTCAAAGTCTATAAAGTTGAGGTAGAGGTTTGATTGCCATTCCATGCTTTGTTCGATGATAATGCGTAGAGTTGCAATTTGGTCAGAGCATGATTTGCCTTTCCTGAATCCAGCTTGTTCTGGTCGGAGTTCTGTATCCAGTGCGTCCTTGATTCTCTCCAGGATGATGCGACTCAGGACTTTACTTGGCGTCGACAGGAGCATGATTCCTCGCCAGTTCTTGCAGAGTCCTAAGTCGCCTTTCTTTGGTAGTTTCACCAGGTAATCTATCCTCCAGTCAGTAGGCACCTTTCCCTCTTTCCAGATCTTTTGCAATAATAGAGCCAGCATATCTGCTGTCGTCTGTGGGTCCGCTTTCAGTGCTTCAGTGGGTATTCCATCTGGTCCAGCTGCTTTTCCAGCTTTCAGGAGCTTGATTGCTTTCAAGACTTCAGCTTTCGTTGGAGGATCGGTGTCAACTTGCAGTTGTCTACATGTTGTTGTTGGTATTTCTGGACGGGTTGTAGGTGGTGGTCGGTTCAAGAGTCCTTTGAAGTGTTCCGCCCATTGTTTAATCTGCCTTTCTTCTTTGGTAATTGGGTTCCCTTGGCTGTCTTTTATAGGTTTCACTTGTGTTGATCTCTTCCCGGATAGAGACTTGGTAATCTGATATAGTGTCCCCAGGTCCCTTTTGCCTGCTGCCTTCTCAGCTTCAGTGGCCAGATTGTCATACAATTGTCTTTTGTCCTTCCTGGCACTCTTCACTTCACTGTTCTTTGTCCAGTGCTGTGTAGGTTGAGCTCAGCGTCTCTTTCTCTTGTCCATCTTTGCATTGAATCGTTTTCTCCTTCACCATTCTCCTCTCCTCTATTAGCTTCCAAGTGTCCGTTGAGAGCCATTCCTTGTCTTGTCTCTTCTTTCTTCCTGAAACCGTTGAACACGTTTCGTTGAAAATTACCTTCAGAGAGTTCCAATGGTCTTCCACGGATGATTCCTCAGTGGTGCCACGTAGTGTTTCTTGCTTTGCTCAGACAGTTGCAGTGAAAATGTCACTTGTTGATGTGTCCATCAGTTTCTGCGTGTTGAACTTGCATTGTGACCTATTTCCAGGTATCCTCGTGGCTTTCAGCTTCACCTTGAAAGTCCCTTGTACTAGATAGTGGTCTGAACCCACATCTGCTCCTCTCCTCACTCTTGTGTCCAGTAGGCTCCGTCTCCACTTCCTTGAGATTGAAATGAAGTCTATCTGGCTTTTGGTGTGTCCATCTGGTGGATTCCATGTCGCCTTGTGTATATCCTTGTGTTTGAACACACTGCCACCAATCACCAAACCATTGAAGGCGCAGAATTCTGAGAAGAGTTCACCATTTTCGTTCATTTCACCGAGGGCCTCACGACCCATGGTGAGTTCTCTTCCTGTATTGTCTCCTCCCAGTTTCGCATTCATGTCGCCCATCAGGATTTTGATATCGCTCTTTGGGACGTTGTCCATTACTGTTTGTAATTGACTGTAGAAATCCTCCTTCTTCTCATGTTCTGAGGCGTTTGTAGGCGCGTAGCATTGAATGATTGTAAGCTTCCTTCCTTTTGAGTTGAACCTAGCCGTCATTATCCTGGAGAAGATCGGTTCCCACTGCATGAGAGCTTTAGCTGCTGTTGTTAACATCATGATGGCTACTCCCTCGGTGTGCTCGTGGTTGTCCTCTGGGTGACCGGAGTAGATTATTGTCTCTACAGTTTGCAGTTGGCTCCTTCCATATCCGTTCCATCTGCTCTCGCAGATTCCCAACACTTCTATTTTATATCTCCTCATTTCTGAGGCTACCTGAGCAGCATTTCACGTTTCGTACATTGTACGAATATTCCACGTCCCCATCCTTATTTTTGCTTTCATCGATAGGAGGCACATCGGCTGACTGGCTTCCCGAAGGCTTTCACCAGCCCGCGTCATTTCACTTCCCCGATTCCAGCGAAACTAAAGGTTATTGTTTATATTTTCAGAATTTTTAATAAATTTGTGTGTTGAAGTTTCTATATCAATTTGTTCAAGTTTTAAGTGGGGGAGTTGCTGGCACCACGCCTCAACTCTCCCTCTTTATCCGGACGTGGAACCGGCTAGAAAACTAGTGAGCTAGTAGTCTAGGCGAGGTTAAAGCTTATGTGTAATATGCATTAATTACGACAAAATATGCATGTATTGTTCATCCATTACTTAATTCATTGAGGTTAGACTAAGCAACCAAACTACTGCCCTACATCCGGGTGATTTATGGGTGTTGAAAAACAAATTTTTCGATAAATCTTAGTTTTATGAGTAGTGATATCACATTTGGTGACTCCATGCACATTTCATTCGCATTCATCAAATAATGGAATAACGCTTGTGAGTACGTGAGATTGCTTGTACTAGTTACTTCACTGACTGGAAGTACGAGCACACTGATTTGCATAATAGCAAACATCATGGCGAATCTAGAGAACACAAAATTTAAAGAGGCAATCACAGAAGTGACAAACAGAACAATCCACTCCAATATTCTGTACAAAAATGTATGGCATATTTCTTGTAAAATACTTAACTCACTGTGAGTAAATGAAGAGATATTAGATTAGATATTGGGACTGCACATAACCTTTTGATTATAATTGTCTGAGTTCTGTTCAGGTTCTATGGCAAGGAATTCTTAACAAACTTGCAGTGGTGTCCATTAGAGTTCTCTTTCAAAATGCTCAAACAATCGCTGTTGTTTCAAATTTGTCGTTCGTAAGTTAAAATGTGTGAGGTGGCAGCACAATAAAGCTCTCTTCCCTAACGTCAAATATTCAGCCTTTCACCATAAATTGGAGTTAATAAAACGGGCGAAATAGCGTGATAATATATCACAAGGATTAATATGAGCAGTCTTTAGCTGCTTGCTAGCAACGCTGAAGTGAAGTAAACCTCGAACATCCAAGCGTTTCACTTCTATGAGAACGAGGTCATTAGAATCGATTTTCCGGCCAGACCCATCTCCGTGAGGCAAATCGAGTCAATCAACTTAAATTCCGAATCACAAAATAACTGTTCAAATGAAATTCGAATACCAAATTGCGGCAGATAAAGGGTGTCAATCGAATTACAAATACTCGACAAGAATCATGACTCACTATACCGTCCCCATATAAAATAACACAATAGAAGCAACACAAGTATACGCATACACTGATTTTATTACAATGAACACTATTTCTGGATTCACAATGCTCATCTACACAACACGTGGTAGGTAATGTGTGCTTGTATACACTAGAAGCTGGCGATCTCCTCGTCAGTCGGAAACAGGAATTTCGGAACGAATTTGCATCCCAACTTGAGCACCGGTGCCAGTACAGCTCTGATTGTCACTGGAAGCATAGCCAGCATACCGTCAGCACCTACGTGATGATGAGAGAACACGTGGAGATTAGGGCAGAATGAGAAGAAGAGAGTTGTACACAGTTTCAAATCTCACTGTGCATCACAATGCATCGGTCAATAACCAGTCAACCAGTCACTTACCTGGTGTGCAGATGAGAGCGATGAGTATTGTGGTGAAGATGAGGAGGGTGAGATTCTGTTGGTGAAGAGAGGAATGAGGGAAGGAATGGAGAAAGGAATGTAGATATGAAGTGAGAAATAGCAGTCGTACCTTCATTGTTCTTGTCGATGTTTGATTGTTTGTGTGAGTGATTGAATGAGATGGGAATCCTAATGTATATATAGTATTCACTTGTCCAACAATGAATGCATGGATTGATTGAAGTGTCGTTAATTTACGTGACTTGTCAGTTTTAGGTATAGATCAGTGTTCATGAGGTCTTTGGACTTCATGCATGTCCGCACAACTTCTGGACACGACATCGTATGGTTATTCAGCTGAGTGTTTCCCTTTACAAATCGACAGAGAATTCTTTCAGTTGAATGTTTGTGTGTGAAGAAAAGATTTTGCGCATTGTTCACCACATCGTTGTGGTGCTTTGATGTTAAGTTCACCGATCTTGCTAATTTTTCGCTAGGCAGATTAGGAATTATCACTGTGGCATAATTCGATTGGTGGTTGAATAGACACGTATTGACAAAATATTTCCAGGTTGAAATCCATCTAGGTACATAGGTCGTTGTATTCGCGTCCTTTCGAAACGTGTTAGAGAACATTACCCAGCGTGTCTGCAAAGAGGATGCATCGGTTCAATGAGAAGTGCCTTTATTGAACATCTGATCAACACACCCCACAAAATCTCAACTGATTCTTCTAATTTACAAAGCCAACAGAAACCTGCCAAAAGCAGTATGTTTCCGACTTCTCTGTACGGCAGAAGCCCTCGCAATATGCATCGAGATGCCGGAGCTGTGTGTTCAGAAGAAATTAGTCCAGCCTATACAACTACCATGGACCTAGTTCGGTGTGTTCCCTTAGCTTCCGATTTGTTTTTGGATCTTTTTTCGTTCGCTGTGTGTGTGATTCTTACTCCCTCTTTCTTCATTCGCTTCACCCCAATTTTTGAGTTATAAATCAGTTATTTTAAGTTTGTTTCCATGCGTTTCCTGCTCACATTTATAATTCGTTTAAAATAACTATTTTACAATTATATCTTAATCATGTGCAATTTTTTTGTTTCTAAGGCCCTCGTAATCTATATTCACACCTCCTAACTTCCACTTCATTTAAAATTATTATTTCAATTTTGTTTCCATGCTCATTTTTTACAAACTTGTTATCCGTTCTAATCCTTTGTTAATTTTGTTTCGTGGCCTCTCGTAAACCAGATCTAGTTGAAAATAATTGTCACCTTTTATTCGCCGTCGTAATTATGTATCCATGTGAAACTATGTATTTAAATGTGATTGTACAGCTTTTGAAAATGAAATCGCCGAAAAGATATCTTTGCTGAACTTCGTGTTCTCTTCTTTCTAATGTCCTTATGGGTGATTTCCACGATCTGAAATCCAGATTGGCGATTGCTACAATATAATAATTCAGGTGTAACAAAGGACGAGAGAAGCCATATCACGTTATTAATGGTGACGCGTTCGATCACCTTCTTCAATCTGGCTTGGCGGTCGAGTGAGTTGGAGGCTGTATCTTCATTTACTGGCTCTAAACTAACCAGTTAGACGGACAGTATCACACCATCTTCGCACTCGGACACGGCCACATCGATCACTCACTGCCTGCGGTTGGTTGGACAGCGTCAAGTTTGATTTTCGCTTTGATAACAAATGGTGAAGGATTGTCTCCTAGATGCACAGTCTCAGCCCACACATCTTACACTCATCGAATCAGTCAGTGGCATCGTCATTATCTCGAAATCTGTATTGGAGTGTCATTCACAATACATGTGAACGACCGAATGCCTCAACGTCAGTCATCTTTTTGCAAATCAAACCGGTCATTACATATAGTGTTCGGAAAACTGAAGTTCTCGCCTACTAAATGATGTTCATTCACACCGACTGTTACGAATTTTGATGTTGAATATAGAGATGATCTTTTCCTTGTTTACCCGTTGTACTCAGTGAATTATTTGGTCGACATTGGTCATCAGTTTCGGATCTCACCAACCAGTCAATAGTCAGAAATTACCAAAACACACAGGTGATCTTTACACCAGCTCCGAAAGCCTACCATATTGTCGTTTTGCATTCATAAAAGGGACAATGTGTGGAACTGGTGAATGGGATGGATTATACAGAAAGATGCATCAAATTCTCCCTAATGAATCAAATTTGAAGTGGATAATCATGCCGATGATCAGACAATGACAACCACAGGAAAAATCGCGTATCATCTACGCCAACTTTTCAAAGGGAGAAACACTAATGAAAACGCAGAGAAGAATAGGCAGGATTAGTATTCTGAGGATGGATCCATTTTATTTCGTATTAGGGCGTGTTTATAGTTCATGTTGATTCCTCCCTGTGTATTTGTGTATATTCGCGAGGATGAATGTAGAGAGAGTGTTTTATATTGGTGATAGTGTAGATGGCATGTTTTTAATCATTGTCGGAAGTGGTTGAGCGGTTTGTTGCTGTTGACAGTTCGACTTGATTAAATGTTGTGGAGAGGAAAAAAATGAGTACATTATATTGTAGGATTTCGACAATAACTACTGCACTGAGATTTCGCTTTTGTGTACACTCATGTGAGAGGAGTATTATTTACATTGAAAGTGGTTATGGGTTACCACTCAGGACAGTTCGGTTCTTTGATTGGACACTAGTAACTGGTGTGATGTGTCTGGTCCTTACTCTCGTGCAGACTGAATTCTATCAGACACGTTTGCAATGTGGCCAACATTCTAGGTAGCTCGCCATCACGGTGCACATTGGTTTGATGATATGAGATATTTGGAGGCGATCGGCAGGAAGCCATGGACCTAGGTTTCGTTCCAGTTGGTACTCCTCAGCAAGGCGTATCTGTAACCACGATGGAACTCACACACCTTCTGAGATTCGAAACCTCGACACCCAGTCAAATATAAAATGAACTTAGTCAGATCACTTCGCAATGGACTACGAAAAATGTGTTCCGACAATGCAATCGATCGTGAAACAAGGATTACGAAGCGTACTTCATGTAGGAACGGGAATCCTGATAAGTTCATCAGTAAGTACACTATAGAAATGAACCCCAGTGAAACTATCGAAACAGTCACAAGGAAATCTGCATATAAACTAAATGGCGTTTCTAAGGCGATGATGAGGATTCGATAAATGTAAGAAGAGAACCTATTTTGCCGCAAAACCCGTCTTCCTTAACACTACACATCGGGTGCTTCAACACTCTGGGAGGGACTAGTCACCCATCCTCGACACTTCAAATGGCGTGCATCAGTTTCACTGTGTCTGTGGAGAAGAACACACATGTCAAACAGAAAAGCGATCGTCTATCCGCATGATGGAGCATTCAAGAACGTAGTTGAAAACAGCTGAATTCAAAAGGCCAACAAGTTCACTAACAAAGCATCTTGTGAACTACGGATATCAAATTGATCCTGTCAAGTCATTCACTGTTGTCAGCAGAAAAGCAAATAGGAAGATGAACGCAACTGTGAAGGCTTGTGCAATTAGATTTAATAAGCCGGGTCTCTGTGTACTAGAAGAAATGGTGGTCACTCAGAATCCAACATGGTAATATGCTTTGGTTATTAACTGTTATCACTATGTCAGACAGAGAAATAAGAACATGTGATTTAGTGTGATGACGAGTCGGTCATTGTTAGTAATATTTTGTGAATGTCGCTGGGACGTGTGTGAATCTGTTTGTGATGATAGCAGAAGTGTGTGTCAGTTGTTGTTCTTGTTGTTGTTGTTGTGATGTATGTTTGTGGACTGATTGGGTACTCAGGGTGTCTTGGTAGAATAGGAGTGTTATTCTGTGGACGGTTAATGTTGATCTATTGTGTGTGTGGAGGGGTCTACGGTTTGTGTTGGTTGTTCTTCGTGGTCTGTGTGGCGATTTTTGCCTATATTGGTGTATGTTTGAGGGCATCGATGATGAGTGTTGTGTATTGATGAAACTGCAGTTGATTTGATTCCGATTAGTGCTGCATGTGAATGAGTATTGGTGTTGATGTCGCCAGTCCCCATTGATCATATCCATCACGAATACATATGTATCCTCCGAGAATTATACTATTCGCGAGTGCCACATTGCGCCAATTTGTCTATTTCGTGCTCTCCATATCACTAACATTCAAATCATATTCACATTTGATGGAGCCGATCGGAGAAGAACTAACTGTCCGTACTCTGAAAGATACTTTCAAAATTGGTATTAGGACTCATAAATTTAACACGAGAAGCGGTAACGTGGTTTATCTTCATGTTGAATGTGCCACTGGAAGAGACGATCATCATAATATGTAACCATAGACGAAGAGTAGTCTTTCCACCCAATACACTGGAAAGTTTGATTTTCTCATTGCAGGAGAAATGTACAAATGCAGTTCCATTGTTCGATATGAAGAATCGGTGTCAACTAGTTCAAATACACTCAACGACATCAAGGTCAATACACAATCCTGTCATGTTCACTCATGTAATCACTCACTTCTCAAATCAAATCAGAATGTCACTCAGTCATCAAGAATTCAGCTGACAACCAACACTAGATTGATTATGGGCGAAGTGCAAATTATGCGACACAATCAAGTATATAAACCTTCACCTAGAGTTCCAGTCAGAACACTACTCTAAGACACCCTTATACGCACCAACACAAAATGAAGGTGAGTGACGAAATTCGAACCAACCAACTGCTTCTTTACCTCTCTTAATACCCTAACAGTGCATCTTCCTCCTCATCTGCTTAACTGTCCTCGTCAGTCATGCACAAGGCTTAAGTAAGTTCACGAGATTTGTTGGTAGTCGAATTCATGTCCAACTCCATGTATTCACTTGATGACGTTGATATTTCTTCTTCATTTCTCTCCCTCTGCTCTTTGTGGATGGAATCCATGCTGCGAATCAACACAAAACGAACAATCCAATGCATCACACCATATACCACCATTGCACACACACACACACGCGTGACCGCTCTCAGTTCTGGATAAGATGTTCAACATTCTACCTCCCACATTGAAGAAGCTGGTCAAGAAGGTGGTTCATTGGGCGTGTCCGAATGAGCGAGCGCCAAGCGTAGGAGGTGGTGCATCAGATGTGACGACTACGAAGAAGGTGACGACGACGGTGAAAGAGTCTCGCAAATAATCGACTCGCGTTGGACTAATCACCAAATGTCGACATTATAGTCTCGCTGTAGTTACGGTGATCGCGTCGAAGAAATTTATTTTGACTCTATTAGATTTATTTCGCATAAATTTGATCCTGTATATGGAGTGTTTTTTGACGTATTTTGTCGACTTGGGTTCTTTGGATTATACACGGAAATATATGACTCGACACTGAGTGGAGAATCGGTTATGACGAACTCCTTACACACATTGTTTCAGACTTATTTGCTTACCATAGCTATATCGAATTTTTCTTGTTATTAAACCGTTAAAACCTGGTAAATTTTACTGTTCCGCTTTACTGGCAGTTGGTTAATTATCGCGACAATATTGCAAGTATGAACATTGTGGACAGAAGTAAGATATCGTTTGGTGTATCATCATAATTCACGAATATTCCACTTTGTTGAAATAGTGGATTATATGTGTTAACATAGAGTAGAAAATATATAAGTGTATATTTGGGGATAACTAATTGATAAGAAAGGAAATATTACTAGCGAATAAATACCAGTCAGAATTTTTCGGAAATATATGAACAACCATAGAATAAATTTTATTAGTAATAAAAATGACAAAAATAACGAAAATAATATGGAATTCAAAACCTGTTAATTACAGCCGTATGAAGAAGGAACATAAGAGTCCCCACTCAGGATTCTCAATGAGACTGGAATTAGAGTCGCATTTAAACGATCCAACTCAATCAGAGACAAATGTTTTCGGCTTGGTTACTTGATAGATTCAATTAAGAAAAATAAGTTTGTTTAACAAATATCATGTAATGACTGTGAGTGAGGTCAATTACATTGGTCAGATATGTAGATCAGGATCAATTGGGTTGTTGGGATATGAAAATCTAGCTAGACCCAGAATGACTGACCCCACTAAATTAGATAATTTAGAAAACAGCTAAGCCATCGCATTGAATTCACTTATATATAATCACAAAACAGGGTAGGACAGGGTGAAAGTAATAAAAAGTTATATATTTAGGTTGAGAGAGGGAGGTTAGTCACTAACTCTTTGATTATTGATTCAACATCGCACACCTGCAATTGGAACGACACAACGCCTACACCGGAGATATAGAAAGTGGCAAAACAACTAGGGGAAGTTCCAGACAGCGAGAAAGAGAGAAAATATATGCAAGGCAAATTGTAAAACCGGGTGACTAAATTGATATGAATATGGGATATAATTTATGCTTTACACTATGTGATATTAAAAATAGATTCATCTGATATGATGAATGAAGTGTTGCTAAAATGTACAATTGTAGCGTGTGGTGCTGACACGATTTATCAGTAGTACATAGAGAGAAGTTCACCGGCACAAAAATATCGAATAGCGGAGTGATAAACTTGACATCAAATAGAGCAAATGAACCAATATTGCGGCGAAACATGAGATAAACCTAAACAAGGCAAAGAAACACAGTACGAAGTTCGAAGTTGTATAACACGGTAGACATGTCAAAATGATGACTTTTAGATGAGATGTACATAATTTCCTTGTATAGGGATATCAACTCCCAAATAAACATTCGATTACCAAGCCTGTTGTCTGCTGCCGTTACATTATGACTTTTTATTTTATATTTAACGAATATTTCACTTGTTGAGATGGTGGATTATATGGATGAGGAAGTTGAGAAAGAAAAATAGGTATTGGGATCACACCTGTAAAACTGGAAGAACTGTTGCAAAATGTACTTTGGATGTCCACTTGTACTTAACAAGGAGTTCTACCGCCAAATAGTTGGGGTCGCTATGAGTTCCTCCTTTAGTCGCATATTAGCCAACATCTTCCTAGATTATTCAGCAAAATAGTTCTCTTAATGCTAAATAAGCTTGATTATTATTTCCAATGTCTGGATGATACGTTCATTGTTTCTGACAATAATGTGGATAAACATTATCCTTTATAATGTGCAACCGGCAGTTGAATTCAATTGTGAAGTGAAGTACAAAAGGAGAATTTCCTGTTTGAAAGAAACTTCGATACTAAATAACTGCACATCACTTTCTTAACCAGAGTGATACTGACACAGTGCACTGAAGATAAATGACCAAATGACAACATGAATGTGTGTGTACAAATTCAACTTCTCAAGTAGAGCTTGTTGTATAGGTGAACCTCAAAGGAATTCATCTTGAAGCACTTATCAGTATTTCTAAGTTTGGCTTCAAAAAAGAGTAACAAAATCAATATATAGTGCGAGCACATCTCCAATACGAGATGGTGAACACCACATTAAAAAAAGATACGTCATAAACAGCTGCATATCGACTACCAAACAGTCTGCCTAAAGTCACACGAATACGCATCTCAGCTACAGATGAAGATATTCACATTAAAAGAAAGACTCCTGAATTGTGTGCAAACAAAGCACATTCATCCTCCTTGTCTACCCTGGTCTACTATCAGCTTATCGCAGATATAATCATTTCATACTTTCATATCATATTATGCTTTACCTATCGCCTTACACCCTGTTTAGTTCACCCCATTATGATTACTATAATAATATTATTGATACATTAGTTATTTACCTTATTATGTGTCAACCTTTGTAATTTACGCTAAGCTTGCAGTATTATGATAACAGTTCAGAATTTAACCTCTTCATTTTATCACTACATCTGATATCTGTCAGCCCTTGAACTCACACTCAGCGTTCCCAATTTGTTGGTATTTATTTGTATGTATTTCGCGGTAATAATATTTCTCTCACACCACTCAACATAAATCACGCCCATGATGAAACTCACATTCTGTTGACTATAAATTTACTAGTATGTCACCCAGATGTGTCTGTCCACATTCTGTCTTATGTTCTGAATGACTGCACATTTTATGTGCATTCCTTGTAATGGATTTTGACAGTTATACCTACTACATCACCGGCGACCACTGATCGTCCCTTTCTAAGACAACGCAGCTATCCATAACACAATTGTATTTCGTACTGCTTAGTTACCAGTCCACAGTGCACACCTTCATACCACTGCACATGGAACATTTCACAAGATTGATTTTATGAGCAGTGGGGTGGAGATTTGAATGATCTCAGTGTTGCTGAGTTCTCCGGTCATGGTGTTTCAACTCCGATGATTCAATTATGACTCCAGACAAATTCCCACTTGGCAAATTCAGAGTGGACTGAGAACTTCCATTTCTCTATGGATGAAATAACCCTCAATTCTAAAGCCATTCGCTGTGATTGCGTGGTGCCACTATTTGTTACTGAATGTAATGAGTATCAGTAGTGTAAAATTGTACTTTTCCAACCTCCATTTCAAAACGGAAGAATATGGATACTAGCGATGTAAGATGCCAGCTTTTTGATAACTGCTAGCAATATCTTCGGGTGGCTGATTCTTCAACACTGTATCAAAGAAATGGCTCGGATTGATTTTAGCCTGACGAATGATATCAACAATTTGTTCATTTTGAGTATCTCACCATCGGACAATTTGGAGAGTCAATATCGACTACATAAGCTTATGTGTAATAGGCATTAATTACGAAAAAATATTCATGTATTGTTCATCCGTCGCTTAGTTCATTGAGGTTAGACTGAGCAACCAAACTACCACCCTACATCCGGGTGATTTATGGGTGTCGATAAATCTCAGTATTTGAGTGGTGATGTCACATTTCATTCGCATTCGTCGAATGATGGAATAATACTTGTGAGTAAGTTAGATTGCTTGTCCTAGCTACTTCACGGACTGGACGTACGAGCACGCTGAGTCGCATATTCGCTAAAAATCTTCATGGCGAATCTAGAGAACACAAAATTTAAAGATGCAATCACAAAATTGACAAACAGAACTATCCTTTCCAATATTCTGTACAAAAATGTATGGCATATTTCTTGTAAAATACTTAACTCAGTGTGAATAAATGAAGAGATATTGGATTAGAAATTGGGACTACACATAACCTTTTGATTATAATTGTCTGAGTTCTACTCAGGTTCTATTGCAAGGAACCCCTAACAAACTTGCAGTGGTGTCCATTGGAGTTCTCTTTTAAAATGCTCAGACAATCGCTGTTGTTTCAAAGTTACTATTCGTAAGTTAAAATGTGTGAGGTGACAACCCAATAAAGCTCTCTTCCCTAACGTCAAATATTCAGACCACAATTAGAGTTCTGCATTTCACCATAAATAAGAGTTAATAAAGCGGGCGAAATAGCGTGATAATATATCACAAGGATTAATATGAGCAGTCTTTAGCTGTTTGCTAGCAACGCTGAAGTGAAGTAAACCTCGAACATCCAAGCGTTTCACTCCTATGAGAATGAGGTCATTAGCATCGATTTTCCGGCCAGACCCATCTCCGTGAGCCAAATCGAGTCAATCAACTTAAATTCCGACTAGCAGTTTTGGTGAAGTGATATTAAACACAATGAAATGTGTCGATTCACAGCAGTTCTATCTGCAGACTCACGGTATTCAGACAAATATATCAAATCATTTTAAATAGTGACAGTAAACGAGGTGTAAATAAAAATTGTGGAAGATGAATTTAGGTGTTAGAACACTTGAGCTTATTGTAAGCAACGAAAACGAAAATCAAATTTATCACACAAGAATGGAGTGCAGTTTGCCTCTGTATGAGTTGGTTGGTTTAAATGCCAACCTAATTCTACCCTTATTGAAAATGCTGTGTAGGGTTTCTCATGTTCTTTCTTTATATGACAGTACTATTGAGGCTTTGAATTTCTTCCTTATTTGTATTATTTTCGTTACTTGCATTGACACACTAACTGCCCATATTTGTCTTCACAAGTCTCTTGAATAAAACTTGATCGATGTACTGTGAAAATGGTCACGGAGATCGAGTAAATGACACAGGAAGGCTCTTCTGTGGTAGGATAAATGAATGACCGAATAACAGTGTTAATCTAATGGGTGATTATGTAACTGACAAATCAGTAACGCACTGAATGTATGTCATCAGGACTGCTTCAATTAAAAAACGTGTGATCCTAATCGATGTGAAACTTCCATTCCAACATAAATGTCTCTTTTTTTATAGAAACTGTATATATTAATGAGTTCATGGTTTGTAATTTGAGTACACATGAGAATTTTACACAGTATATTGATATAGAAATGAATTCAGCTGTTAGGTAATCTCGTGAACTTACTTAAGCCAACGCTGCAGAAGTTCTTTTCAAAGTCTCCAAAGCCGGCTGACACTGTATTCTCTGTTCTGTTTGGTCTGCGAATGATTCGTAACCTTGCATCCGGATCGTTCTTGGCGGAGGTTGCAGCCAGAGCACCTAATAGTCTCTTTAGGATGGCGCAAATTAATCTTTTTCTTAGGATGAACAGGAGCATGATTTTGCGCCACCTTTTGCAAACGTTTAAGTCTGCCTTCTTCGGTGCTTTGATAAAGTGGCATTTCATCCTTCCAAAGACTCTGATCTAGTGACGTAAGGATATGCGCAGACGTCGCCGAATCCGTTTCCGGTACTACTAAGGGAATTCCGCCTGGTTCTTCTTCCTGTTGTACTCCAGTTGGCAGTGTCTTTTGTCTCTCCTGATACTATTCTTCACTCTTGCATTCAGTACGTTGTACGTGCTGTTGTCCATCTTCACATTAGTTTACCTTCTGTTTCACCACCCTCCTCCTCTCTGTTAGCCTCCAGGTGTTCGTAAAAGGCCATTCATTGTCTTGTTTCTTCTTTATTCTTGAAACGACTTTACAATTTTCTTTGAGCATCACTTTCAAAGAGCTCCGATTTGTTCCACAAAGTTTTCTTCAGTGATGCTACCTAATGTCTTTGCCTTTGCTCTGATTGGTAAAGTGGACGTGTTCTATACAGTTTTTCCTTCATTTTTTAGGTATGAAACTTGAACTGTTGTCTTTCTCCAGCTGCTGTGGAGGCTTTTAGCTTGACCTTGATGGTTTGAGCACGAATCTGCTGCTCTCCTTGATTTTGCTTTCAGTAGGCTGAGTCCTCACTTCCCTTGGCAATATTGGGATAAAGGCTGTTTGATTTCTGAAGTGTCCGTCAGATGCAGTCTTTATCGCTTTTTCTTATATCTTCGTGCTTGTACACGCAAAGTCCAATCACCAAGTCACTGAATGCGCGTAATTCTGCGAAGAGTTCTCCGTTATCATACACCTCTCCGAAAGCCTCTCGACCCATGAAGAATTCTGCTCCAGTATTGTCTGCTCTCAATTTAGCCTTCATATTACCTATTGGGATATTTGTAATAGCATTCGGGATGTTATCTATTACTGTTTGCAATTTTCTAAAGAAATGTCCCTTTCTCTCTTGTTCTGCGTTTTTGTAGTATCGTGCATAGCAATAAATAATTGTAAATTTCCCAGCCTTTTCTTTGAATCTTGCAGTATTTAACCTGCAGAGGGAGATTTGTTCCCACTGCATATGAGCTTTGAATAGTGTTGATGATCTTATAATATCCACTCCCTCAGAGTACTTGTAGCTGTCGTTTAGGTGACCATTGTAGTTTATTGACTCTCCAGTTGACAGTTTGGAGTATTCATATTCATTTCACTTGTTCTCTCACATTCTGAACACGTCTGTGGCATACTTGCCAACCTCAGAAGCTATCCCAGCTAGCTTCAAATATCTTTCGAATGTTCCATGTTCCTATGTTTAATTTTAATTTCATCGAATGAGGATGTATCGGCTGACTGCCTTTCCGAAAATTTTCACCACCTTGCGTCATTTCGTTTCTCTGATTCCTACGTCGAATAATTATATTTTTTTTATATGCTTTGAATTTTCTGTAGCGATTGGGTAGGTTTTCTGGGGTAGGGTCTCAGGCCCCACTCTTAACCGCTCTCCCTTTTCTGGGCTTAGAAACAGCCAGTGAATTAGGAGAAGGTGCATAAGTCGTAGCAGTAGGATACTCTCTTGACGCGCACAAAAGCACCTCTGAACATGGCTATCAGAAGGAGAAACTAGTCACAGCAGTAGTTTAATTCTTAAGAACCCTGTCCTTAAAAATTATTCCATATCAATAAAAGTCTTTATAAGTGATATGTAGGGTAATGCTAAGTGCACAACAGAAGCTGGTGATATACACGAGGGAAACATGGAACTGTGTATACGGAAGAGGTTTATGCAGTTACAAAATAGCATGAAACATTTGGAGATTGTGGCTAATCACAAAAAATTCATACAATGCGAAGAAGAAATATTGATTACAGAGCAAAACTTAAGACTGATTAGTACACCAGAAGAGAGTTACACTGCGGTGAATGCCTCATCATGAAATAATCAGTATGTGAAATGAAGAAAGGTGGAGTCATATGAAAATAAAAGAAATGATGTCACTAGTAATTAATGAGAATTGTGAGTTACTGTCTGCATTTATGCGAAATTTGGCAGTCTGAAGTTGGATAATGCGCTGACATCAGTTCCAATTGTCTTAAAGTGCTAGAATGAAGGGTATGTAAACATTGATACAGCATGTCTGGTATGGTCTAAACAAAATAATAAAACTAAAAATGAAAATGGAAAGCGTAACCCCCGGTCGAAAAAATGATTTTTAGTCCAAGTATAGCCACGGTGGGAACAATGTCTGAACGTTTATTTTTCCAACTTACTGTGCTACCTTTGTTGGTCTTATTGTAATAGCTTGTCATATTTAAAAGAGGCAGACAATCTGTGCGTGAATTTATCGTAGAAACGCGGTCATTGTGACATCTTGTGTTTACTAAGTGTGATAGTCTTAAGCTTTTTACTTATTAAATTTCACCTTTTATGGACCAGTCTGAGTAATGTTCTATAATCCATAGATGTACCTGCCTGACATTGGGTTTTATATGCATTGAATCACAGGAAAATGGATGGGAAGGAGTTAAGATTAGGTAACTTGTCCTTCCGTTTCAGGGCCAACCTGGGACACTAGAACTAGAAAAGAGACAGAATGTCTTTTTCTAATATCTGTTTAAACGGATGTCCCCCTAATCGTAGATGCAGTACCAATGCTTTTCGCTATATAGTTAATAGTTAGTGTTGATGAATGCCTTAAAATATATCAGCTATTTGAACAGCTCTAAATATTCGCTCTCGCTTAAGATGTACTGGATGATGACCGTTTCTTTCTGTGCGCACTCTTAAATGCAAACTGACCTTGCTATTAATTTTAAGCCTCTGAACAAATCTATGTGATACTTCATTTTTTATAACTGAATAAGCCCGATTTATACATAGGGCGAAGGTTAATTTCACTCTGTCGATTTCTTGTAAGAAATCCGGAGAAATAACTGCGACCAACTAATAAACCAAACATTTGAGTAAAGCGTAAATTCTAGAACACAGGATTTGTCACTGTAACATACTAAATATAAAATAATCAATATAATATACAAACGAACTCAGCTTATTCAAAGACTTGATAATCAGACGCAGGAAGCACGTTTTCCGCCCAATTCAGAACGATATGTCCACAATTTTTCCATTGTGGCTGTTGATATGACAGATACAGAAGTCATGTCTTTTTGTCTTAAATTTTGCGATAGTAATATAAAAGTCAATAAAATGGACGTACAAGTTAAATTTAAAAACCTTTATGGACAGAATGGAAACTTGATACCTTCATTGAATGAGAATGTTAACAGATTAAAGGGAACTTTAGCCAATTTTTGTTACAAATGCATGAATAGTAGACGTATTACTAATAGCTTTTTAATCAAAGTGCTGTGTATTCACTAGCCAACCAATGCTTCGTTCGAGAAATACAGACAAACTGTCCTGTTTCGCCTGTCCCATGTGTATCTACCAGTTTAACTCCTCGTGTGAAGCTAGTTATATTGGGCACACAATCAGGAAAGTTCATCACTGAATTTCTGAACACCTCCCATCTAGGTTTGGCATTGATCTAAATAAAGCTATACACAGTTCAGTACTAGCTCATCTCGTCTAAACTGGACATCAGGTCGACTCTAACAAAGCTTTCAAATTTATTTATCGTATATCACCCAACCTCGCGCATAGTCTAGGAGTACGACTTTTACACACAGTAGAGGCGATCGGAATTCATCTGAACAAGCCAAATCTGTGTTTTCCAAAGGCACACCACTCGTACAGTCCCTTCCTTTGCCATGGTCAACTGCATAACAGGTATTAAGTTTTAAAAAGAATTTTTCTTCCCCTTCCCCTGTAACTATCTTTTTACTTTGTTAATTTTTACAATTCTAGCTAATTCTAATAACTTGTTCGTATTTTACGTAATTCTTCTGAATCACCCTATTCTCATTATTCATCATTATTTTACGAATTTCCTGAACCTGTCACTATATGTATCAATTATCTTATCTTGGATTCTGTAATTATTTTTCACTCCTCCTTCAAAACTTAGATATCTTGTTACCAACATCTATTAGTTAGTTGTTTTGATGCCTTTTAACCTCTTAATTTCACTCCATCGCAATACCTAAAACCGATTAACTAAACTAACCATTGGACTGGTATAATTTTGAAGTAAAAAACTATACATTAGTGCAGAGCCAATGATGAGGAACTAATTGAAAAGGAATAAATTTCTCCTGTCAATATGCTGTTTTTATAATATATAAACCTCAAAATGCGAGGTGCTTGAATCCCGTCAAATACACTGTCACTATGCGCCAATAAGAAAAAACAGCAAAGCTAAATGAAGAACGATCTATGGTCAGGTTAAACAGCCTGTGAATGTCCAGATAAAGAGTGAAGAGTTAAGAAAGTGGAATACGTAGAAAAAGCATGTACAGTAGATACTGAGTGATCATAACAAGATAACTACTCTTATAGACCAAATAGAATATTAATACATTAATTGAGATAAACTTCAATAGCAAACAGCAGTTATGGTTACTGAGCATCAACGAAGTGAAAATATATCAACTTGTACTACTTACTAATGACAAGTAGTATAAACTGAACACAAGGCAAACAGTAACAAAGTATAACTGAGAAAACAGTCAATTCCAGCTTCTTGAAACTAGACTGGTTTTCCCCGGTCTGCCTACTAATACGATGCAGACATGGTACAGTTTATTCTAGCCACATCTGAAACCAGTAGTCTGAGATATATGCTTAAACGCCCTTACCCTTCATCAATGCATTCTATTAAGCAAACTTTACATACATGAATATGAAATCCTTAAATATTTCCACTTCCACCGCCTCTAAATCCCTCATCATCAGCTGAACTTGCATCCGTCGGCTGCGTGAAATAATTTCGATTTAAGAAACTCAGCAAGGATCCCTAGTCAGCAAACTGGGATTACAAGTGAGAATGTCTATTCTACTTGATCCATCGTAAACAGTTACCAGTGGTCTAATCTTAAGTATCTTTTCTGCTTCCGTTATACAGGTTATTAACAACTCATCTGTGCGAACGTTTTCTCGCGAAATTTTGCTTAGCAGTTGAGCTACGCCTCTAATCAACCTTCCATACTTCCTTATTGGCCTAAGGTGGATGCCACTGCTTCTGGTTGTCTTCACTATATGTATATATATATATTTATTTCCTTCACATTCCCCAGTGGAACATAGGGCTCCAAGCTAGAGACTTGAAGTTTCTGTAGCAGTGTTTATTTTACAGGATGGGGTTGCTAGCCTCAAGCCCAACCTTTCCTCTTCACTAGCGTTATTTCTGGGTTAGCGATGTAAAGGAGTGCGTCTGTGGCCGGGGATCGAACCCCAGACCATTTGCATGGTCGGCGAGCGTCCTAACCAGTATGCCACCGACGTACTCACTATATATAAATATACACATATATACATATACATGCATATGTATATAGGCGGCCTGTTTAAATCAATGAGCTGCCAGAATTTCCTTCCATCGAAATACTTAAACTCTTCTGCACTTCTTATAAAATATACAGAATTGAATTTCTCTACATATGCAACAACAGTATGACAAACGACGTACTTCAGATTATTGCTTTACATGTAAATCCTGTATGAAGAGGAAATATTTTGGGACTCAGTAGGCTGAAACCCTCTGTGATATATGTTCAGATATTGTCTAAAATGAAGCTTTACTATTGTTGTCGTATAACTGTTGTTAGGCTGCGATACAACTTGATGTAATTCAGTATCAGCTCCAGAGAATTTTGCATATTGAACCCTGTGAATCTCCTATGGAGTTCTCATGGACTTCAAAAAGTATGACAACATCTTTGGAGAGACACTGGTAGAAAGTGCGTGATCCATTTCAGGCAAATAGATGTGGAACCATATCTCTGATATGTTGAGCACCCCTGCTCCACTCTGAAAGGGTCGAAGACACAAATCTGTACAATAATACCATGGACCTAGTGTCACCCTTGTCATCAGTAAACCCGCTATCAACGTTTTGATCAGTTCCGCAGGTTTGTTGTTTCAGCCGATATATCTGTTTACCTTACTCATGCTAAAAAATAGGCATACATTGGGACCTAAATATAATTACATGAAACTTTCCATTTTTGAATGGGACACTAGTGAGATAAAGAAAATTTTTGAAGTGGCAATACAGATAAAAATATGAAAACATTCTAGAATTTGCTGGAAATGGAGAGAATGATGATAGAAGCGGATAAAGTCATACTAATCAACACAAAGCTCAAGCAAAAGATGTTTTACTGAAGACTCAAACATCTCGAGTAGGAATCTACAAAAATATAGCATAAGTGGCAGGAGAATAATATGCAAGTAACATTGAAAATATCACAAGTAGGGAAAAATGTATGTAACAAAAGAAAACATGAGAAATGAGTTGACGCCGATAATCTGGCTATTTAATGAGCATATCATTATATGAAACAGTTCACAAAACAATGAAGAATGATATCGTAAAGGTTACTGGTTTTAATATCAGTAAAAAGTTTGAGCATTGTGGATTAAATCAAATAAAGTGTAATTATGTTCCAATAGTTTACACACAATGATAAGTTTTGTTATTGGTAATATTTCGAGCAAAATTACTGCCCGTGTTCACACCACTGTTGGAATTGTGTGATTCACACATTTATGATTTGTACTCACATATATAGTCCATTATTTTTGCTCATTCATATTTTTTTTTGTATTTGAGTTATATTCCACGTTATTTCATGTTTTTGTATCCAGAATTATATTCCAAGTTGTTGATAGTTGTACTGAGTCACCCTTGTTACATGTAATCAGTGTGACCTTAATGAATATCGATTCTGTTAGTCTTTCTTTCCATTTGTTCACGTTAGTTTTTAGAATACACACATTGTCCCAATCGATATCGTGGTTTTTGTCCCATGCATGTGCAGCTATCGATGAATTTTTTTCAAGATTCTTGTAGGCTCGTGTTCCTGTTGGCTGACCTTTGGTTAGGCGTTTATGTTCATTCACTCTTATTTTGAGTGATCTGGACGTTTGGCCCACATACTTAGTCGGACAGTCAGCACAAGATATTTTGTAAATCAAGTTGTTTTTATCCATCATTTTTATGGGATCTTTCAGTTGATTTATTTTATTTTTGATTAGATTTGTCGGTTTAAAAGTTGTGCGAATGCCGATATTTTTGAGTTTTCTTTAAATTGCCTCTGATGTGCCATTTTTATATGCTGTTGTGACTGTTTTTTTGCATTCTTCCATCTTGTTATTTTCCGGTTTTACCCTCTTTTTTATATTATGTTTTATAAATTCTTTTGGGTAGTTATTTTCGAGTAGCATTTTGAATAGGACGTTTATTTCTTTACACTGGTCTTCTGGTGTTGTTGTAAGTCTACGTATTCTCTCTGCAAGACCTTGCATTAATCCTCGTTTTACCGTGAGTGAATGAGCTGAGTGATAATCAAGGAATTTTCCAGAGTGTGTGGTTTTTCTATATAGCGTCGTTTTAATGCTACCATCTGTTATTCTTTGTATTTGGAAGTAGAGAATGAAATTGGGGAACTGCCTATGTTAGACTGCATGTCGAGTGATTCCCTTAGCAAGGTAGTATAAAGCTATGAGCCTCAGGCCTCTGGGAATATATTCTGAGAATCTAATCGAAGCCCTTCCTTCTGTCTACTGTACTTACAATCTTTTCATTGTTGTGTATTCTTTCCCATTGAAATAATTCCTTTGGATATCCACTTTTAAGACTAATACCGTCTATCTTCACATTAATTTTCCGTCACTTCCTCACACAACTACCTAACTGATGAGAGTATTCATTCTTTGTGACTTCAACTACCACAGTTAAAATGCTGAATTATCTGGGCTGACTTGTGAAATGTAACTACTAGATTTAGCGCCAGCATATCTTATAATTAACAATGAATGAAAGGGGACATTTTTAACAGTAAATCTTTTGCTTCCTGTTTTGACTCAACGAACGCATTGATATGAGTGGAAACCGTTTCCACAGTGGTAAATCAAACATCCATCAGAGCTTGTTAATTCGATTTATCGCACACTGACGCATTATTATTCACCGCCTGACGTTTCTAGGGTAGTTCAGTGGTTTTATTCATATCAGAGTCATCGCACAATTTACACAATCACTTCCTATTAATTGGAGAATTTTCCAGATATCTGCAAGTACATATAGTTAAATTTGTTTGACTTATTGGACCATTCCAGTGGCATCTATTTGATGTTAATCTAATGAGCTAGGATCCAGTTATGACACTTCTTTTTCTCTTTTATCATGAATATAACGGGTTCTAGAAACTTCGGCTTATGGTTTCATTACTTGTCTTGAATGCATTGTGATAGGTGTGTCCTTCCCTGCACTCCGTAATCATCAGTCTAGATTTGTCTTATTTGTTGTACTGGGACATTTTGGCTGACTACAGTTTACTATCTTAAACTATGTACTGACATCATCGTTTCGCATCCCTGATAGTGAAAAATGCAGAATATCAGTCAACATCTCTCGGGCTAAGTGTGTAAGCTAAACTTTCAAAGTAAGCCGAGGTTTTTTGAAAAACCGATGGAAAAACGCCTGATATAAACTGTTTACATGCAAATAATACAGAAATTTTGAGGATTATTTCTCAGCTGCAGCAGTTACCAACCACGTTAGCAATTGTGATTTGTTCTAAGGTCTCAGAAACTTCACATTCACTTCTAGTGGTCATTTATTGAGTAGTAGTGTCAATATAATATTTAGGTGGGAAATATATACATGAGAAACAAAATACTGCTTTTAAAGGTTACATATAAATCTTCTCATGAACCTCTTACAGGAGAAACAATTTCTATGTCAAAATGCTTTGGAATTATGAAACATTCGTATGGTATACTCAAAGTATATGGCGTAATGAAACTGTATAAATTGGGGTATACAAGAAGACCGAATATAGATTTCAGCAGCAGGATAACTTATGTGTCATTAAATAGAATTTATACAGCGTTTCTCCTGAGTAAGATGCAAACGCCAATTTCTTCAAATGAGGCTACATTATAAGAATTATATTCAGACAATTTTAATATATGTGTAAAACTCAGGCACTGTGGTAGTAAGTAATTCCATATTAGTTTGTTTATTAGATATATCACACAGTGAAGCAGTATCATTGTTGGTTTGAATGCCAGTCACTTTTATTCCTGCCAGCATTGTTCAGAATTCTGCGTAAGGTTTCCGAGTTTCCTTCTTTGTATGGAATTAATACTGATGATTTAGATTCCTTATTGTTGGTGTTGTCTTTTGCATGTTTGACATGCATGTCGTCATTAGTACTATTATTATTACTTAGGACGAAAATGCCAGTAGCTAGAAGTGCAGCTATGCCTGACTTCCTCAGTATTTAAATTCCAAGGGAAAATATACAAACAAACTGAGGGAGTTGCCATGGGATCACCAATATCCCCAGTGGTAGCAGATATATTCATGGATAAGTGGGAAAGTATAGCGATTAAAACGTTCACCCGCACCCCAAAAGTATGGTGGAGATACGTAGATGACACATTCACTGTACTTAGAACACAAGATATAGATAAGTGTTTTAAACACATCAACTCGAAGGTTGAAGCAATTCAATTCACTTATGAATCGGCAAATCAGGAAGGGGAGCTCCCAATGTTAGATTGCAACGTAAAGAGGAAAGAAGATGGGAAGGTAAACACTAGCGTTTACAGGAAACCCACACACTCAAACAGATATTTGGACTTCCAATCATCCCATCCTATGTCAGTAAAAATAGGATTGGTGAAATGTTTAAATGACAGAGCACAAAAATTAAGTAGTACCAAAGAAAATCTAAAACAGGAACTGACACATGTAAAAGAAGCCTTGAAACTTAATAATTACCCGGATAAATTAATCAAGAAATATGTAAGGAAATGTGAAAATAAAATAAATAATGATAGTAGTGATAGTGATAATAACAATAATATTAATGACGACACCAACAATAAAGAATCTAAATTATCAGTAGTAATTCCATACAAGGAAGGAACCTCGGAAGCCTTACGCAAAATTCTTAACAAGGCAGGAATAAAAAACGGCATTCAAACCCACAAACTCAATTAGAAACAAGCTTTGTCGGTTAGAGGATCCTGTAGAGCCTTTAAAACAAAACAATTTAGTTTATCTAATACCCTGCTGGAATGATTGTCAGGTCGAATATATAGGTCAAACTAGTAGAACAGGGGCAATCAGACTAGCTGAACATAAAAACTTAGCAAAATCTAGATTGGTTGACCCGAATAAGATAAGAAATCTAGAGAATAGTTCAGCTATAGCACTACATGCAGTCACACACAACCATACAATAGGATGGGATAGGATGACAGTTTTAAAATCTAATGTCACAGGGTATAGGGAGAGATTGATAACAGAAGCTTTGTTTATCGAATCAACTGCAAATACATGTAATAGGAATGATTCATCACCTTTCCCAGATATCTGGAAAATTCTACTTCTCCTACGACAAAGAGGAGAAAACAAAGAGAACTATAAAACTCAAGTGTCAAAGTCGTGTGATTACGACTGATATGATTATGAACAATAAATTTTGTTCGAAACGTCATCCAGTAAATAATACTGTTTTACTGTGTGATATATCTAATAAACAAACTAATATGGAATTGAGACAATTTTGTTGTTCTTATCGCTGTAAATTTTTGTGGCTGAAATTTTCCCTTACTCGTAAAACAACGCAGACGCCGCAAACCACTTTTAAACAACAGCTGAAATGATATCCTCAGATTTAATTCTCAGGTTAATGGAATGTGAATGCTAATGAAAAATGTACGGTGTCATTTTATGCAACATCACTAAAAACACAAAATTGCCACTTAGAAAGTAAGTCATTCGTACGCAAGTCGATACGTTATCATTTGCGAAAATATTTTAGAGGGAAAGAAACATGAAAGGTTGGATTATACAGTACCCAGGGGAGAGAATACAATGACATTAAAACATTCACTTGCCCCGTAAATCTAATTCATTCCAAAGTTTCACGAGTGTATTATACTTGTGTATTTTCAAAAAGTGAGGACTTTGACGAAGGTAGGATTTCACTAGAGGACATAAATATTTTCCGATTAACATAGCGTGAATTGAATTCAATTCAATCGAATTCATTCAATTCCATACATAGACCACTATTCATTTGCTCCAGAGGATAGCAATAATCTCAACGGTGACAGAAGCGAATAGTCAACTGAATGATCATAGGAGCGTAAAATCGAAATTCGAGAATAAAACGTGGCAGGACTATTAGTTAAGAATAACAATCAACGTACAATATGCCAATAGCAGTATTAAGTAGGCGACATGTGGAATAAAGCAAGATATTCTCAAAGATCGTGTGCGTCGGTGGCATAGTGGTTAGGACGCTCGCCGACCATACACATAGTCCGGGGTTCGATCCCCGGCCACCGGCGCACTCCTTTACCTCGCTAAGCCAGAAATAACGCTGGTGAAGAGGAAAGGTTGGGCATGAGGCTGGCAACCCCATCCTGTAAAATAAACACTGCTACAGAAACTTCAAGCCACTAGCTTGAAGCCCTATGTTCCACTGGGGAACGTGAAGGAAATAAAAAAATTTCTCAAAGATCATTCAGCTAAGATTTTAAAACATTCCTATAATGGAAAAAATGTCGTTGTGTAGGGAACTCATCCAAGCAACCTCACTTGGAAATGGAAAACTAACTTCTCCAGGAAAGTATAAAATACGATCATGAGAACACCTCAAAAACATATCTCTTTGATGCCTGGGAATTATCAGTTAAGTTGTTAAGATTGAACTAAGCAGCTCAACAAGGAATAGATCTAACTGTTGTTCTCATGATCAAGAAGGAAAGCGCAACTCTTATCACTGAATCAAGAACTGATGACATTGAAAAGGTACATAATCTGCAACAACGCGTTTATACAACAGTTTGAAAAATGAAGAACAGCAACAATACTTTTAATGTTTAGAAACGCGTACACACTTTATCAGAGATATTGACGTATACCAACGCCCCACAAGATATCATAACCGAAAGTTAGATAAATGTCAAACAGACTCGTAAAAGGAGGTTGAAATGGGAATCTTACATAAAGCTGTGATTACACATGAATCCGGATTTACGAGGCCTGACACCTGTGTAATGTATTCCGAAACATTCTGTGTTTACGTCGCAAGCCATTTTAAGATGATAGAAACTCTTTATGCATCCCAATATGTGTTCCCAGAACCTCGCCAATACATTTCAATTAAATGACTTAACTTGCGATTGACATACTCAAAATCAACTAAAGCCTAGGTGATAACAGTATAATCAATCCGATTTTAAACCAGATGAACTGAGAACGTAACAAGTGGCATAGAGATAATTCATGTTTCGAAATCAACCTGAATAAGTGAAGTATTAAAAAGTTGCGCAAAACATCACCAGTAGTACTGTGCAGTATATGCAGGAAATTGCAAAGAAGTCATCTGGAGAATGTTTATCTGCGAGATTCCTTCACCATCTTCGTCACCCTCTTCGTAGTAGTCACATCTGATGACCCACCAGAGACACTTGATGCTCTCTCTTTTGGACACGCCCAATGAACCACCTTCTTGACCAGCTTCTTCAATGTCGGTAGGGAGAATGCTGAACATTTTATCCAGAACTGGATCAGTTGAAGTGTGCGATGGTGATTTGTGTTGTGACGAGCTGATTTTGTTTTGTTTTGTGTGTGTGTGCGTGTGTCAGAATTGTTTTCATGCGTTAGGATGTCGTGAGTGTGGGTTGATTGGCGAGGGAAGAAATGAAGAAAAACAAGTCGACATTATAAAATGGACACATTGTATCGGACATGGATTTGCTTATGACCAAATGTAGTCAACTTACTCAGGCCTTGTGTTTGACTGATGACAACGGTTACGCAGATGACGAGGAAGATGTACTGATAGAATTGTCACGGAGAGATAGACAGAGTTAGTCGATGGGGGTTTATTTCACTCACTCACCTTCATTTTGTGTTGGTGTGAATACTGGTGACTAGGAGTAGTATTCCTATTGCAATTCCCGCTTTTATATGTATGAACATGCGCTGAGAATTGATTATGTGGCATCAATTTTTTTCTGTATATAATCCAGTGTCTCTTGTCAGGTGAATGCTTGTTGAGTGACATTTTGTTTTCACTCTGGCAAGTGAAGGATAATCTGAATGAATCACACAGGGTTAGATGTTGGCCATGATTTACTTCACTTCAGGTGACCTGTGTGAGAATAATTTTAATTTCTCAGAACTTTGTCAGGTTTATTGCGCCTATCAACTTACGCAAAATTATTCTAATTACTCAGAGTCTTGTTCCGTTCATTGTTCCGACTAACGTATGCTTAAACATGATTCTTGGTTTCCTCTGATAGTTTGTGTTTCGCTGGTCTTCATATGAGATCCATCTAACCAGTCCTCACATTTTGATCATGCTCAACAAAGGAAATTAACTTTGAACACTTCCGTTAAGGAATAGATGCTTGAATAATAATGCAACTTAAAGAGACTAAAGTTTCTATTAAATTTTGAAGGGAATTGCATTAGTTCAAGATGCATACAACTACAACGGGGTTTGTTTCGGGTATGTGTGCATTTGTGTGTGAAGAATGATGACGAATGCATTTTGGTGAAGTATAGCTAAAAACTAAGCTAGAAGTAAATGAATGACTTTTATGCTCGCCTCAGTTCTCAGTAATAAACCTAAAATATTATAGCAAGGAGAATAGAAATGGTCGTAATTATTTAAACCACTTCTATTATCAGGTATATGTATCAAAGATTGATGTATTCGTCTTCTCAGCTATGTTTCACGTATAAACTGTCATTCTTTCCAAAGATCACCAAAATCTGACTATATCAGTAGGTGGTTCATCGACAGCAATATGATATTCCACTGTCATCTCGAAATTAGAAAATTACTGAATTTTTGAGCAACACAGAATTAGCCTATTCAATGTATCAAGTCATAAAAATTATGTATTATGTATTATAAAAGAGAGAAGAACATGACCTATGCGTACTGATTTGTGTTTCTGTTCTAGTTGGTGAAATTTATTAAGCCACTTGGCGATAATGATTAATATAGTGATACATTCTCATTTAGGTTTAAAGTGGTACGACATGGCGCTTGTTACTTGCAAGATAGCAAAAATCCTGAACTTATATCTGGTTTCAGAAGACTATACCTAATACGCGGAATACTATGCGCGATAGCCGAAGCGGAACAACAGAAAATGGTAGGGTGATACGACTGTTTATTCTTTCATAAATAAGGAAACAGATCTACAGGTTACTGTCATGAAAGTCTGTAAATAGACAGTTAATACAATGTACAGTAATAATTCTGGTGGTATTTCCCCAGTCTTCTGTCGACCGGTTTACCACTAAGTGACAATAGCCTTGTTGCCTCCCACCAAGTGGACACCAGTTCGAATAAACAAAAGATTCAGTGTCCACCAACATTGACAGCACTCATGTATCACTGGGAATGTGAATATTAATTTTCTGTCAGTCATTTCACAGCCAAGAGCAAACCTGCCAACGCATTTACATGACATCCGATTAAAAGAAGTTGAAGTTACTTACAAGAATTTATAATATTTCGAATTATACATGCGAATTGAAATACGAATTATACTGTAATGATGCTCTCTGTTATTAGACAAAATTCAGGAATAAAATTGCGATTCGAAGAATATTTCAATAATTTAATAATTCCCATTGTAGCATTAAGAACACAATATTCAGAGAAGAGACTCTAAGTTTTCCATTGATGATACGTTTAAATTTATTGATTGCATTAAAGATTTCAATGTCTCAGACAAAATCCTGTTCTAATTAGATGTGAAGTCGCTATTTACCAATGTTCCTCTCATGGAAACTGTTTGTTACTTATGTGACTATATTGATACACATAGTTTAGAAATAGGACTGCCGACTATATACCTCAAAGAGCTTTTATTGAGATGCACGTTGGATGTTCAGTTCACCTTCAATAATGAGATCTTTAGACAGAGAGACGGCATTGCCATGGGATCACCACTGGGTCCCTTGTTAGCTGATTGTTTTATGGCAAAGCTTGAAAATTCTCAACTTAGTCAAACCATCGGTCATTTTGACATTTATAAAAGATACGTAGACGACACTTTCGTTATCCGCGATAGAAATGTAATTCTTGATGATGTCTTATTTGCTTTCAACAACTGCCACCCTTCTTTACAATTCACCATAGAAAAGGAGTCCGAACTAAGTATCCCCTTTCTTGATGTGTGCCTTAGCAGACGTAATGACGGATCTCTCAAAAGATCTATCCACCGGAAACGTACTTGGAACGAACAACTAACTAATTTTTACAGTTGGGTGCCTATTTCCAGGAAAAGGAACCTAATTCATTCGCTCTGCTGTAGGATAAGGAAAATTTGTAGTCCTAATTCCGTTGACTCGGAACTTGACTTCTTAAAAGCCACCCTCACAGAAAACGGCTACCCTAACCGATTTATTGACAGTAACATGAAAGATAAGCAGTCTAAACTGGTCACCGACACAGTTCCAAAGAAAACCTTATTCATGAACTTGGAATTCAAAGGTGATCAAGCCTCAGATATGCTAAAAACTCGTCTCTCTAAATCAGTCAGTAAGACCTTCTATGCCGCAAAATTACACATGACGTTCATTAGCCGCAAGTTGTTCTCTACCTCTGTAAAAGATAAGCTCCCCCATCTGGCCGCCTCCATGTGCATCTATCAGTTCACCTGCTCTTGTGGAGCAAGGTACATTGGCCGTAGTCAGAGGATGCTTTCCACACGGATACGAGAACATATTCCAGCATGGTTTTACAAGGGAGAAAGGAAGTGTGTGCGAAGCTCTATTTTGGAACACCTGATCGACTTCTGTCACTCTGTCAACCCTGACCATGATTTTAAGATCATATATAGAATCCATGCTAACTTCCCTCGTTTTCTTCGTTACAGACTTCTAAAGACAGCTGAGGCCTTGGCAATTCATGACTTTAAGCCAGATCTTTGTGTACAAAAGAAGTATGTACAATCCCTACTTCTACCTTGGCCGTAGAGGGATAGACATTCATTTATTTTGTTTATTTAGTTATTCTATGTACTTTTCCCTTATTACTACGATTATTATTATTATCATTATTATTATTACTATTCTCACTCTGAATCTTTTCCACTTGACCCACTTGACATTTTATACCCAAAATTGTTAATTTTTTATATTTTTATTTTTATAATATTGAATTCTATCTGATCAAATTTCACACCATGTTATGTAACATTTTATATTCGTCTACTAATCTTATAATTATGTACCCCTTTCCAAAAATCTATACACCTTATGTATTATTCTATATACGACATTAATTATTTTGCCACTTGACATTAAACTATGATTATAATCACAAATATTTTAATTGCATTTCATACTATTATTATTTCATGTATTCACACCTTTGACCTAATTCCCTCACCGGATATAATTTCTTAAAAACCATATATATACGATTGTACAGCTTGATAATAAATTCGTTGAAAAGAATATTTTAATGTTTTTTCTAATATTTCACGTAAAATCTGGTGAGTGCAGGAGACACTCTCAATAATTTCAGATTACTGAATGTCTGTAATGCATTTCAGATCCATGACTTTTAATCGCGCATGCCACCTGCAGTTGAAATGATCCTATCAAGATGATGAGTGAAAGAGGTTACCTGATTCAAATTTCTCCCGCTGATAAAGATGGGTGCTTTTTTGTTGGTGAGATATCTTCATAACTTCTGTTTACCTTCTTTTCACTTGAAGTCCTGTCCTCGCTATCAGCATCTGACAATTTGTCAAATTTCGTCAACAGTTATTAGACTGGATATTTAGTTTGTTAGCCTGACGTTCATTATTCGATAACCATACCCTGTCAGATTAAAGCATAATTTAGTGCAAATTCATGTTAATTTCAATATTTTAAATTTATGTTATGCAATCAGTTAGGGTTTTTTACAGTCATTTGAAAGCATTTCATTCTGCAGAAACAACATGAAACAAAAAAGTCAGAAATGTCATGTTTAGATCCTGGTTTACTTTTCAGCTGTTCATGGACTTCTAGTGTTCCTGGCATTGAATTTTCTGTTTCGACAAAATGCGAAAATTAAAATTCACGTATAAATTCCAGCCAATCAGCAAAACGTCATCATTCGTGCGTATCTGTTATTCCCTACAAAGCTTCGTATTCCATTATGGGCGCTTTTTACGTATCATAGAACTGGCTCCGTTTGAACCCATCGTGTATGTTCAGGAGTTAGTTTGTAAGGATTTGATTTGCTTCGAATTTGATCACAGATTGATATCATTGAAAACCAGAGAGTACTGGACAGCTGTTTGGTTCTAGTTAGGAAGTCGTGGAAAGTACGCACCCACTGGGATTCAGATGCAGGACCCTCCAGTTAAAAGGTGATCTCGTAGGCCATTTAGTCACTGGAACCCGGCTAAATGGCCCATGTATTCAGCCAACTGGTCATTTTAACGCAATCACTGGTCAATATCATTTGTAGTCAAACCTGAAACGAATCAATTTCCTACAAACTAACTCGCTTGTTACTGGCTACAGGATAAACTTTCCTGGAGTTCCGGTGAGAAGTCACCTTCAGTGTGAGAGAATATTTTCGCCGGGCAAATTGGCTGGTGTTAGCGCTAAAGTGACAAATTAGTAGAAGTTAGAATTCATGGGCCGATAACTGAATAGGATCCCAGTGGATGAAAGGTTCACGAGCTTGACTTGTAACAGGAATGTTCTGGTTTGGAACCCCAGGGGTGGATGTATACTTCCGATGATTTCCCAACTAGAAAGAAATAGCCCTCCAGTACTGCCTGGCGTTCAATGATTCTCCAACTGATATCAATCTGTGAGACACTGTATATGATATACATGTTTTAAGATGATTTTCATCAGCATTTATGCTAGTATTACTGTATTTTATGGCGTCTATGTCTGTTTTATGTTAGTCTAACACACTAACACTAACGAAAAATGACAAACAAAAAGCACAAGGTGTCTAAAGTATCTACGCAACTAAATGGAATGTATTTTTTTAATAGTTATAAAGTTATTACTTATTGCGCATGATATTTCTGATCAGGTGAATGCTTAGATCGTAGATGGATATCACATGCTGTCTATACTGCTCAATATATATATGAGGTGAAAAATAGTTCTTTTTTCATACCATCTGAGATGATGAACGTACCCAAAAATACCATTATTGTTGTGCTGAGTATAGGTTGGTTTCTCAAAACATGTTTATCTAAATACTTTGTGGTCTCACCGCAGCTTTATGGATAAAATTTTATTTTGATAAAATCACAGTGTTATCCATTAATATTTACGTTTAGAGTAAAACTTGTTGCTCATAATCATATAATGGTACTCACATAACTTTCTTGCTTCATTTAAATACATGAGTAAAAATTGATTAGACATTTGAAGAAAATCAGTATAGGATAAAGTAAATTCGTAAATAATATTAGTGTTATCAATCAAATAAAATAAGAAGAGAGATAAGATGCTTTCATATTAAAATATTAATAAATAACTTGTTACAATGTTATAATGTGAACTGAACACATTTTAACTCTTATTTGACTGGTAATAATATCTTCGATATCTCTGGTATTTGCGCTGAGTCACTTCTATTGCGTGCGTTGGGTGTAGACTCAATGAACCAGGATTCAGTCATCAACCTCTCTCTCCACATACCTACATAACTCTTGGAATTTCGACTTTGTGTTAATGCATGCAGTGCTATCACTGAGCTTTTTTCTAAATTACTTATCTTCGCTGGGTCAACCATTCTAGGTTTAGCTAAATTCTTATGTTCTGACAGGCAATCTGACTACCCCCGACCTACTAATTTGACCTTTGTAGTTGACTTAACTCACAGCCATTGCAAGGTATTTTGTAAATCATATTATTTTGTTCAATCGTGTCCACCGAGTCCTTTAACCTACAGAGCTTTTCCTATCTGAGTGAGTTAGTAAGTTTGAATGCCACTCTTATTCCTGATTTACTGCGAATCCTATGTAGGATCTCAGATGTCCCCTCCCTACATGGTTAAACTATGGATGCCTTAGATTCTTTCTTATTTATGCTGTCATTAATAGTTTCACCAATAATTTTATTTTGCCTTTGACCTTTTTGATATTCCTTATGAATTTCATAAGATAGTTGTTCGATAACAACGCCTCTTCCATCTGTTTCATTTCACCATTTGGGTCTTTTATTGTACTAGTTAGTGCTGTTGCTCGGTTCCTTAGGCACTTGACTAAGCTAGCCTTAACAGACAACGGATGAGATGATTTGAAGTCTCAATATCTATTAGAATGCGTTGGTTTCTTTAGGAATGCTAGCGTGCAGTTTACCTGCTCCTGTTTGTTTTATTTTACAATCTAACATAGCTAATTCTCCTTGTTCAGTTTCTGATTCAAATGTGAAATTTATTCCCTTCACTAGTGAGTTTATATGTGTTGCAGCTTCTCTGTTGTCAAGATCTTAGTGCGTGATGAAATTTCATAGGCATCATAGATGGAACACAGGTCAATCCAGTGTTACTGTTTATAGTGGAAAACATTTCATTGGCGATAAGAAAAAAATAGATCAGTTTGCATTTTCTAAGAATGTATGTCATTAATGATGCAGACATTAACATTTATGGGAACCAGCACACTCTAATAAGTATTCAGACTTTAATTCATCCCATCCGGAATCGATAAAGATAGGTTTAGCTAAATGTCTGCATAATCAGGCCAGAAGCCCAAGTAAGTAAGAAGGCTTAAATAATGAAATTAAACAAATAAAGAAAATGTTAATAGTGAACTAATACCTATCAGAATTTATCCAGAAATGCCTGAAGAACCATAGGAAAATAAGATTTATGGTAGAAGTGAAGAAAATGATATGGGATTCAAAGCCTCTGTAGTACTGCCACACAAAGAAGAAGCATAAGATGCCCTACTCAGGATTCTCAATTATTATTATTATTGTTTCCTTTTATTCCTAGAGAAACATAGGGCTTCAGCCGTGCGTCTCAATTGCGTTCCCATCTCTGCCAACGTTTTCACCTGGCCTCAAGTCTGCCCTCATGCTTTCATCTCCTCTTTAAATGACCTCCTCCAAGTCACCCTTGGACAACCAACTCGCTGCTTCCCTTTCGGGTTCCACTTAAGGGCTTGTCTGGTGATGTCACTTGATGGTTTCCTCAGAGTATGGCCAATCCACCTCCATTTCTTCCTGCATATTTGTTTCACAATCGGTTCCTGGTTGGTTCGCTCATTGCCAGAGATCTCTGTTGCTGATCTTTTCTGGCCGACCATCTGATCTTGAGTATTGAGCGAAGACAACTGTTAATGAAGGTCTGTAGTTTGTTTGAGATGCTCTTTATGACGCGCAGTGCAAGTCTCTGATCCGTATAGTAGCACTGACTGTTTACATTGGAGTTGAAAATCCGGATCTTATTTTTGATGCTGAGTGCTGTTGACCTCCACACAGACTTGAGAGTAGTGAAAGCTTGTCTTGCTTTTCCGATTCTTGCTTTGATATCTTCGTCAGTTCCGTCCGCCTGTAGTTGAAACGATGCTTCCCAGGTAGGTAAAGGAGGTTGTTTCTTTCAGGTTCCTCCCATTTATGCTGATTGTTGTCTGTTGTTGTTGCTGTTGTTGTTGTTGGCCAGGAATCTTCATCACCTCTGTTTTCTCTATGTTCACCTGAAGTCCTATCTTTGATGCTTCTTCTGCCAAGGAGGCTAGTAATAGGGTGCCACTTAAACCAACCAACCTTCTCAAAGACAAATGCTGTTGGCTTAATGACATTATAGATCCAATTAAGAAAAATAATATATACCATATAACGACTGTAGTTCAGGTCAGTTGCATAGATCAAACAAGTAGATCGGTCTCAATTGGATTATTGGAGCATAAAAATGTTTAGCGAGACCTAGAATGACTGACCCTGCTAACTTAAATAACTTAGAAAAAAGCTCTGCCATTGCATTGTATTCACTTGCATGTAATCGCAAAACAGAGTGGGACGGGGTGAAAGTATTAAAAATTGATATAGTTGGATGAATAAAGAGAGAGCCAGTCACTTAATCTTTGTTTATCAATTCAAAGACCCAACACGTGCAATTGACATGGCGCAGCGCTTATACTGTAGATGTGGAAAGTGGTAACAGACCACTAGGGAAATATGTATATATATATGTAAAGCAAATAATTAAGTTTGAGTGAATAAACTGATTTTATTATGAGCAATAATTTGTGTTTTAAATGGCATCAAATTACCAATATTCAGTCACTGTTTGTTTTAAAACAGTTAGTCCCTTTTATAAATTTTGATAGCATTATTAGAAGACAGCGATTATCTGGAAAATGTGATGTATTTGCGCTATACATTTCGAACAGTCTGATCACATATTTACTTGTCAAGTCAATATATATGGAAAAGTTAAGTTAAACAAAGTGATAAAAAAAGAATTATTTAAAAAATTATATCCGCTGAGGGAATTAGGTCAAAGGTGTGAATACATGAAATAATAATAGTATGAAATGCAATTAAAATATTTGTGATTATAATCATAGTTTAATGTCAAGTGGCAAAATAATTAATGTCGTCTATAGAATAATACATAAGGTGTATAGATTTTTGGAAAGGGGTACATAATTATAAGATTAGTAGACGAATATAAAGTGTTACGTAACATGTTGTGAAATTTGATCAGAAAGAATTCAATATTATAAAAATATAAATATAAAAAATTAATAATTTTGGGTTTAAAATGTCAAGTGGGTCAAGTGGAAAAGATTCAGAGTAAGAATAGTAATAATAATAATGACAATAATCATAATCGTAGTTTTAAAGACTGACGGTATCGAACGTTCGCGTGTTGTACGGATTATACTAACGCAAGATCTTATACCAACAACCACTATAGTGTTCGTTCTTCGAGTACCAAATGGTAAAGCAAAAGACCAGATTTTGTCGTCCAAATACGATATATATTTTGGGACCAAATCGCGGGTAGGAATGAATGCTTAGCTAGCTAGTAATCGTGCACGCACGTGACACGACGAAGAGCACCAAATGGCGGGGATGCTTGACCGTAAGCCTTCAGCTAAACAAGTCGACTTAAACAGTGGTGGTCAGCATCCAATGTTGAGTGATGATTGCTGTGGTTAATAATTTTGGGGAATTATTTACCGCTACAGCTCACTCCCCCCCTAGTGGGTTTGTGAGGACCCTAAGACATGACCAGCCGGAAGTAAAAAAATCTCGATGGTTCCCTGATGGGTGAAAAAAATCTTCCGAGCGGCTTGATCGAGAGCCTGCTGGTCTGTCTGCCTATGCTAATAGGGTGTCTGTACATAGCTTCCTCAATGTTGTTCGTTGGATCCCGTGCTTCGTTTGTTTCCTGTCCAGTGCCCGTTGCACCTGGAAAAGAAAACAAGAATGCTGAGAACCTTGTCAAGAAAAATGTACCAAATAAGCGTTTTTTACCAAAAAAATATGACATGCATCTACTATACAGTAAAATAATGTAAAGTGCAAAATATCGGGGAAAAAAAATATACCTCTAATTTAATTTTATGTACGGTTATAGGAGAAATATCATTTACTTGTGTTAAATGACGCAACATAAAAAAAATTGATGTGTCACTCAGTTATGTGAGATAGGTGTGAAGGTATTCTGGAAATCTAACGTGACGTCCAGAACGCGTTTTCTTAGAGTTATCGACCGAAGTTTCGGTGGCTTTCGCCGTGCTAGGGAGTTCTTCGAAGACTGAAGTAGATTCAATAACTTGTGAATTATCGGGTACGTTTAGCTCCAGGCTAATGGGGTTACCTTCCAAGTAAGCTGGTTTCAGACGGTCGATACTGACGGTGTCTTCGCGGCCTTTTTTGTCTAAAACGAAGAATTTATCCATACGTTTAATCACTTTATATGGTCCGTCATACGGGGGTTCTAGAGGACGACGTACCGAGTCGCGACGAACAAATACATGTGAAGAAGTTTTTAAACAAGGGTGAACAAAAACATCAATGGACTGTGGTCGGAGGGGAGCAGGTTTAACTGAACGCATAGCGTTTGTAAGCCTGCTGACGTATGAGGAGTGATCTACTACTGGTGGGAAGCTCGAGGGAGAAACAAACTCACCTGGCAGTCGTAGTGTTGTGCCATATACTAGCTCAGAGGTAGTACAACCAGCATCGGTTTTTAAGGCGTTTCGTATCCCTAGGAGAACTAACGGAAGGGATTCAGTCCAGTGGGTGTTATTTGCAGCTGATAAACCAGCTTTCAACTGTCTGTGTAGACGTTCTACCATACCATTCGCTTGAGGATGGTAGGCTGTCGTTCGAAAACGCATGCAACCAAGGATTTTAGTCAAAGCGAAGAATAAACCGCTTTCGAATTGCCGCCCACGATCAGTTGTTATGGAAGATGGGCATCCAAAGTTTGCGATCCATCTCTCTACAAAGACGCGTGCGACAGTTTCAGCAGATATATCCTTGATGGGTACTGCTTCAGGCCATCGTGTGAAGCGATCGATGCAGGTTAACATATAGGTGTATCCATGAGATTCTGGAAGGGGGCCAACTAAATCTACATGGACGTGTTCGAAACGGGCATCAGGGATAAGAAAAGTGCCAAGGGGGCTTTTAGTGTGTCTTATTACCTTGCACTTTTGGCAAGCTAAGCACGTCTGTGCCCATTCCCTTACTTCCTTGTTAATACCAGGCCAGCAAAACCTACTAGTTACGAGTTTGACAGTAGTTCGAATACCTGGATGGGATAAGCCATGCAACGTATTGAAGACGTTACGGCGATAACTTTTAGGCACGATGGGGCGAGGAGTACTAGTGGAAATGTCACACAGAATAGTATCCTTTCCTATACCTAAGGGTTTCTTGGCTAGTTGTAGAGTTGTTTTCGACAACTCACGCTGAAGCTCAATATCTTCTTTTTGAAGACGAGCCAGTTTTACAAGGTCTATGCCATCGATTTGGGTGAAAGAACAAATACGTGACAAGGCATCTGCCACAGTGTTGTTCACTCCGGAAACATGGCGAATATCTGATGAAAACTGTGAAACATAATCTAGTTGTCGTGATTCCCTGGGTGAATACTTATCTGAAGTTGAGTTCAGAGAGTACGTCAGAGGTTTGTGGTCAGTGAAAATGGTGAATTCACGACCCTCAACTGAATGTCGAAAATGACGTATAGCACAGTACATAGCTAGAAGTTCCCTTCCGAATGTGCTGTACTTCGTTTCAGCTACTTGAAGGCGCCTCGAGAAAAAGGCGAGTGGTTGCCATTCGTTGTTGACTAGTTGTTGCAGAACTGCGCCGATTGCAGTGTCTGATGCATCAACCGAGATACTCAACGGTGCCGTTGGATCTTGATACATAAGAAGGGTGGCATCTGCAATAGCTTTCTTTACCTGAGTAAAAGCATGTCGAGCAGACGTGTCGAGTTCGATAGCCTTGTTGTTCCCTCGAAGGAGATCGGTTAATGGCTGAATTAGAGAAGCACAATTAGGAATAAAACGTCGGTAATAACTTACCAAGCCGTTAAAAGTGCGAAGGCATTTTACTGTCTTTGGCTCCGGAAAGTTCAGTATTGCTTCGACTTTGGTAGCCAGTGGGCGAATACCCTGGCAGTCAATAGTGTGACCCAGAAAATCGAGTGAGCCAACGCCTATCTGACACTTCTGTATATTGATGGTAACACCATGTTGGCGTAACCTTTCAAATGCCAAGTCCAAGTGTCTAAGGTGAGTTTCCTTATCTGGACTGGCAATGAGGCAGTCGTCTAAGTATGCGTATACAAAGTCGAGACCGCGAAATACTTCGTTGATGAAGCGTTGGAATGTTTGTGCCGCATTCCGGAGGCCGAATGGCATACGTAGGAATTCAAAAAGTCCGAAGAGCGTGATGATAGCCGTTTTCGGAATATCTTCCGTTGCCATCGGGATTTGGTTATATGCTTTAACCAAGTCGATTTTGGAGAATATAGATGCTCCAGATAACGTTGCCGTCAAGTCGTGTATGTGAGGCAATGGGTAGCAATCGGGGGTAGTTTTGGCGTTGACTCGCCGGTAATCACCAGTGGGTCGCCAATCGTTACTATCCTTTTTCGGTACCATATGCAATGGGGATGCCCATGGACTATTCGATGGCCGAATGATGCCAAGGGTGAGCATATGATCGAATTCGTTTCTGGCAATTCTCAGTTTGTCAGGGGCCAGTCGTCGTGCTTTAGATGTCACGGGCTGTCCTGAGGTTATGATGTGGTGCATAACATTGCTGGTTATACACGGGAGATCGTTAGATGGGCAATTCAGTTCCGGATATTTTTCAACAATCGGTTGGAAAGTTGGATCGGGGATTGCTTTCATCTTAACGATTGACAAGCTTGGGCCTACGTAAGTTATGCCTTTGATAGACAAACTAGTAGTGTTGTCAATTAATCGTTTACGGCGGACGTCTACGAGCAAATCATGATGATTAAGTAGGTCCGTGCCGATGATGGGCATTGTGACGTCAGCGATCAGAAAAATCCACCGAATAGGTTTGCGTAAACCTACGTTCAGATAGACGTATTTCCGACCATAGGTTGCAATTGGTTTTCCATTTGCAGCCTGTAGGTTGAGGTTAGGATCCTTCTGTCGATCTGCTGCTGTAGCAGGAAGGACGCTGACTTCGGCGCCTGTGTCGACTAGATATCTAGTCTGGCTAATTACATCATGGATGTAAAGTAAGCGGCTAGTGCCACCGGCGACGGTTGCCGCTAACGCGTGCCGGCGGGATAGTTTCCCACAGACTTGGAGGCTTTGCCGAAATCACAAGGTTTTCGACAACATTTCGCTTCCTTGCCATAGGTGTTGTGATACCAACACCAGTCAGGATTTTTGACAGAACGTGTGTTGGACTTAGATCGTCCACGTGCGTTTTGCCGTTGAGGGGATCTAGAACGACGGTTTGAGGAATTGCTAGGCTTGTTTGACCTAAGCATCTGCTGGACGGAGTTGATTAACTCTATCATTGCAGAATCCTTCTTCGAAGCCTGTTCGGTAACAGAGTATACTTCGGTGACTGGCTGTTTCGTTATCTCTAGAATTCTATCTGCAGAGACAGCTAAGTCATCCATGAGAACACCCTGAAGTGTCACAAGTACAGTCTGAACTGACTGTGGCAGTTTGGATAAAAATAGTTCTCTAAACAGTCCTTCATCGAACTGACTTTGGCCAATGATCTCTTTCATTCTTGCCAGCATGCTCACGGCTGACTGATCCCCTAACTCGATGTTACGAAATAACTCATCCAGACGTTGCCGATCTGTGAGAACATTTCTCTTGAGGATGGATGCTTTTAGCAACTCGTACGAGTTACTTACCGACATCGGCAGAGTTACGCACTTGCTGAATTCCCGCGGTAGGGCGTGAATAACTGCAAGGAACTGTGAATGTTGATCAGTTATGCCATGTTCACAAAAATCGGACTCAGCAATCTGAAACCACGTTTCAGCATTATCTGGCCAAAATGGTACTAGCTGAATTGTTTTGGCGGTTGAGCGAATCTGAATAACCTTGGGGCTAGGATCACTCATGACGAAAAGTATGCCGATAACAATATAGTACAAGAATAAACACAAAAAGGAACGAACTCACCGGGTTTATCTGCGTGTGAATTGAAGATGTAGTTCGTGGTAGGGCTCACCAGTTTAAAGACTGACGGTATCGACGTTCGCGTGTTGTACGGATTATACTAACGCAAAATCTTATACCAACAACCACTATAGTGTTCGTTCTTCGAGTACCAAATGGTAAAGCAAAAGACCAGATTTTGTCGTCCAAATACGATATATATTTTGGGACCAAATCGCGGGTAGGAATGAATGCTTAGCTAGCTAGTAATCGTGCACGCACGTGACACGACGAGAGCACCAAATGGCGGGGATGCTTGACCGTAAGCCTTCAGCTAAACAAGTCGACTTAAACAGTGGTGGTCAGCATCCAATGTTGAGTGATGATTGCTGTGGTTAATAATTTTGGGGAATTATTTACCGCTACATAGTAATAAGGGAAAAGTACATAGAATAACTAAATAAACAAAATAAATAAATGTCTAATCCTCTACGGCCAAGGCAGAAGTAGGGATTGTACATACTTCTTTTGTACAATTCATCCCTAGAACCTACTATGCAGCCCAGCTTGTGATTGTGGAAAAAGCTAAAAATATGCTTCACTGCAAACCTCAAAAATGCACAAGTGATTATATCACATCCCACACAAGTTACCAGTTTTCGTGTGTGTGTGGACATACATACATAGGGAGGAGTATTAGCGCGTTGCACGTGAGGGTGGGAGAGCATATCCCAAAATGGTTAGAAAAACAGATGAATTGTGACAAGCCAATAGATGCAGGTGTCAGACTACCAACTTCGTCTATAGCTAAACATCTAATCGAGATGAACCATAAGGTTGATGTTAACTCAGCCTTTAAGGTCATCTATAAAAACGGTCAAGGACGTTTACTGAAATACGCTGAGGCTATAGCCATTCATAAACTTAAGCCCCCATTGTGTATTCAAAAACAGTTTGTTATTACTCTTAACCTACCTTGGTAATCCTTATTTGATTGGATTACCAAACGTTTGTGTTAATTATTCTTAATTCTTCTTTTTTGTCACTTTGTTTAACTTAACTTTTCCATATATATTGACTTGACAAGTAAATGTGTGATCAGATTGTTCGAAATGTATAGCGCAAATACATCATATTTTTCAGATAATCTCTGTCTTCTAATAATGCTATCAAAATTGTTTGTTTTAATAATGAACATATCAAATATGGAGTCCCGAATTACGACAGACAAGCTGTTCAGTACCCACTAGTTTTCCAACTGTTCCCCAGTTGATATCAGCTCATGGCGTAAACTGTACCCAATCAGATACCTGTTTCTGAATACACTGATGTGATTATGAGCGAAAAGTTATGCTCGAGACGTCATCCAGTTAATAATACTGTTTCACTATGTGTTATATTTTCGCCGTGCTACAAAGATTCTGGAGAAATTTAGTTGATTAACCGGAGTAGTGTCGTCAGCAACATGCAAAGCTCGCCTTCTGTGTATTGCATTAGATTAACTTATCTCATACAGAATTATACTCTGCCCTAACGCCGAAATTTCGCTCTTACATTAACGAAACAATGAAAACTGTTGGACCTTATAAGAGACAAAGTGTAAACACTAGAAATTCCAACCCAGGCTTTTAGGCTTTAGTACTCATAGCAGTATAAATTTCATTTTAGAAGCCACTGGGAAGTGTTTCATGTACGACTGCTGCCACGTAATGAAGTGTCGAACCACATGTCGTGATAAAAAAAGTAAAGTTTAAACAAAATTATCACTGGTAAATATGCATGAAGTATGAAACACTTCGTAATACAGTTTCTGCGTATATTTTGTGAGAATAGATAAAGGCAGGGCAACATGCACAAGACGCTTTATACAATCAAGACATTTATTCATTCCTTTCCTATAAAAGCAGTTTCAGTAAAAGATAATTTCTTTCTTTTAGTTAGCATAGTACTGCTATGTAAGTTAATTTTTATCCTTCAAGTGTAATTTTTTCATGGATTTGATCTGTTCCAAGTCTGACTGCGGATTTGTATAAGTTTGTTTGGTAACCGGATGATTTTGGGTTTGAACCCCGACGGATGCATACTGTTGGTAAGTCCCAAACTAGGCAGAAACAGTTGTCCATTGCCCGATGGTTTTCAGTGGTTCTCTATTAATCGAACTTAGTTTTTTTTCATCCTATTACGACGGAACAAACTACACTACTTTTTCAAATAGTAGAATACCGGCCATGGCAAATATTTAGATATTGCGATTTTTTGGGGGTTTGGTATAATTTCATTGTTGATTTCGCCACGCACCAAGATCAGATAGGGACCATTGAAATCTAGAGTACACTGGTAAGCTGTCTCATCCTAGTTTGTTACCTTTGAGCAATTAATCTCTAATTCATATTAGTTCGTGACAGAATCTGTATTTTAATTCCTACATATCTATTTCAAATATGTCTTTTTGACGATACTGAGTGTCTGGTGTTTTGAAAAAGGCATAATCACTGAAATTGTATCATCACTATAAATACTAAAGTTACTTTTGATCTTTCCACGAAGCGAAAAACTCAGAACATGTAGTTTTATTGTCCCCCTCTATAGCCCTTTTGTGTAAAGTACAGTATTAAAATAACATAAGAAACTGGATATTTCAGATTAATTCTGAATGCTGTAAAAAGGTTTCATATATGATGAATGATTTTTTTTTGTTATATAGTTTTCCATTTATTTAAATAATCTCTCTCTACTGAAACATAATTTGGTTAGATATTTTTTTAAAAGATTTCTTATCTCACCTGATTCTCATGTATCACAGTCTTTTGACGTAATAAAAATTCCTCCGCTTAGTTGACTAAAGGCTCAATAAATCATACCACATATTGTGAAAAAAAAGTGTCATATGATACTTGAAATATCACTGCTTCAGTCTATTAAAAGCTGCCAGTCAATTCGACAATGACGCCGTTTTCACATAGATAAAATAATTTTAAGACCTTATTTATTACCATTAAATTATTATCTGAATGAATCCAAACCAATTTAAAATGCGTAATGTATAGAACCTTGGAATGCGTATCTAACTATTCAGTCGGAAAATTCTTTTGTCTTTATGACAGCGTAATTAAAATAGATGCTGATAACGTTTTAGAAAATTGCAGACATAAATGTAGTTTGAAAGCACAAATTCACATGCTTATTTAAAACAAGGGTTTCTTTTTCACAAAGACTGCCTACTAACGTGTGCTTGTTTTATGTTTGCTTAACATGAAATTCGATAAGTAAGCATAGGCTCATTTATGTGACTAGCAATTAGTGAAATATTGAAAATGAGAATGGATTACTACATAGGTGTTTCATCTTTACCTGAGACTCTTCATCAGCACACATTTATCCGTTTGTCAACCAGGTTTACAAAGCGTTCTCTTTAAACACTGAACCACTGGGACAATATCCAACTACTGCCATTTTGTGGCATATAAGGCAAATGCCAGCTGATAACATGGGCAAGTATTTGTCCATACATCCAAGGGAGTAATGGACCACTGTTTCTTCCTTGTTTATTACTCCTGAATAGTACACACCAATGGCTCTACATGAAACTGATCCTTGTTTCCATCAATTAAAAATGGTCAAATTAATAGTTAATAAATGAAACTTTGAAAACGGTGTTCAGTGTGTGTGTGTGAAGGTAGTTAAGTTGTTAGTGGTGTAAAAGAAAAAGTAGAAAATTCTGCCTCGCTGACATTAAAATGATTAGCTTAGAATAAGCTTCAAAATCCTACAAAACACTTGTTCATTCTTCCTTTCTAGTATAAATTAATTTATTGAGATAATGAGAAAATATTGATGACAGTTTTTGACAGTGTACTCATTATATGGAGTAAGAGAATTTTGCTAAAATGGCAAGCAATATGATTAAAATTGTTTTATTATGTATGTAAATACCTAGTATGAGTGATTGTTATCAACATTTCGAACCATTAGACAGTGACTCAATTTCCGTACTGTTTTATTATTAATCCATATTGTCTATTTATCGTAGGTTTGACAATTACATTTTATGTGCGCAGTAAATCTGCTGGGTAAGCCTTATAAAAATAAGCTTTATTTTGATTTAAACTAAATGGTTGTAACAGACTAAGGAATTCTGCGATCCTCTGCGACGCATGGTTGAAGTAAAGATAGGAGTGAGATATTAGTTACCTGGTATCATTGATGATACTCCTTATTTTAGTGATGATGTGACAGGCAGGAATACGCTGGGGAGATCTGAACTTCGAGGGCGAAGATATGCTATAGGAAACTAACAAACTGGTAGAAAAGGTACTGATGGCAGGACTTCATGGGGAACACTGACAACTCAAGGGTGATGAAGACACTTAAACAGTTGCACAAACCACTAGTCACTATCAGTGGACTAAATCTGAATGAAGAAAGCTATTTCACTTACGTAGACAGCATCTTTTCAAATACACGATGTAAAGATAAAGATATCAAAGCCAGGAGAACTGTTGCACTCAGCATAAAGAAAAGGTGGGAATTTCTGCACAAATGTCCAGCCAGTCAGTGGGTTTAAATGCTTCCGGGAAGTATTTGCAACAAAAGTAGTATTGCTGGTCCTGGTACAGCATGAGATTTCATCTGCGGTAATCCCATCACAGATATTATCCTATTTATTTGATGAAGTTATATTGGGTCTCTATTATCTGCAGCCTTTTCTGTTTCTGACCCAGCATGCTGTCAGCTGAAGAAGAAAATATATTAGCCGACTGAATTCCGAAGACTTTAACTAGGAAGCATCATAACTCCAGGAATAGATGCATCTAACCGATTCAGGTAGACAATAAATATAAAATTGTGTAATAAGAATTTTCATAAAGGAAAAGGTAAAATATTCTTGCGAGAAGCGATTCCTACTACAAACAGGAGCTAACTAATTTTCCAGTTTGGACGTAAACTCGGAAAATTAGCAGTGATGATGTGAAAAAGGTGAAGGGGATAGTGATCTTCAACGCATACTATTCGTTGGATAAAAAGACCTAATATTTGTATAGCGTCACTAGGGACACTGTGCAGTTTTAGGACACAGTGAAGTTATTTTTAAATATTCGCATTTATGTATACGAGAAGACAATTGATTTTGTGTCTATTGAATACTAATTATAATAATTGGTGAATTTGAACATTGGTTGTAAAGAAAGCCTCATGAGTAAGTATACAGACAATATTATCTTGAATTTGAATTTCATTGTTGCACTTATGATAATTTTGAAATGACGCATGTTGTATTCTTCATTCAACATGAAATAAAACACTTTACAATTTCATTTAGGAAACGAATGACGTACAAATTGCGCCTAACAGAAATAATTCCATATTGGCACTATCGTCTTTCCACTAGTTCTTGTCCACTTCACTCAATCATATTGAGAAAGCAAAAGGATCAATTGAAGAAATACTTGCTTTCTAATTAGATCCTCGTCTCTGGCTCTACTCCAATATATGTATATATATATATATATATATATATGGCATTTTTATTACGACACACACATGATTCCGGAATATACGAAGCTCGTAAAAGAGCTCCACTGTTTAACTCAGATCATTGTATTGTACGGGTTTTACCTAAAATTTATGGAAAGCTACACAAGAGAACTTTTTCACACCTTTCCAAGAAAACTGTACATGGATGTTACTCTATGGTGAATGTTCAGAACTTCAGAAGCATGCTCAAAGATACAAGGTGGGACCTGTTTGAAGAAGACTCTCTTGATGACACAATCTCTAGTATTACAAGTTATCTCAAATTTTGTCTTGACACCTGTTGTCCCAGAGAAACGCTCTTCATCAGATTTGACCGTTTTTCCTCCCCTCAACTTAAAAAGCTTCGAAGCCAAAAAGAAAAATTATATAAAATGAAGGATAATGTAGGTTTGCAAAGAATTAACATCCTAATAAAGTCTGAAATGCACAGATTGAATTCAATTTACAACCAAAAGTTTATATCCTGTAAAAATGCATCTAATATATGGAAACTTTTCAAAGAAATTACTGGTGGTAAGCAGATGAACAGTATTCCTTATTCCCTTGATGTTTCCAAACTAAACAAGTCCTTCATACATTCTCCCACAAATGCCAAACTTTCTAGTGTTACAAGTATTAATGAAACCTGCTTCCCTGGATTTACTACAAATGACGTTCTAAAATGTCTCCAGTCTATGAACCCTTCTTGTAGCCTGGGTCCAGATGGTTTGCCTAGTGTTATTCTTAAAAAAGTGTGCAGATATCCTGTGTTATCCTCTCATGGACATATTTAACGAGTCTTTTTCCAAAAATGTCGTGTCAGCCGTTTGGAAGGACATTAAAATTGTATCTATTCCTAAGTTGTCTACTGCGACATGTTTTAAATCTAGACCCATTGCTATTACTTCCCCTTTTTCTAAAAGCTATGGAAAAGTTGCTCTTACTTAATCTTCAACCTTCACTTAAAGCCTTTAACGATCCCAAACAATTCGCCTACAAACACAGTAGAAGTACTTTAGATGCAGTTGCAGTCTTGTATCATAACATTGTCTCTAGCTTAGACAAGGGGGCTAAATTTGTTCGCTGCACCTTTCTAGATTATACATCTGCTTTCGACTCAGTACCTAGGGACATTTTACTAAACAAGCTTGCTGAAACTCAAACTGACTATTGGGTTGTCAAATGGCTCCATTCTTATTTCTCAGGAAGAAAGCAATACACTGTATGTCAGGGAAAGTCATCCACTTCATTGCTTACTGAGGCTGGTGTCCCTCAAGGCGCTGTCCTTTCTCCTTTTCTGTTTTCTTTCTTCTTGCATGACTTACCTCACTCCGATGAAATGAACTTTGTTAAGTATGCCGATGATCTAACTATTTCAATGTCTGTTAACTCTCAACTTGACTGTATTAAGATTAACAACTTTCTATCAGAAATTAGCAAATGGTCTTCGTCTAACGGCCTTAAACTTAATCCTTCCAAATGTCAGACTGTTAATTTCAGTTTCCGATGTAAACGGAAGTTGAATGAAGCCGTTGGTTCCTATGACCCTTGCAAAATCGATGATACTGATATAGAAACCCAGTCTGAAGTTAAGTATCTTGGATTAATTCTCTCTTCTGACCTATCCTGGTCCTCTCATGTCTTAGCGATTTCTAAAAGAATATTTCGTTTGAATTTTTACATTAAGAAGTTAAGGCACTCAGGCATAACTCAACCACTCCTCTTACAGTTTATCAACTCGTGTATTTTACCTATTCTTCTTTACTGTTCACCCTTATTCTTTCCTGGATTGCTTAAAAAGGACTATGTCATACTACGTAGAACTCTGAAGACTGTCAGTAGGACGAGTGGTATCCCGTTGGGCCATATCGTTGACATTGTCACTGATAGGCACTTGATGTCATGCAACAAATTCGCTAAAGGAATTTTGTCGGACTCTGAGCACCCACTCTACCCGCAGCTCCAACCTTGTGTCTCCTCAGGTAAAACAAGAAGTCTTTTCAGAAGAATTTATGCACTTACGTCTAAGTATAAAAATTTCACTATACCATATTTAGCACGTACTTTATGTGATGAAAATAGCGTCAGAAATGAACTAACTAACCTTCTTAGCACCACTAAATAAACCATTTCCTTCACTTTTAAAGCATCATACTTTATTGTTATTGTATTTCTTATATTATAATCCTCTCAATTTTTTCGTTTTGTTTATTTTTTTCATAAATGTGGTCATAATTCTAAGCTGTATTATGACTGCTAATTTTGTATTTCCCCTCACTATACTATATCAATAGAACATTAGACCCAGTTATCCATAACATGCTAAAGTTTCCAAACTGAATCGACAATACCGTTTGAAACAAACTGATTATGTCGTAAATGTGGACAAATTCCTCCGATTAATTTTGTCTTAATTTTAAATTTTATATATATTTTGAGTAAATCAGATACAATATGGTGACAAATACTGAGAATTCCATTCTGTATTATAAGTACTGTTTTTGGAATAAAGTAGACTATTATTATTATTATTAATTATAATAATTGGTGAATTTGAACATTGATTGTACAGAAAGATGGATAAGTAAGTATACAGTCAATTATAAATGAACGAAGAATATTCTTCTCAATAATTTCTCTTCAGGTTCTTACAATCATAAAATATATTTGTTGTCGTTACAATAAGGCCAGTTATGCGGCAGATACATTTTTTAACGTAGAATAACAGATTAGTTATGGGGTGTCAAAATAAATAGTCGTATTTGTGTGACAAACGTGCTAGGCTGAATTCGATTACAAAATAATGTAAAACGGGAGACAATGGTGATTAATCATAATAGATTTGTAGAGTGGGGGGTAGGAAAATTGACAAGTCAGTTCAAGGTTATAAGAGAAATTATTGAAAAGAATATTATTCGTTCATATTGACTTTTAATTCATAATATGGGAATTTTCCACACTATCAAAATTATAAATGAATTTGAATTTCATTATAATGTTTGTGAGAGTTTTGAAATGGCGCATGTTGTATTCTTCATTCAACATGAAATAAAACACTTTACAATTTCATTTAGGAAACGAATGACGTACAAATTGGGCCCAACAGAAATAATTCCATATTGGCACCATCGTATTTCCACTAGTTCTTATCCACTTCACTCAATCATATTGAGAAAGCAAAAGGATCAATCGAAGAAATACTTGCTTTCTAATTAGATCCTCATCTCTGGCTCTGCTACAATATATATGTGGCATTTTGATTACGATACACAACAATTTACCAGTCAAGTGGCGATATGTTTGTTAACGATAATTAGTCAGTGTCGACATGTCAATGGGGTGATAATTGACGAGGAAGATTAAGACACACAATTAAAAGTTAGGCATGGTTACAACACATGGATTGCATAATGCATAATTTTGGAAAAATGAAGAGTATAGTTTTCCGGGCTGTAGGTGTTACGAACTTCCTGGAATAATTTGGGCGCCGAATCAGATTGATTCATTATAAATTATTTAAATTAATCCCAGCTTGTTGAGAAAATCAAAACAAGACTATTCTGAACGTTTCGCTGTTTAAGCCACAGCTTCTTCAGGAGATTTATTCAGATTATTATTAATCATCAAAATAAATAATGGAAAAATTTTACATAAATTGAAGTCAGTTTATTTGTAGGTCATATGTCGATGGACATTTTTACCAATAGAAATATGTTAGCAGTCATCACACATATTTTTAATGACTAATGTCAAATTGTTGTTGTGTTAACTCTTCTATAGTTGATCTGTACAGATTAGTATTGTATGAGTGTGTGTGTATGTATGTTATTAATCATGAGGAAAATAAGCGAATTCAAATGTGATAAACATGATAAATGTTTTAAAAGGTCATCGAGGCTCATAGAGTGTTTAATGTTTTTTAATTTGTCTTGATTCATAAGAGTTTGCCACATAGGTGATATGTTCGTCAGTGGCATAGCGGTTACGATGCTCGCCGACCATGCACATGGTCCGGGGTTCGATCCACGGCCGACGCAATCCTTTAACTCGCTAAGCCAGAAATAATACCTGGTAAAGAGAAAAGGTGGGGCATGAGGCTAGCAAACCCATCCAGTAAAAATAAACACTGCTACAGAAAATTCAAGATTCTAGCTTGAAGACCTATGTTCCACTAGGACCGTGAAGGAATAAAAAAAATAGTTGATATGACCAAACCTACTGGGATTAAATTGAATAATTTAAAATGAAGAGTAATTAAGCAATAAACGTGTGCACAGGTTGATCACGCAACAGATTATTAAAGAAACTAAAACGATTTGGACAATAATAACTTGTAACTAAGGATGAAGCTGTCACAAGAATAAAATAATTTTACAAGGATGACATGTAATTCAAGATGAAGTAGTCAGAAGAAAGTAGAGCAATTTGGACAGTTATAATTTTTAAGGGTTTAGTGGGAAGGAGGGCGAAGTAATCCAGTTTATACATTCGTGTGACGATGGCCAAGGTAAGAAAGTGTTTGCACAGATTTCTTCTGAACACAAAAGTTTGTCTTCTCAAGGAGGATTCCTATCGCTTCAGCTGTATGCAGAAGATTGACTAGTCATTGTTTTCACACTTACTACGTCACCTCAACCTCTGCCCCTTTTCTAATTTCCAATTAGTCATCCCTTTCTCGATTACACCTTACATTGCGTAATACGTTTTTAGGGACAAATTTTATCAGTGTCTCACTGGTCTTATGAACTCTTTGTGAAATATATAATCACGATTGCATTGCTTATGAAAGTGAATCGTCGAAAAAGAAAATGCTCTTCACGGTTAACGTCTGTTTACCTCTATTCACCTCTTTACTTCAGTAATCAAGATATAGAATGATTCTCAACAACTGTCACATTGAATATCTTCGAATAATCCCGAAATATCACTTTCTGATTCAAAAGTTTGTCTTTAGGAAAGATGATCTTCCTTTACTGAATTCACACTTGCTTATTCATTTTCTTGCATTACTTTTCGTATTGCCAATATCTTTATTTGAAATGATTGAGATTACATATTTTTGACGCTTTCGTTTCCAAATATAATGGTCTCACTGGTTTCCTGGTTCGTCATATGAAAATGTGGTAGCAAACTAGAAGTACTGCTGTAGGTCAAGCGAAAGAACAGCCATCGAGGAGTGTGAACGCAACAGTGACCTTCAACGCATACTATTCGTTGGATAAAAGGACCTACTATTTGTATAGCATCACTAGGGACACTGCGCAGATATTTTCTGCATTTTCAGGATACAGTGAAGTTATTTTCAATTATTTGCATTTATGCATATGAGAAGACAATTGATTTTGTGTCTACTGAATACTGATTATAATAATTGGTGAATTTGATCATTGTTTATTAAGAGAGATGGATGAGTAAGTGTTCAGTCAGTTTATTCTTGAATTTGAATTTCATTGTATTAATTGTGATAGTTTTGAAATGACGCATTTTGTATTCTTCATTCAACGTATAGTAAAATCTATACAATTTCATTTATGAAGTGAATGCTGTACAATTCGCGCCTAACAGAAATAATTCCTTATTGGCACTATCGTTTTTCCACTAGTTTTGTTTAACTTCTTTTTAATGAATGTTATCTTCTCGTCACTGTTGGAATTGTATTGTTAATTGATTAGAGATTTCTTTTTTGTTAAGCTTATCATTATTATATCGTTTCTTTTTTCCTTCTAAACACTTTGCTTGTACCCGTACTTGTAATGTCTCTTCCTTTAATAAATATATGTCACTTCTGAGGAAAATATACACTACTCTTTCTCATTGGTCGTCTCAATATCGTTTGAGATTTCACATCATTTTGATCGCTAATGTCTAACTTTGCTATCCCGTAGACATTTTTGTGTGCGTCGGTGGCATAGCGGTTAGGAAGCTCGCCGACCATGTGCATGGTCCGGCTTTCGATCCACGGCCGACGCACTCCTTTACCTCGCTAAGTCAGAAATAATGCTGGTGAAGAGGAAAGGTTGGGCATGAGGCTAGCAACCCCATCCTGTAAAAATAAACACTGCCACAGAAACTTCAAGATTCTACCTTGAAGCCCTATGTTCCACTTTGAACGTGAAGGAATAAAAAAAGACATTTTTGTACTTTAATTATTTCCAATTTAAGGGTACATCTTAGATCAAATTAAGCACCATGCTCATACATTTAGAAATTCAAAAATGTATGGCAGGTTGAAACTCATAGAATTCATACTTAACAGAATGTAATCACAGATGTTGAAACTGCTTAGCTATGCACCTCCTCTCACTTACTTTATTCAGAAAGACCACGTTGACACCATTTATTTCTTCGAAAGGCAATAACAAGGAAAATCTTTTCAGTCCTGTCTAAAGAATGAACTCATTATCTATTTAGAAATGCAACATTGTTTGCGTTTATTTATTCAGTATTTGTGTAAAATATTACATAGTTTTTTGAAAACAGTTCTCGACTATTAAAACATATCTGGTGTGTTAAAATTTATGCATATGAGAAGACAATTGGTTATGTACTTGTTGAATATTAATTTTTCAATTATCACTGTTTGTTTTAAAGAGACACTTTCTTCAAGTAAGTATGCAGCTAATTTCATTTCATAGTTGAATTTATCGTATTAAATGTGATTTTTTTAAGAACTTCAAGTGACACATGGAAAATTCTTCATCTGACACTAACCAAAAAGCATGCAGTGCTGTTTAATAGATGAATGATGTTCAGTTCGGCACTTATTTACTTACTGAAGTCAGTAATTACGATATATGTTGATGCTAATGAAATGAAATAATTATAGAAAAACGCTTTCTGATTTAACAGTTAGTCTTCAGTGAAGAAACTCTTTCGTTGCTGAATTCAAACACGTTTCTTTATTTTTTGAATTGTGACGGAATAAATTGATTTTCAGATGGTCTTTGATGTCCTGCATCTCAAAATAACATTCATTTAAATATGTCAACTTTTTCACCTGTGCGTCGGTGACACAGTGGTTAGGACTCTCGCCGACCATGCACATGGTCTGGGGTTCGATCCCCTGCCGACGCACACCCGATATCTACGGTCGGCCTGCAAAATTTGGGCTACCGATATCCATGCTGAAAATTCCATACTTGTACTGAAAATACGGTGTGGCATCAAGCTGTAAATCAAAATAAAAAATGAAAGCCTTATGCAATTATGATTTCAATTGATCATGACGGTTATAAATTTGAGACCATGATGTCTGCGCGTCAATGTCCTCATTTCATTCTTTGAATACACTTCTTATTGATGATACACAAGCCAAAATTAATCAAGTTTTGCAGATATTAATCCCCCAGTGTTAGATTTCATAAATATTTTCAGCTATAATTGTGCGAGATATATTTGCTTAGCCTTACCGGAAACACTTTCGTTCAAAATTGTCTCATAATCGATCAGTGTATCAGTCCCTTTAATTCTACTCATTGGGATGTACTTAAAACTGTTTAAGTCAATTTGAATACATCAAAAATAAGCTGCTACATTCGAGACCATATGGCTTTGGATCCTGAGGCTTCCTAAATAAAATAACTCCTCTTAGTTTTTAGAAGTTAATTTGTAGTGATTTGATTTGCTGCAAGTTTCATCACGGATTGATGTCAGACACGGAACCACTGAAAACCTGGAAATACAAGACAGTGGTTTCTTCCTGGTTTGGAACTCTTCACAGCACACACCCAACGGGGTTCCAGCTTGTTTTGTAATCGAGAAGTCCTGCGTTCTTATCACAGTGGGTGGATACTGTGAAGAGTTCCAAACTAGGATGAGACATCTGATCAGTGCTCCTTCATTTTCAAGGTTCTCTAACTGGCATCAGTTTGTGGTGAAACTTGAAAACAATCTTTTATTCTGTCTTATGGGCTTGAGACTGTTAAGTCTCAAATTCATAACACCTTCTCAGAATGATTTAGACTGTAAATATTTCTCATTTAAGCCTATATGCGAGGTAGCTTTCAGAAACATACTTATATTCATAACTGACAATTGTCACATTGGAGATAAGGATAAAACCGATATACTTCATATTAAACTAAAATTGACTTTCAAAATTGTTCACATTTTTAAAGACCACTTGTTATCTGAGTAGATCCGGAAAGGGAACATGCCTTAGTATTTCCTGAAGAATAAACTCGATCCACTCTGGAACTATAACCTTGAGAATTCACTGCTGGCAAACTGATAATGACAACAGAATTTTTGTGAAAGACTATATTGTATAATGTTGGTATGCAATATTATATCCAAAGATTCTGTGTCAATTACAGTAAAACCAGGAAAACAGGGTATAAGATCCGGATTTTCAACTCCAATGTGAAGTCAGTGCTACTATACGGATCAGAGACTTGCACTGCGCGTCATAAAGAGCATCTCAAACAAACTGCCGACCTTCATTAACAGCTGCCTTCGCTCAATACTCAAGATCAGATGGCGGGCCAGAAAAGACCAGCAACAGAGATCTCTGGCAATGAGCGAACCAACCCAGTAGGAACCGATTGTGAAACAAATAGGCAGGAAGAAATGGAGATGGATTGGCCATACTCTGAGGAAACCATCAAGTGACATCACTAGACAAGCCATTGCTCGAGTGGAACCCGAAAGGGAAGCGGCGAGTTGGTCGTCAGTGTGAGGGTGACTTGGAGGAGGTCATGTGAAGAGGAGATGAAAACGTGTGGGCAGACTTGGAGCCAGGTGAAGACTCTAGCAGAGAACCGAACTCAATGGAGACGCACGGCTGAAGCCCTATGTTCCTGTAGGAATTATAGGTTACAATAATAATAATAATGTTGGTATATAAGTTGATGCAGAGAGGATTTCAGTTAGAACTGTTATTCTTTTTTCTGGACATAAACATCTATACTTATCAAAAGTGAATTTGTCGGGAGCTGACTGAATAACAAATAATAAATTTTGATGTTTTTTTATTTTAAAAGTACTTACTATGACGAGTATGTTTACAGTTGTCTTTTTATTGAATTTGAATTTAATAACATAGATGTGTGTCAAATTCTTTATTCAGCACGATTTGATAAGTATACAATAGGTCTAGCAGTGAAATGGTTTATAAGATGTATAGAATTAGCAAAAGAATTTGTTGCATAATGTATTCTATTTGGTCAGCATCTTCAAGCAAAAATAGTTATTGGTATTGAGTCGAGTGACCCAATTTCATATCATCTGAAGTACAAACCAATCTCTTAGAATATTTCGTCTTTATCCCCTTCGAGAAATGCACAATATTCGATTGAAAGCAAACTATAAAAGTGGAAAAACACATTTTCCTATCCAAAGGCATAGCTGAATGATTGAAGAGTGCATGGAGTTAGTTGTATTTCCTATATAGTGGTACTTTGGCACTAAAAAATGTCAGGAACAATTATCTCATGTGCTGGAATGCGCGGACGCCTATAATCATGCATTTTTTGCTCAGATTTAGTAGAAACTTGAGAATCAGCAAACTGTAAATAATTTAAACACTTGAGGCAATAAAGAATACTGCCAGTAGTTGCTTTCATATAGATTAAAATTACGTGAACACTAGAAGTAGGATGTAACATAATGATGGCGAATTTCGGTAGCACAAGGTTTTTAGCAGGCTGCCATTGTATCTATCTTATTTAAAGAATGGATAACTTACTAGCTGGCCTCATTTTCAATTAATTTCACACCAATACTTATTCACTCATGAAAGTGAGATAATGGGCTAATAGTGGTTAGGTAAACCAGTAAATATCATAACGTATTTAACCGATGCGTCATCCTCATAGGAGAATCCTTGGTGGCATAAGCCAATGAAAATCAAGTGGTTTTCTAATATATTTCACTTTCTGATCTAATTTGAAATCAATCAAATTAATGCAAACTAACGCTCGGAAAGCGGAGAAAGTATCATCAAGACTATACATTTCTAGAATATTTCTAGTTAAAATGTATTCACCGTCAAACCCTTCTTCTGCTACACTCATTTATTCATTTCTACAATCACTTTTATCAATTCCTTGTAGGGGAAAGCATCCGTAAGTTTGATTTTTTGAAATTTAGACGCCTTTTTTATCTAACTGGTGTGGTTTTCAGAACTGCAAGGAAAGCAATGTTTTCAAAAAGATTCATTCAAAACGTTATCGCAGTTGCCTCAAATGTACCGAATGCATAGATGAGAAGATGTGGTTCGTGTCTTGCGAATCAACTGTTGTCTACTACTTGTGATGATTTAGAGTGATCTGAAACATATTACAGTCTTTAATAAGCGTTTCTTTTAAACTGTCATGAGATTTAAAATATGACTATTTAGGAGATGAAAGGATCTTGACGTTTACGTGAGGAACGATGTATACAAACGCAAGTACTTACCACCCAGCTTCGATAGTATTTCTTCTGATTAGACAAAAGACAAATCGAAACAATCAGAATCGTATTGCGATGACAACTGCTTGGCTAGCTAGGGATCATGCACAAATACTTTGATTGGACACTAGTAGCTAGTATGATGTGTCTAGTCCTTTCTTTGGTACAGACTGAACTCTATCAGTCAGGTTTGCAATGCGGCCACCACTCTTGGGTAGCTCGCCATCACGGTGCACATTGATTGGATGATATTAGATGGTTGGAGGCAATGGGCAGAAATCAGTCTGCATCAGAGAAAGGACTAGACACATAACGCTAGTTACTAGTGTCCAATCAAAGTATCCAATACAGTTCTACAGGAGGTCGATCACGAGCCCGAATACCTCACTGCCACACTAGGTGACGTGGGTTCGAATCTCAGAAGGGACATGAGTTCCTCCGAGGTTGCTGACGAGTGCTGACTAGCACGAATCCTAGGTAAGTCCACTGCTTCCTGTCGATCACCTCCAACCATCTAATATCATGCACAAATGAATGAATGTAAAACGATAGAGTGCCAGTGGTGTGAAAGCTTGATAGCAAGCCTTCAGCTTAACGTATCGACTTAAACAGTATATGTGAGCATTCAATGTCGATTGAAGAATGCTGTAGACTAGTAATTTCGGGGAAATGTTTACCACTATAAATATTTGAAATATGAATATATCAATGGTTGCATTATTCCTCTTCTGATACAAAGCAGTACATCACTTGAATCATTCTGATGGAGTCAATTTTCCTAAGCATGTCCATGATCTGATTGTTTCCAGACCAGTTACTTGCCTATCACACTCTTCTAAAATGAATAACTTTTTGTCAGAAGTTAGTCAAGGTCCTTGTCCGATGGTTTTAAGCTAAATCCCTTCAAGTGTCATGTTGTTTATTACACATTCAGACACAAGCATGACTTACATGAACTCGTTCGTTTCCGTGATTCTTGAATCATAGAAGTTGAAACTTAGTACAACTTTAAGTACGTTTGGTTATGCCTATCGTCTGAACTTCCTTGGTCTTGTCACGTATTATTAGTTTCTGGGAGGACATTTCGTCTAACCTTCTACATAGGGAAGTTAAGGCAATCTGGTATCATTCAGTCTCTACTTTTACACTCTTTTAATTCTTAGATTTTACCTATTCCTCTTTATCTCCTCCCGCCTTAATCTTTCCTGAGCCACTTAAGGGCGTTTTTACTGCACTGGACACTGAAAGCTATCGGTTGGGCGAGTGGGGTACCGCTAAACAAACATGTTAATACTGTTGTAGATAGACAGTTGAACTCATAAGAGAAATTGGCTGGTAGCATCTTGCCGAACTCTAAACGTCCTCTCTATACACAACATTGTCCTTGCATCTCATTAGGTAGGACTAGAAACAGCTATGAGATATTGTGCTTGAACGATTAAATATGAAAGCTTGTTGATACCTTATTTAGTACGCGTTTGACGTGATGAGAAATGTGTAAGAAATGAAATTACTAACTTACCGTCAAAAACTAAGTAAACGACATTTTATTCTCTTTCTTTCGTCAATGTATTGTCGTTATTGTGTCTACTTAGATTTTAATTTTACATTCAAATCAGCATTAAATTATTAGCAAAGTAAATGCCTACTTAATTATTCTCCCCGTACTATGTGTTGTAAAGAGAAAATTAGATGCAGAAATGTATTTCATGCTGAAAATTCCACATTGTATGAAAAGAACTGTTTGGAATAAAGCCATTATTATTGTATTATTCTAGAAATACACTATCTCCACAACATTCCAGTTCATCAAATATATTCATATGCCCGTATATTTAGAATCGGTGATTTTCCTTATTGTTCAACATTGTATTTATGCTATTTTTTTCGAATTGGGGTTCTATTTCAATATGAACTAGCTGCTGATCAAGTTTATTTATCGTCGAAGACGAACTTCTGAATACTTCACGTTCCCACCTTACAGGAATGTGAAGAGAATCAGTTTTGAAATAGCGCAACGAAAATATTACTGTTTTTAAACACGTTTAAGTGTTCGCTTGTAGAAGTATTATGTTCTTAAAAATTATTCATGCAAACTTATAATTCTTTATCAAAGTATTATTTGAATGTTCACACTAAATGCGCTTAATAAAAACTGTATAAATCAATGAAATGACCATTTCGATTACAGAAGTCCAGTCAAAAGTGAGTCAGAAAAAGGCATTATCTTATAATAGCTCTTTTCTGTTCAAATCTACTACGGTGAATTGCTAGAATTACCGGACTACCTAAATTTCCATCTAACAGAGTACATGGAATTTTCTCCGCTTCCCTTTGTTGTAACCATTCGATTATGTTTATGGGCTGGCAAATATACTGAAGCACATTTATCACTGGTTTTCAATATACTGCAGCGTATTTCTCAGTAATGAAAAGAAATTACCATTGGCAGTTGTGTCATTCTTCGGATTGAACAGCACTGTGTCATATGGCGTACTTTAGATTGCTATCTTTCTTAAAGATCCCGGATGAATAGAAAATATTATGCACTAAACTACACTGAAAATTCTGTATATTATAGATACTCTTCGTGGAGAGTAAAGCAGTCATTGTTATAGCTTTTGTTATAAACAAAGTTTATCAAGACGTGCTTGTTGGGAGTAGCAGGATGATGAAAATAGGTTAAGGATTAAACTCCAGTTGTCAAAAACGATTTGAAACAGTGAAAAAGGCATCTGTAGACAACAGTTTCAGGAATTCAAGTTTTAGGATCGATAGTAACAAAAGTATCTTAAACACCGTTTCAATCAAACGTGATATAGTGACTTATTGTAGATGGGAACGTGGATCATTTCACTTGAATAATGATGACAGTACCATTTAATGTTTGATAAAATTCATGGATTCAGTTATTTTAATGGAACTGTTAAAAACACCTCACATTAACACTCATTTTCATTTAGTGAACCTCACTTCCGACGTAAGTTATTCACTTTTCTTTCAAACATGTATTTCATTGCTAATTAATTACTATTAAGAGGCGAATATGATGTACACTGTTTAAAAAGAGATCAATTCCACATTTTACAGAGTTCATCCCTGTGTTACACTACTAATGAAATGAACAGATTCCTAATGGCACACCAGCTAATAGCATCACAACTTATTCAAAACAAGATTCACCTAGAGTAGTTCGTCACACATTTACCCACGTGAATATAACTTTCAATTCTCTATATAAGTGTGTATTGTCCGTATCAGGAATAGCCCTTTCGTCACAAACTACAAGTTCCTCAGTTATTTCGTTCTACGCAGACAAGTCAAATAATTCTTAGTACAGATTCATTGGAATAAAATTGTATGCGCAAGGAAATTCGCATTAAATGATCTGATAGTATGTGGGTGATAATGATTCAAAAGAGTAGTATTTGTATTCCGCAATCACCGAATTACAGGAATTCAACCAAAACACAGAGACGGATGAATTTAGGAATTTGTATTTGGCGGAATTATATTTCAAATCATATAATAAATATATAAACAAACAACAGTAAGTATTTAAACAATACAGAGATAGAAATTGTCAATCACCACATCCGCCACATGTTGAATGTCTCCTTGCGTATTTATAATGATGTCTCGGTTTGCTTGCAAGTCGTTGCGATTTTCTAACTGATTCTGTGATATTATTTTCATCAGCATAGTCTGGACTTATCTCTGAATTATCTACAAAATCTGAAACCCTCAGAATATCCTGTGTATCCCAAGAATGATACAGACGACAAAGTAAAATGACATTTAGATACATTAACAAGAACATTTTTCTCACAGAAACGCCTGAACAGTTTTAAAAGACGTTCATTATGCAATTCGATGTTCGGACCATGAACTATAATGTCGTCTTGGTAAGACTCAACACCATCTAATCCATCTATCATCTGATTTATTACTTTTTGAAATATTGCAGGAGAAAACTGCAAACCAAAAGGTAAGAACTTATACTTGAACAATCCAAATGGAGTATTAATGGTTGTTAATGCACTAGAAGCTTCGTCAAGAGGAATTTGCAAATAAGCATCTTTTAGATCTATTTTGGGAAAGTATTTTGAGCCATGTAGGTTGTAGAGAATGTCTTCGCTTTCTAGCGTAGTGCAACTTTGCTGTAGTAGACGACTATTGAGTGTAAGACGATAGTCACCACAAATTCTCGGTGTTTTTCCATCAGCAATTAGTGGCGAGAAAATGGGAGTAGTCCAATCCTATTTATTAGTCCCTTTGTCCATATAAGCAATAGGTCATTGCTTCATAAAATATAAGTGCTTGTGTCATTTGGTTGTAAGCAGAGAAGTCAAAACACTGTTAGTGCAGATCCATTGGAATAAAAATGTATGCGCATGAAAATTCAGATTGAGTAATCTGAAAGAATGTGGGTGAAAATTATTTGTAATAGTAGTATTTGTATTCCGCAATCACCGAATTACAGGAATTCAACCAAAACACAGAGACGGATGAATTTAGGAATTTGTATTTGGCGGAATTATATTTCAAATCATACAATAAATATATAAACAAACAACAGTAAGTATTTAAACAATACAGAGATAGAAATTGTCAATCACCACATCCGCCACATGTCGAATGTCTCCTTGCGTATTTATAATGATGTCTCGGTTTGCTTGCAAGTCGCTGCGATCTTCTAACTGATTCTGTGATATTATTTTCATCAGTGTCATCTGGACTTATTTCTGAGTTATCTACAAAATCAGGACTAGTAGCGGAATCATTAAAATTATAATCGGAACGACCTACTTCATTTATTCTCACTTGATCCAGGTATCTGTTATGAATTAAATGATCTTCGATGTCTAATATTTTCACCATTCGATTTCCCATCTTTTGTAGTATGATTCCAACAGAAGGTCTATAGTCATTCCCTGTGTATTAATGTACATCAGAAGTTGTGGACATTAAGTGCTTTCTGAGAATTCGAGATTTGAACAGTTTAGCAGGACTTTCATGGGTACTTGTATGCTCCGCATTGCGATATTGAAGTAGGAATTTATCTACACATCTCTCTAGCTCATCAAAATTCCTAGGACTCATTGATGCTATGGCACTCTTTAATGTTCGTACGAAATTTTCTGCCAAACCGTTAGACTGAGGATGACGTGGTGCTGTGTACAGATGACGACAACCTGTATGTTTAAGCCAATCATTGAAGTTCTTCTCAGTGAAATGAGTACCATTATCGGTAACTAAGACATCTGGAATTCCTTCTCGACTAAAAATCTTTCTCAACGCTCTGTGAGTGAATTTTGCATTAGGACTATCTGTAATTATAACTTCTGGCCATCTAGAATAAGAATCCACAATAATTAAAGCATAGTATGAATTTAAGAATGGACCACTGTAATCTGCATGAATACGCTGCCAAACCTCACAAGACGTAGGGCACGGTTTCCACGAAGATTCCCCATAGGACATTTTATGCAAACAGCTGGAACAGCTCTTCGATCTTTTGTTAATGTCAGCATCAGTTTCCGGCCACCAACATGTTAGGCGTGCTAATGATTTCATCTTATCAGCTCCCAGATGAGCAGAATGAAGATCATCCAAAATCGCAGATCTTAATGTCGGAGGAATAATAATTCTGTCATTCAGACATAGAAATCCTTCAGGATGGACTGAAATCTCATCTCTTCGCTTATAAAAGTCCGGAAATCTTCGCTTACACTGAATATTCCAACCTCTTTTTGTTGCATTTATAATGCATCCGTAATATTTCCGAGTATCATTTATAAGTCGAACTCTATCCACAGGTAACGGTTGGACTAACAAACAATCAGTGTCATAAGCAGAATTTTCAAATAATGAATAACGAGATAAGAAGTATACATGAAGTATAACCTTAGCCGATCTGTGTTCAATAGTGCAATCATATGCACTTAATTCTAAACTCCATCTTTGAACCATAGCAGCAGATGATCTATTCAAAGATTTTTCTGGATTGTAAATGAATTTCAAAGCTTGATGATTAGTAACTATGTGAAACTTAGTACCAAAGAGATACTTGTGCAAGCGTGTTATTGCCCATACAACTGCTAGAGCCTCTTTCTGGATTTGTGAGTACCCTTGTTCGCTCTTACTTAGACGTCTTGAAATGCAAATAACAGGTTGTCCATTTTGCTCAAGTACTGCAGCTATATCCGTAGGAGAAGCATCTGTAGTGAGAACGGACTTATCTTTCGATGAAAAAGGTCTTAAGAAAGCTTGTTTATTCAGAAACTCCAAAGTTTTTCGCAAGATATTCTCATGTTGTTGTTCCCATTTAAATTGTTTACTGGAGACAATATTAAAAGGTGGAGATAACAGTTGAGTGAAATTGGGAGTGAATCTGGAGTAAAACTGAAGAGTACCAATCCATGATCTCAACGACGACATATTATTAGTTGACGGTGCTTGAATAAGAGGTGCCAAACGACTAGCATCAGGTCTGAAACCCTCAGAGTCTACTGTGTATCCCAAGAATGATACAGACGACAAAGTAAAATGACATTTAGATGCATTAACAAGAACATTTTTCTCACAGAAACGCCTGAACAGTTTTAAAAGACGTTCATTATGCAATTCGATGTTCGGACCATGAACTATAATGTCGTCTTGGTAAGACTCAACACCATCTAATCCATCTATCATCTGATTTATTACTTTTTGAAATATTGCAGGAGAAAACTGCAAACCAAAAGGTAAGAACTTATACTTGAACAATCTAAATGGAGTATTAATGGTTGTTAATGCACTAGAAGCTTCGTCAAGAGGAATTTGCAAATAAGCATCTTTTAGATCTATTTTGGGAAAGTATTTTGAGCCATGTAGGTTGTAGAGAATGTCTTCGCTTTCTAGCGTAGTGCAACTTTGCTGTAGTAGACGACTATTGAGTGTAAGACGATAGTCACCACAAATTCTCGGTGTTTTTCTATCAGCCTTTAGTGGTGTGACAATAGGTGTAGCCTAATTGTGAGATTCATCTGGCATAAGTATGCGCTGCTCAACGAACTTTTCTAGCTCTTTCTTAACTGCATCTCGCAAACCATATGGAATTAATCGGCGCTTTAGGAAGATTGGATCACGCTGTATTTCAAGATGGATGGGCTGAATCATCATGCCACCTACACTCTTTGAACTGTGGAGAACTAATTCTCTGAACAAAGATTCATCAAACAACTTAGTACAAAGTGATATTTCGACATTTAACAATCTAAGAACTTCCAAACCCAATAAATATGGACCATATTCACTAACAAGAAAGCGGATATTCACAAAATTGCCATTGTCTGACTTCAACCAAATGTTAGTTGCACCAATAAGAGGTAGTTTATGACCAGTTATGCCTGATCATGCTTACAAAGCGATAGTAAATCTTTCTTAGAAATTATAGATTCAGTACTCTCAGTCTATGATTTTGGTACCATTTCGGTTAACTGTAATTGACTGTGATATTATTATTGTTGTTGTCGCTTGTTACCCTTCTTGCTGTGAATTATTTTCCCGTGCTGGTGTTTTTCTGCTTGTTTACTCCCTGTTTTCCTGGTTTTCAAGGGGAGCAACCCACAAGGTCGCTTCTCTCTAAATTATAAATTAATGTAACAACCCCCGTCCTCAGGCGTGAGGCTAGCAACCCCACCCTGTACACAAACCTGCTACGGAAACTTCAGCACGATGTATCTCCTTGAGACAAAAGAAAAAGTCTTTGTGGGGACATGGAATGTCCGTCCCATGTACGAGATTGGCAAAGCTGCCCAGATCGCAAACGAAATGAAAAGATGCAGAATTCAACTATTGGGAAAATGTGACAGCAGATGGAACGAAAATGGACTCACCAAATTGTCAACAGGTGAGTCAGTGATCTACTCCAGTCACCCAGAAGATAACCACTCGCACACCGAGGGCGAGGCTATCATGATGTCACCAGCGGCAGTGAAGGCCCTGATGCAATGGGAGGCGATCTCGCCCAGGATAATAACCACCAGATTCAACTCCAAAGGAAGGAAAGTGTCAATTATACAATGCTATGCACCGATCAACAAAGCAGACCTCTAAAAGAAAGAAGAATTCTACAGACAACTACAGGCAACAATGGACAATACTCCAGCTGGTGATATCAAAATACTAATGGGAGACATGAACGCCAAACTGGGATCAGACAACACAGGAAGAGAACTCATCATGGGTAGAGAAGCTCTCTCGGAGAAATGAATGAAAACGGAGAACTCTTCTCCGACTTCTGCACCTTCAATGAACTAGTGGTTGGTGGCAGCGTATACAAATACAAGGATATCCACAAGGCTACATAGGTGTCACCAGATGGGCGAACCAAAAACCAAATTGACTTCATCTCAATCCCAAGGAATTGGAGGCGCAGCTTACTGGACACAAAACCAAGAAGAGGAGCAGACGTTGTCTCAGATCACTATCTCTTACAAGCGACAATCCAAATCAAATTAAAAGCTTTCAGTGAAACAGGAACTGCAGATAGACCACAAGCCAAGTTCAACACAAAAACTGAAGGACCAGGACACAAAGGAAATCTTCACTGCAAGCATAAAAGACAAAGCCGAGACACAAATCAACATTGGCGAAGGGGTCAGCGTCGAAAAGCACTGGAAGAACTTGAAAACAGTGTGGAGTCAAACCTGCATGGAAGTTCTAGGCAGAGAGAAGAGACAGGACAAACAATGGCTCACTACGGACACTTGGAGACTAATAGAAGAAAGAGGGATGGTGAAACAAAAAATTCTCCAGTGCACCGATGAGCAACAAAAACAGGATTTGAATGCAAGCTACAAGACACTGAACAAAAGAGTAGAGAAGAGTGCCAGAGAAGACAAAAGAAAGTACTATGAAACCATGCCAAGTGAGGCAGAACAAGCTGCAGGCAAAGGAGACCTCGCAACACGCTACCAAACTACTAGGTACCTATCGGGCAGACGTTTGACACAAATCAAGCCGGTGAAGGATGACAATGGAAAGTCACTCACCAAAGAAGTGAAGCAAAGGAAACACTGGGCTGAACACTTCAAAAGACTTCTAAATCGACCACCACCTACAACGTGCCCAACAATACCAACAACGGAGACAGAGCTACCAGTGAACACCAACCCCCCGACGAAATCAGAAGTCCTGAAGGCAATCAAGATGCTAAAAGCTGGAAAAGCAGCAGGACCAGATGGAATCCCAGCAGAAGCATTGAAAACGGACCCAGAGACAACAGCGGACTTGATGACGCCACTACTGGAGAAGGTGTGGAAAGAAGGCAAAGTACCAGAAGATTGGAAGAAAAGATACTTATTCAAACTACCAAAGAAAGGAGACCTAAGTCAATGCAAGAACTGGCGCGGAATTATGCTCCTGTCCATCCCAAGCAAAATACTAAGCCACATCGATATAAGAATAAAACTTGGGCACTGTGGTAGAATGTAATTCCATTATGGGTAAATTTTTATTTTGATAGAGTCTCACAGTGTTATACAGTATTATTTACTGATGAGGTTATGATATGATTATGAGCAATAAATTTTGCTCGAAACGTCATCAGTAAATATTACTGTGTAACACTGTGAGACTCTATCAAAATAAAAATTTACCCATAATGGAACTAAGCCACATCACCCTGGAGAGAATCAAACATGCCAACTTGGATGAAAAACTCCGACCGGAACAGGCTGGATTCAGGAGAAACAAGTCATGTATTGATCAGATCGCCACATTACGGATCATCATTGAACAAAGCTTGGATTGGCAGTCACCTCTCTATCTCAATTTCTTCGACTTTGAAAAGGCCTTCGACAGCGTCGATCGAGAGGTGATTTGGAAACTACTTCTCTACTACGGGGTGCTACCGACAATTATACATCTCATCCAACAGCTGTACGACAATGCCGCATGCCAAGCAATCCACAACGGGAAACTTACGGAACCCTTCGAAGTGAGGACAGGAGTAAGACAAGGCCGCCTGCTATCGCCACTGATTTTCTTGATTGCAGTAGACTGGATAATGCGACAAACAGCAGGCAATGAGGAAACAGGCATAAAATGGACCCACACAAAAAATTTTGAGGATCTGGACTTCGTTGATGGTATACGTCTGATTTCCCACAAACTGGAAGATATGCAAGCGAAAAGCAACAAGTTAGCAGAAGAAGCATCAAAGATAGGGCTTCAGGTGAACATAGAGAAAACAGGTGTGATGAAGATTCCTGGGCAAGAACAACAACAACAACAGACAACAATCAGCATAAATGGGAGGAACCTGAAAGAAACAACTTCTTTTACCTACCTAACCGGGAAGCATCGCTTCAATTATAGGCGGAACTGACGAGGATATCAAAGCAAGAATCGGAAAAGCAAGACAAGCTTTCACTACTCTCAAGCTTGTGTGGAGGTCAACAACACTCAGCATCAAAAATAAGATCCGGATTTTGAACTCCGATGTGAAGTCAGCGCTACTTTATGGATCAGAGACTTGCACTGCGCGTCATAAAGAGCATCTCAAACAAACTACAGAGCTTCATTAACAGTTGTCTTCGCTCAATACTCAAGATCAGATGGCCAGAAAAGATCAGCAACAGGGATCTCTGGCAATGAGCGAACCAACCAGGAACCGATTGTGAAACAAATAGGCAGGAAGAAATGGAGATGGATTGGCCATACTCTGAGGAAACAATGCATCAAGTGACATCACTAGACAAGCCACTGCTCGAGTGGAACCCGAAAGGGAAGCGTCGAGTTGGTCGTCAGTGCAAGGTTGACTTGGAGGAGGTCATGTGAAGAGGAGATGAAAACGTGTGGGCAGACATGGAGCCAGGTGAAGACTCTCGGAGAGAACAGAACGCAATGGAGACGCACGGCTGAAGCCCTATGTTCCTCTAGGAATTAAACGATACAATAATAATACTCTCAGTATCAATTATAAAACAGTGAGACTTCCCTGAACTCGTAGTGATGGTTCTCATTAGATGAGATTGAGTATTGTTAAAAGTTGAAAGAGACATTGACTTCATTTTATCAGACAGTTTGGGAGAATCATGAGTAGCATAAGTATTTGAACTTCTGCAAACAGACTTGATGTGCCAATTTTACCAAATTTATGGCACTTAGCACTCCGAAAACGGCAAGTGCTTCGTAGATGAAGCTTTCCACATGAAAAACATGGTTTAATGTTTTTGCTTTCTCTCTGCATTCCATTACATGTGGACGGCAGTTTGGATTTCTTTCCATGAAAACTTTTTTATCAACTTTCGACAGCATGACATCAGACTCTGACGTAGTGATAGCTAGGTAGTCACTGTTGATATCTTCATATGTAATACATAAATCCCTGGCAGTTTGAAAGGTGCAGGAAGGTATCTGAACCAACTCTTCCTCTAACTTGGGAATATTGATTCCAGAAATTAGAAGATCACCTGGTTGAGTATGCAGCTGATCTCCAAAGTTGCATTGTGAAGCTTGTATCTGAAGTTGAAGAGTAAAGTCTCTAATCTTCTGGTTGGGAGCACGAACAAGTTTCTTGAACTGAGCCTTCACTCATGTTTCGAAAGTTGTTGTGTGGAAGTCATTTGTTAGAAGTTCACGGAGTTTATCATAAGACAGAGAAATTGGTTTATCTGGAAATGGCAGAGTTTTCACTAGCCTGTATGCATCTAACCCAATGGCAGTAATAAAATGAGCTGGAAGTTTGTCATCTCGAACATTCTTCGACATGCACCATGCGTCGAAACATTCGAGATAATCAGAAATTTCCAGCGGTGAACCATTCATAGGAAACTTTCCAAGAATATTTAAAATTCCATAGCGACGCCAAAATGCGATAATTATTTGTAATAGTAGTATTTGTATTCCGCAATCACCGAATTACAGGAATTCAACCAAAACACAGAGACGGATGAATTTAGGAATTTGTATTTGGCGGAATTATATTTCAAATCATACAATAAATATATAAACAAACAACAGTAAGTATTTAAACAATACAGAGATAGAAATTGTCAATCACCACATCCGCCACATGTCGAATGTCTCCTTGCGTATTTATAATGATGTCTCGGTTTGCTTGCAAGTCGCTGCGATCTTCTAACTGATTCTGTGATATTATTTTCATCAGTGTCATCTGGACTTATTTCTGAATTATCTACAAAATCAGGACTAGTAGCGGAATCATTAAAATTATAATCGGAACGACCTACTTCATTTATTCTCACTTGATCCAGGTATCTGTTATGAATTAAATGATCTTCGATGTCTAATATTTTCACCATTCGATTTCCCATCTTTTGTAGTATGATTCCAACAGAAGGTCTATAGTCATTCCCTGTGTATTAATGTACATCAGAAGTTGTGGACATTAAGTGCTTTCTGAGAATTCGAGATTTGAACAGTTTAGCAGGACTTTCATGGGTACTTGTATGCTCCGCATTGCGATATTGAAGTAGGAATTTATCTACACATCTCTCTAGCTCATCAAAATTCCTAGGACTCATTGATGCTATGGCACTCTTTAATGTTCGTACGAAATTTTCTGCCAAACCGTTAGACTGAGGATGACGTGGTGCTGTGTACAGATGACGACAACCTGTATGTTTAAGCCAATCATTGAAGTTCTTCTCAGTGAAATGAGTACCATTATCGGTAACTAAGACATCTGGAATTCCTTCTCGACTAAAAATCTTTCTCAACGCTCTGTGAGTGAATTTTGCATTAGGACTATCTGTAATTATAACTTCTGGCCATCTAGAATAAGAATCCACAATAATTAAAGCATAGTATGAATTTAAGAATGGACCACTGTAATCTGCATGAATACGCTGCCAAACCTCACAAGACGTAGGGCACGGTTTCCACGAAGATTCCCCATAGGACATTTTATGCAAACAGCTGGAACAGCTCTTCGATCTTTTGTTAATGTCAGCATCAGTTTCCGGCCACCAACATGTTAGGCGTGCTAATGATTTCATCTTATCAGCTCCCAGATGAGCAGAATGAAGATCATCCAAAATTGTAGATCTTAATGTCGGAGGAATAATAATTCTGTCACTCAGACATAGAAATCCTTCAGGATGGACTGAAATCTCATCTCTTCGCTTATAAAAGTCCGGAAATCTTCGCTTACACTGAATATTCCAACCTCTTTTTGTTGCATTTATAATGCATCCGTAATATTTCCGAGTATCATTTATAAGTCGAACTCTATCCACAGGTAACGGTTGGACTAACAAACAATCAGTGTCATAAGCAGAATTTTCAAATAATGAATAACGAGATAAGAAGTATACATGAAGTATAACCTTAGCCGATCTGTGTTCAATAGTGCAATCATATGCACTTAATTCTAAACTCCATCTTTGAACCATAGCAGCAGATGATCTATTCAAAGATTTTTCTGGATTGTAAATGAATTTCAAAGCTTGATGATTAGTAACTATGTGAAACTTAGTACCAAAGAGATACTTGTGCAAGCGTGTTATTGCCCATACAACTGCTAGAGCCTCTTTCTGGATTTGTGAGTACCCTTGTTCGCTCTTACTTAGACGTCTTGAAATGCAAATAACAGGTTGTCCATTTTGCTCAAGTACTGCAGCTATATCCGTAGGAGAAGCATCTGTAGTGAGAACGGACTTATCTTTCGATGAAAAAGGTCTTAAGAAAGCTTGTTTATTCAGAAACTCCAAAGTTTTTCACAAGATATTCTCATGTTGTTGTTCCCATTTGAATTGTTTACTGGAGACAATATTAAAAGGTGGAGATAACAGTTGAGTGAAATTGGGAGTGAATCTGGAGTAAAACTGAAGAGTACCAATCCATGATCTCAACGACGACATATTATTAGTTGACGGTGCTTGAATAAGAGGTGCCAAACGACTAGCATCAGGTCTGAAACCCTCAGAGTCTACTGTGTATCCCAAGAATGATACAGACGACAAAGTAAAATGACATTTAGATACATTAACAAGAACATTTTTCTCACAGAAACGCCTGAACAGTTTTAAAAGACGTTCATTATGCAATTCGATGTTCGGACCATGAACTATAATGTCGTCTTGGTAAGACTCAACACCATCTAATCCATCTATCATCTGATTTATTACTTTTTGAAATATTGCAGGAGAAAACTGCAAACCAAAAGGTAAGAACTTATACTTGAACAATCTAAATGGAGTATTAATGGTTGTTAATGCACTAGAAGCTTCGTCAAGAGGAATTTGCAAATAAGCATCTTTTAGATCTATTTTGGGAAAGTATTTCGAGCCATGTAGCTTGTAGAGAATGTCTTCGCTTTCTAGCGTAGTGCAACTTTGCTGTAGTAGACGACTATTGAGTGTAAGACGATAGTCACCACAAATTCTCGGTGTTTTTCCATCAGCCTTTAGTGGTGTGACTATGGGTTTTTCATGAAGAGCTCCTTTCTTGATGAAATATAAGTTCTTGTGTCATTTGGTTGTAAGCAGAGGAGTCAAATAATTTTTGGTAGAGGTTCGCTGGAATAAAAATATTTGCGCATGAAATTTCAAAATAAGTGGTCTGATATTATTTGGGTGATAATTATTTCTAATAGTAGTATTTGTATTGCGCAAAGACGGAAATACAGGAATTCAACCAAAACACAGAGAGGGATTTATTTAGGTATTTGTATTTGGCGGAATTATATTTCAAATCATATAATAAATACAATAACAATCAACAGTAAGTATTTTAACAATACAGAGATAGAAATTGTCAATCACCACAATGTGGCGACTTGTTTAATATGCCTTGGGGTACCTAAGACCTGGATCTTTATATTGCATTTAACTTCTCGTGTTTAATTTGCAGTAGTCTTTCAGTATGGCCACATTTTTATCCCGAATGATGGAAACCACTAACTACACATCGAAGGAATCATAATATATTTGAGAGGTGCGCCTGTACTTTTCTGTGAATGTGTCAGCTGCACTGTAAAATTGTTCAAATGAAGATGAAATGCAGGTATAACTTATATTTTCACATGGAATTGTCAAAGACCTTAAATGCTTATCGTGTCAGGTGTTACCAGCCAACTGATCAGCACTGTCTGTTCAAGTGAAACTGTATCTACACAGAGATTCATATTGCAAAGATTAACAGACGCAAAAATGATGCGATTATGCTTTTTGATGTGAATGTGCAAGTGTCAGGAAATAGTTTTTCCTGACGGTAATTTTGATTACCGATTCGTGTACTCACAGACAGTGTTGAAGTCACTCATCTTAGCAGAAATAGTGATAATGACGTTGTTACTAGGAAGACATGAAGAATCAATTTATTCGTTCGACGTTAAAAAGTACGTGGTGACATAATGTGATCAAACTTGGTAAGTGTCCGTGAAGTCACTTAGTTACGCAACTAAAACGAATTGGAGCTCTTTTTCCGGTTGACTTCAGGTAGAATTAACGCTAATGATATTTTTGTTGCTGCGTCGGTGGTATAGCGGTTAGGGCGCTCACCAACCATGCAAATGGTCCGGGGTTCGATCCCCGGCTGACGCACTCCTTTACCTCGCTAAGCCAGAAATAATGCTGGTAAAGAGGAAAGGTTGGGCATGAGGCTAGCAACCCCATCCTGTAAAATAAACACTGCTACAGAAGCTTCAAGCCCCTAGCTTGAAGCCCTATGTTCCACTGGGGAACGTGAAGGAAAAGAAAGAAAGAAAACCTACTTACTTAGACCTGCCCAATGACCACATTACCGTCTGATTATACCTACCTAACCTGGTGGCCCGGCCTTCACAACTAGTGAAGGGAGGATATAACACTCGCGGCTGTCCATGGATGTATTTATTATTAGTGGTATAAAAGGAATATAAAGATACACAGTCGCATCACAACGCAGCAACCACACCCTGGTCCTGTGAAACCTAATTTGCATATATATACACATTGATCGTTGAAGGCGAATTGGCTGAGGTTCAACTGAATTGATGAACTCCTTGGACCACCTACAAGTGCAGTAGTATTGGGATTGCTACCACTGGATTTAATCCGTTACTCATTCCATGGAAACATTATGTTGAATTATATGTTAACGCCCGTAACCCTATAGGTTCACCTCATAATCTAAATACAAATTTTTCAAAGGATTTAGTGCACTATGTGTTATTGTTGCTAACTGCATACTCCCTATTAGTAATATTTTGATCACAGATCATCAGTTTATTAATTGTACTGTATGTTTTCAATTCTAGCAAAACTGATGGATGTGAACGTGAATGCTGTGACACAAGACCACAAATCATGTCTACAGGAAGACGACAACGTATATGATATGTGTGATACATACTAAATTCCGAACTTCACATGTACTCATTAACTTGCTGCATGACTAATTCACCATTCTTCATCCTCTTGCACTACTCTTTATCGTAAAAAGCATAAATTAACCATTTACATTTAATAAACAATATTCTTTAAAGTCAGTATAAGTAATTTCCCTTATGAATCGACAGTGTTATCGTGAAATCGCACTTAAGTATAGTTTCAAGTTCATTGGTTTAGAATCCCGTACCAACTCTGCAATCATTCTAAGTGGAGCACTACAAAATTTTTAATTTTTTTTAATAATAATGGCTTTATTCCAAACAGTATTTGTGGTACAGGTATGGAATTTTCAGCGTGCATTACAATATTGCATCTAATTACCTCATAAATTTTATAAGATTTTTAAAATAAAAAGCGACAACAACAAAAAGAAAAAAAGAAATGAAAGAAATAAAAAAAGAACGGAACTGCATTCACATATTTAAACAATGCACCACAGGATATGAAATATAAAATTAGTGTGTAATAGAATATGTGAGCAATAATATTATAGTAACAAAGAAAGGAGAACAAAAGCTAACGGGAACTATTTGTTAGAGTGCCGCAGTAAGTTGATCGTGTCATACCTAACAGTTTTCTCATCACATTACAGCTGTGCCAGATAAGGTATTGTGGAGTTTTGTACTTGGTAGTCTTGGCATATAGCCTCCTATAGTTGCTTCTAGTTTTACCAGATGAAATGCAAGGAGAGAGCTGCGTATAAAGAGGGTGTTCGGGGTCTAACAATATAGAATTCGCTAGTTTCTTACATGACATTATATGTCTATCCACAATGGTGTTAACCAGTTGGTCTAACGAAATCCCACTTGCCCTACTAACAGCTTTTAGTGCCCTATGCAGCAAAGCAAAATCTTCCTTAAGTAGTCCAGGAAAGATTAATGGGGAGCAGTAAAGGGGGATGGTTAGAATACAAGAATTGACTAATTGAGAAAGTAAAGACTGCTTTATACCAGAGTGCCTTAACTTCCTAACGTAGAACGTTAGGCGAAACATCTTTCTAGTCACTAGCAAGATGTGAGAGGACCAGGAAAGATCGGAGGAAATACTAAGTCCAAGGTACTTGACATTAGATGTAATTTCAACCTCTATGCCGTCAATGATAGTGGGACTATGTGAGCTAGCTAGTTGTTGTAGGTCACGTTTTCTTCTGACATTTAGACGGATTCAGCTTAAGACCGTTTGAAGAGGACCACTGACTAATTTCCGACAGAAAGTTATTTAATTTGGAACAATCTGACTGAGAGTTGACAGGCATAGAGACAGAGAGGTCATCAGCATACTTGACAAAAGTGGCTATATCAGAATGGGGCAAGTCATGTAAGAAAAAAGAAAACAGAAAAGGAGAAAGAACAGCACCTTGAGGAACACTAGCTAAAGTAAGTGAGGTAGTGGAGGACTTTCCATTGTAGACAGTGTACTGCTTCCTATCAGAAAAATAGGAATGCAACCACTTATTTGTCCAGCTCTCAATCTGTGTTGCAGCAGGCTTACTTAGCAAGAGAGACCAAGGTACAGAATCAAATGCAGATGTGTAATCAAGGAAGGCACACCGAACATATTTGGCTCCTCTACCTAAACTAGAGACTATATTATGATATAGAACAACAGCGGCATCTAAGGTACACCTACTATGTTTATAAGCAAACTGGTTGGGGTCATTGAAAGGCTTTAAAGAGGGTTCAAGATTAAGTAAAATAAGTCTTTCCATAACTTTTAAAAAAGGTGAGGTAATAGCAATCGGTCGAAACTTAAAAGTAGGTCTACTTGTTGATTTAGGCACTGGAACAACCTTGATATTTTTCCATGAATCAGGAATAATACTTTTGGAAAAAGATTCATTGAAAATGTGGGTTAATGGGTAACATAAGATGTCATCATACTTCTTAAGGATAACAGCAGGAACTCCATCAGGACCAAGGGACTGAGTAGGTTTGAGAGATTGAAGACACTTAAGGACATCATTCGTGTTAAAACATGAGAAGCAGTCATTATTTATACTATTAGATTTGGGAATCATAACATCTGCAGGGATACATATGAAGGATTTATTGAGCATATCAACATCAACAGAAGTATCATTCATTATTTGCTTACCACCTGTGATTTCCTTCAATAGCTTCCACATATTAGATGAGGATTTACATGAAAGAAACTTCTGGTTATAGAGAGCATTTTGTGTTTGTAATTCGGCTTTAATCAAAGTGTTCATTCTCTTAACACCAGATTTATTTTCATTTTGTACAACCTCTCTTTTTCACGGCGAAGCTTTTTGAGTTGAGAAGAGGAGAAGCGGTCGAATTTTAAGAAGATTGTCTCTTTTGGACAACAGACATCAAGACAGAAATTAGTGTGGTTGTGTTCTCTGAGCTGGATGGTTTGGTTGCGAAGCTTTCATTGCTCTACTGAGCAACATCTTCAGCGCATACTTCGATGTGAAGTGAGCTTTTAGAATTCTCTATGAGTTTATTAGTCATCTCTTCTAGTAACCTTGAACGTGATTGGTTGTTTTCGTGTGACATTTCATCCCCTAGTTGGCTTGTCTCGGTGCTGGCTGCTTCTTTGGTCTGAATGTCGTTAGTCATTCCTTCTGCTAACCTTGAACGTGATTGGTTGTTTTTGTGTGACTTCTCACTTTCTAGTTCACTTGTTTTGGTGTTGACTGTTTCCTTGACCTGAAGTTTGACTTTGTTTTTGTGTGAATTTCTTTGTATGGATTGGTATATTTTGTCAATCTCTATGTGTCTATTGATTGCTGATTCATTTGAATACCAGGCCTCTAGGAATTCTTCCTAGAACTACACCGATCTTGTCTAAATAATTTGAAATCATGCAGATACACTAGATTGTCATCGTATAGATCATGTAGCCATGTTTCTTGAAGTGATATGATCCCCGTATTTCGATATATAATGGAAGACACGAGTGACTGAAGACAGTTAATCTTGGCTGGCAGGGAGCGACAATTAGTACTCATAATTGCAGGAACAGTCATAAATTGAATAGGGTATTTTTTAAGGCTCTTTGCCACCTGGCATGATGCTTTTTTTGTCTTTTTTATGGTATTTCCGATCAGTAGGTTTTAAGAATATTAAATACTCACGAGAATAAATAATCCGATTAGAGGACATATTTGAATAAGATTTAATTATTTAAAATGAATTGGAAATGAGCATTTAGATGCAATATGATTTGTAATGTATAAGGTATTTGGTAGTCCAAGATTTAAGCAGGCCGCCAAGGTGAACATGTATGTCTAAATTGTAGCGAAAGTTTTATTTAAACTTAGTACACATCGCATATTAAGGAAACGCTACATAAGTGTGTTCACTCCTGGTGTGAAGTCCGTTGAGAATTTGTCTCCAAACTCCTCCATAAATCTTTATGCAGAAATAGAAACGGCTGTTATCGATTAAGCATTCCTTACAAGGTTTATTCAGGACGACTTTTGAAGTGCTTGCTTACACATTTGTACACATTTGCTTTTTCAGATAGACTGACAACAGGTGAAGAAAGGGGTAATGACAATTCTTAAACGTAACCTACGCTTGCAAGTACTTGCACGCAGGTTAGCCTCTATTTGCTTTCCACTGTCCATAAAACCATGTGATCCAATATTTTTACTTCTATAGAACCCTGATATCTTATTTTGTAGTCGCGGAAGACTTTCAGGGAAGCATAGAGCATCAGGCATTGCAGGATGAGTATTGACAGTCGTAAACAGTCATAAGTATAATATCCTGCTTGAGTAATCACGGCTTGTTGATTTGTTCTTGGCAAACTTTGCTCACTCCAGTTGTACACCCTCAACATAACTTTTTGTAGATCATCTGATCTTTGCAAATATCACTTCATCTGTCTGTAGGAATTTTCAATTATGTTGTTGATAGCATTCCAAAAGTTGGCAGATAGGCAATGAAGGCTACCACCTCTAGGTGTCTTTTATCCATCTAATGTTGTTGTATTTATTGACCAACACCAGAATCCAATCTCGTTATAATTCAGAAATAACAATTAAATTTAATAAATAAAAATATTCAATGCAACAGTCTCTCCTGTTTTGACATCGCACTAACCGGTGTAAGTAAGCCTTTATAGCAGGATTCCTCGCCTATTTGAACAATTTTAGTCCTGTATAAGGTAGATTTACCCATCTAAACAAAGCCACACAAACATTAAAAAAACAAAGTACAATCATTATTTGGCAATCGGTCAACTATACCTCTGAAAGTTAGGACTGAGCACAGTCCATAACGAAGATATCTGTTTGGGAAGTGTCTCCTATTATTCAACAAAATCTGTCAGGTACCCATATGATAAACTGTTTACGTTCTCTTTGTTTTCCACGCAAATAGAACTGAACTCCCACATTCAAAGTCCAGCGTTATCACAAGGTGGAACAAAGAATACCTGCATGGTTATTAGTGAATGACTAAACTCAATTTTCCTTGCTGGTGTTGCACGTAGAATCAAGTCCTGCAGAATCTGGAAACTGCTTACATAACTCCTTTTGTTAATAATTCGCAAAACAGTTTCGGACGCCTCCATCCTAACTGAACTCCATCAGCTTTACACTGCATTTAAGTGACTGGAGCATTTCATTACTACTCGACATTTCCAAATTTAATACAGATTACATTTGCGGAACCCTCATTAACGGCAGTTTTCATAAGTTTGACGTAGGTAAGCATTATTTCCTTGTGAAATGTTTCTTTCATATGTCTCATAATGTCATCCAAACAGTACGACTTTTGCAATACTAGTTCCAAACTTCCTTTCACACCTACAGTTAGTAGCCTACTTCAAGAATCATTCTTCTTATGTGACTCCATGCATGGATGGTCGCGCATCATCTTGTTCGATGCCACCAGATATTCACTACAATTCAAGAGCATGCGAATTTAGACCTGAAACATAGATAACACAGTTTGCTTTATGACTTATTCTTAATTTTAAGATCTTATCTATCTTTTCCCCCCAGAAGTACACTTAAAAGCAACACACATATACTCATATCTCTCGTCAGCTGTTTGTAATGAATGTTTTTGTAATGAATGTGAACGCAGTGTTTACAAGAGATCTACCCTGTTAGCAGTTTATAAGGTTTTCACTTTCTGAAGGCTTTAATTGCATTCTCGACATTCTTGCAGCCAAGAAAACATCTACTTGGCATAATCTCACAAAGACTTTCAGTCATATCTGTGCTGCTTTCACTCACAATGATTAATTGCCATAAACTTCTGAAAGAGACTTTGTCCGCGTTACTACTAATCCTTGTTGCAGTTAATTTGCAAGAAACACAGAATATTGGAATACAAAACTGCCAAAACCTGACTCACTAAATATCACATATTCAACCACAACTTAGTAAATCCATATGAACCCGAGTTCGTAGTTAACTAATTTCGACAAAGTACACTGTGCGAGAAGTGTTGTAACTGTATAAAGAAACAGTCAGACATTATTGTAAAAATATTCATTCAGACATCTATAAAACACAAAATAATCGAGCAAAGAATATTCTTTTCGATAAATTCCCCTTCCAGGCTCTACAATTATATATATGTTTATATACACAGAATATTTTAAATTAGTAGTTAATAACAATATTAGCGTTTTTTTTAAATAATATCGATTTGTAAAGTATGATCAATGCTATTGCAGTTCATTAAAGATGCTTAAATTATAATAATAATAAAGATGTAACGGCTAATAGAATATCAACTAAAATTAGGGAAATTTCACAAAAATTCTGGATTATTCAAACCTGGATGGCCAAGGTAATGATAATGACTGGACTAACTTCTTTTGGGTGCATAAATTAGGCTTATTAATATAAATCTCCACAGCCTCAGCAATATTTAGCAATCGAACTCTTAAAGCGAAATTGAGATTCATAGGTATGCGGTAAATGACCCTGAAAGCATGATTAACGTCAATCTTGTGTTCTGTCTCCACAAGATGCGCCAGAATAGCACTGCGAATAGATTTTGTCTGACCTTTGCTTAACCGGGCAGGGTGATGTTCGGAAATTCAACGAGAAACACGCCTAATTGTACGGCCTATGTAACTGGCTCCACAGGAGCAGTTAAATTGGTATATACACATGGAAGAGGCGAAATTAGACAGTTTGTCTTTTATTCCCGAACGCAGAAGAGGAGTGGTTTTGAAGATACAGCGTAATTGAGCAGCAGGGAATGCTCTTTTTACCGCATTTCTAAGGCGCTGTGTTAGTATCTCACTGGTATTGTCTCCTAGGAACTGCATCTGTAAGAATAAGGCCTTTTCTGGAACTGTTGGTAACTTGGGCTGCTTTGGTTTCAGATTCACATTCTTATCAATAAACTTTTCGGGATAACCATTCTCACTTAGCAACCGTTTAATATTGTTAAGTTCCTCGTCAAGACATTTGTCCGAGCAAATCTCTCTTGCTCTGTGGACCAAGCACTTTATTAGATTGCGTTTGTATTTCAAGGGTACAAAGCTGAAAAAATGTGTGTACTGGCCCGTTGATGTAGGTTTTCTATAAACACTTCTTCTTATTGTGCCATCCTCTTTTCTGGTCATAAGGACGTCTAGAAATGAAATACTAGAGTCTTTTTCTTTCTCAATAGTAAAATTTATTGCAGGATGTACCTCATTAAATTTATCCAGGATGTTCCTTGCCTCCTTTTCGTTCTTCATAATCAAAAAAGTATCATCCATGTATCGACAATAAAATTCGCGTTCATTAATAACATCTTTCACAACAAAATTCGAATTTTCAATACAAACGTGAAGTCAATTTTGCTTTACGGATCAGAAACTTGGCGGGTCACCAAGAATATTTTCAACGGGTTGCAGACCTTTATCAACAACTGTCTTCGTTCTATACTGAAGATTAGATGGCCGGAAAGAATCACCAACAAGAAACTATGGGAACAAACGAAACAGGAACCAATCGCCCAACAAATATGCAGGAGGAAGTGGAGATGGATTGGACACTCGCTGAGGAGGCCGTTGAGTGACATCGCGCGTCAGGCCAGTGCTCGAGTGGAACCCGAAAGGGAAGCGGCGAGTGGGACGTCCAAGGGTGACATGGAGGAGATCGTGTGAAGAGGAAGTGAAACAGTATGGAATAACATGGACGCAAGTGAAAAGTACAGCACAAGACAGAAGCAAGTGGAGACGTGCAGTTGAAGCCCTATGTTCCACTAGGAACCCAAGGGAACAATAATAATAATAACATCTTTCAAAGGCCCATTTTCTAGTTTCGCCAGGAAAATGTCGGATAGAATGGGTCCTAGTCGTTGTTATATCTTTATTATTATTATAATTTAAGCATCTTTAATGAACTGCAATAGCATTGATCATACTTTACAAATCGATATTATTTAAAAAAAACGCTAATATTGTTATTAACTACTAATTTAAAATATTCTGTGTATATAAACATATATATAATTGTAGAGCCTGGAAGGGGAATTTATCGAAAAGAATATTCTTTGCTCGATTATTTTGAGTCAGACATTAGCTAGATTTAACAATCGCAGTGTCAAACTAGACTTGACAAAAAGTGTCAGGTTCGATAACAATGTGCCTTAGGACGTATCTCGATACACTATATGACTTTTCCTGTGATTATTGTTATAAGCTCCCGCTGCCTGCCTAATACGATTAACTACTTCTGTGTCTGAATGATAGTAGAGAAGATATAAAATTGACGCATAACAAATGTAAGTCTTCTAATTTATAGTTTAAGTTACCACCAATTTACATGTATTCAAAATCGGAAGAGAGAGGGAGGAGAAGACGACAGAAATATCTAATCAACAGTGAGCTGAAGTCACTGATATGCAAGACTAATCAATGAGATCGAAATGCAGTTACCTAGAGATTAAGAGACTGGTTACACTCTGTTTCTGTATGCATAGATTTCGTTCGAGTCTTTTGATTGCAATTGCGCCAGCATTTCCTAGCGAATGGCTGTCCTTTGTATGTTTGAAATTTTGAAGGATCTAGAAATCTCGATGAAATGACCCGTATCCATAACTTGTCTGATAAATGCAGTTTGCGAATACCTGCTTCCCTCTAGATATAAGTTTCTATTCTTCTTTTCTCCTCTGACCAACCAAGCTGGGCAGTGTTCCAGAATACGTTTTTGGACTTGACGTTGAGTACGGCCAATATACTTTGCTCCATACGAGCAAGTAAATTGATAAATACACATTGAAGTAGCCAAAAGCGGTACCTTGTCCTTAGCGTTAGACTGGATTAACTGTCTGCAGGAGAATGTGATACGTAGAGTGGCTGTTGGAAATGTCTTCTTCAGACATTTAGAAAGGCGGTTTCTGAGAATTTCCGCTGTGACATCACCTTTGAATTCTAGGTTCATGAAGAGAGTCTTCTTAGGAACCGTTGCGATGTTTGACACCGGAGGCTTCTCCTTCATGTTTTGTCAATGAAACTTGGTGAAGACTCATTCTCCAGTAGGGTTTTACGTAATAAATTTAATTCTTTCTCCACCATGTCTTCCGAGCAGATTTTTCTAATCCTTGAGCACAACGTACGTACCAGGTTTCGCTTTCGGATTAGTGGGACGAAGCTCTGGAAGTTGACAAACTGTCCAGTCCATGTTGGCTTGCGGTATATTAATCTTTGGATCGTATAGTCGTGTCGTCTGGTGAGTAGCACATCAAGGAATGGAAATGCGTTATTCGATTCTCTTTCTAAGGTGAAACTTATTGATGGATGCGCTGCGTTGAAGGTTTTGAGGAGAGAATCTAAATCACAACTTTCATAACAGATTATAAACGTGTCATCTACGTATCTCTTGTATAAGTGCAGTTGACTTATCAAGGGATTGAGGATGTTGTTTTCCATACTCGCCATGAAGCAGTCGGCTAGGAGTGGACCGAGAGTAGACCCCATGGCTACCCCATCTTTCTGTACATAGAACTTTTCATTGAATTTGAACTGGAGATTGAACGTACTTCTGAGAAGAAGTTCCTTCAGGTAGTTTATTGGGAGAGGAACTTCTAGGTTGTTGGTTTCGATGTAATTACAAATGAAGCATATTGTTTCAGTTAGGGGGATGCTTGTGAATAGAGAGACGACATCTAGTGAGATCATTTGTCTTTCAGACACGTTGACATTCTTCACTGAGTCGATGAAGTCAAATGTATCTCTGAGGCTATATTTTATCATATGTCTTTTAACTGGTTCGAGGATATCAGGTAGCCACTTCGCGATTTGGTGATATGGTGAGTTAACCATGTCTATGACCGGTCGAAGTGGGACATTCTCCTTATGCACTTTAGGCAGTCCATGCAGTCTTGGGATAGTTGAACTGCAAGGTTTTATTTGCTCATAAACCTCCGGTGTTATGACTGAATCTTCTTTCAGTCTCTTCAGCAATTTTGTTAGTAGGTGTTCAGTTCTTTCGGTTGTGTCTTTCTGGTTGGGTGATTCGAAGAATTTGGTGTTATCTGATAGTATATCTGTCAATTTCTCATTATAATCGGATCTATTCATTACTACAATACCATTGCCCTTATCAGGACGGACGAGGATTATGTCTTCATTTTCTTGGAGCTGTTTAAGTCGTCGTTTGTGTTCCTTGGTCAGTAAATAACGGTGGCTCGGTCGCGTATGAATGTACTTGTAACAGCTGTCAAGGACTGAAGCTTTGAATTGATCCAGATCCTTTTCAGAAGTTTCTTAAAGTTTCTTAAAATATGCTCAGAAAACCGGATGGAAGCCCTTCGATCTATCCTACCCATGTACTTGTTTCTGTCTTTATCAAGATTTACGAATGGAAACGAGTGTATGAAGCAATTAACTACATATAATTTCTTCTGTTTTCTAATATATATGTCAGTATGGGTGTAGTGACGCTCCACGAAACGTCGCTCCATCATCTTCATGATAATAATTCAATCTGTCTGAGTACTTGCAAATTATTCGAGACAAGTTCAGTCGAGTTCTGAGAGGAAATTCTGCATTGACATTGCAATATTTATCACTTCTCTGTAATCTACTTCCAATAATGTATGATTTAAATTCTCAAGTGACAAAATAAATTATATTACTCTTAAATGTTCTCTGGGACATTTGTCTAATTACATTTATATTTGTATTACAAACATCCAGGTCATACCTGGTTGTAATATCTCAGAACTATACACCTTCGCTTATGAACCCACTGTTTTTCCTGCTACCTCCCTGGGTAACATATTGTCAGTAGTGACTGCAGATTTTAGTCCCTGTGACAGCAAATTGCTGACAGCACTAGGTCATGGAAATGTTGTCAGCCCTGAAACTCTTCTATACAGCACACAAAATCTAGTGTCCAAGAATGACTCAGATATATATGAAACTTTAAAAACAGCTTCACTACTAAATTTTGATTCATGTATCATATGGGTGTTGCCAAAATCATATAGCAAGTTCATTAAAGTGGCTGTTCCACAACTCTGCAAGAAAATTCAACATCCATGTTATTCTTAGGACGGCATACGGTTTCTTGGAAGCATATTAAACGACACTAAGTGAGATTTACTCACATAAGAAGTGCTGATAATGCTTCCACAAATATAACTTTTCTCTCAAATCTTGTCACAAAATGTCTTGGTCAAGACAGACAAACTTCACTAAATTTTGAACTTTCTACCAACTAGAAAAGGGGAGCTGTGACAAGAAAAGGTTATATTAAATGGAGGATAACTTGGTGCCAAAAGACTGAACATTTTAACCAAGTCTGTAATACAGAGACTAAATGTGATCTGCAACCAAACATTCTTATCATATATAACGTCTGCAGATATTTGGAAACTATTCAAAGAAATTTCTAGTGGAAATCAGTTAATATACCTTTGATATTTGATTCTCTTACCCTCAATAAGTCCAGCTGATACGATCTGATGTTACAAATGAATTGAATGATCGCATTCATGGATTAAATACATATCATATTCCTGAGTATATGAAGCCCTTGAATCCTTTTCAGTCCCTAGGTTAAGATGGTGTACCGATGCGTGAATCATTTAGTATGCTATTTATTAAGTTTAGAACTATTTCTATGTAAATTTACAGTGAGGAACCAGTGGCAATAATTCCAATCAATTAATTAAACCACATGTTTGAGTTATGCGTAAAATACCAAACACAGAATTTGTCTTAGGTACAGTACATAGATTGTGAGGTGTCTGTGGTTAATTGCCATAAAATTCACCGTCAGCGTGCGTCAATAAGAAAAAAAATGGCGAAGCCGTATCAAGGACGACCCGTGAACAAATTGAGCAGCACGGATGTCAAGATAAAGAATAAAGGGTTTAGAATCAGCAGTGTTTAACAGAAAGTCTAATATTAATAAAGAATGTGCAGCAGATATCACTTAATTGTAAGAAGATTATTTCTATGGATCAAACAGAATATCAACACGTTAAGTGAGATAAACGTCAATAGCAAATAACAGCTGTGACTGAGGAATGACAACATAATAAAAATATATGAACTTATACTACTTACTGATATTAAATAGTATACAGAATAACACCTGCGAAATAGTAATAAACAATAAGCAAGCAAGGGATTAACTCCACCTCCTCAAAACCAGCTAGGTTTTCCACAGCCTACCTTCTAATAGGATGCAGACATGATGCCATTTACTCTTGCCACATCTGCAGCCACACGATGATGATGTACACTTGATGGCACTTAACCTTCATCAGTGCCTTCTAATATGCAAACTTTATGTACGTGATTGTAGAATCCTTAAATATTCATGTTTCTACCTGCTCCAAATCACACCATCGAACAGCTAACCCTGCCTCCATTGTCTGCGTGAAATTACTTCACCTCCAAAAACACACTCACGATTGTTTAACTATAAAAATGCTATCAGACCGAGATGAAACTCGCTTTAATTCAGTATCAGCTCAATAAAGTTTATTGCTCGGACATTGTATATGATTTTCGGAGTCCTACGGTGTTTGAAAAAACATGAATATATCAGTAATCGGATACTGACTGAAGGTGAGCGCTTCACTGATTTGTGGAAAGGAAAGGCATTCTTGGACATCCTTTCGATCCTATTATGGGACACTTCATGAGTATGTACCCTCCGGAGTCCAAAGCCATCACGTTCTCGTCAGAAAGCAATCTCCTAGAACTGTCAGCAATTTCAAATGCTGACAATCAACAATACGTTGCGTGCCCGCCAGTCAATCCACAGGGGAATTGCTGTTGTCTTATCTGACTAGATGGGTTCTTCATGTTACAACTCCACAATTCTAATCAGAGCGTAACACTGACAAACGGGAATAAAAACTAATAAGAATTCTCAGTCAAGAATGTACAAGTTACTGATATAATATTAAGTAGGCAAAATATAAAACACAAATAAAATGTACTCACAGAGAATTCAGCAATGATGTCAAAACAATCCAGTGCAGGAACAATAGGTCATCGTGTGACAAACGCATCATGGTAATCTCTGTGAAAAATGGACAAATAACGCCTACAACAATGAATGAACTGCAATCCTGGAGACTCCACAAACGCAGATGACTTGCTGTACAGAAATCGTCATTCAAGTCATTGACATTAAATGTCGAAAACCAACACGAAATAGGTTGAACTAATTTGCATGTGATCAAGCAGAAACGGCACCACACTCAAGTGAAAGTCAAGAAAAGATGATGTGTGAAAGACAGATAATGGTAGAAATGCTTTTATGTTATTTGTCGAACAAGGGAGAAACACACCACAATCAGCGAGAAAAGAGTTCACAGTGAAAATCGGAGGATTGATGACAGGTAGTACTCAATACCAGCAGCTCATGAGGAATCCTATCCAGCTATTGCATAAACTTCAAACTGACTCATCAATGGAGATCGAAATGGGAATAATTATTACGCAAAGCCATGATTACACGTCTACTAAAAAATGCATAATAACTGACACCTTGCAATGCATTTCTAAACATTTTGTGATTATGCTGCAGGAGATAATTTGGAGATGGACAAATGCCCGAAAGCCCAAGGAGGCGCTATTTTCTACCTTCAAGCTCAGAAACAGGATATTGTGCATCCAGAGATGTGCACTAAATTTGCATTTCAACGACTCATGTCGTGGTTAACACAATGAAAGTTAACAATTTATTCAAAGGAAACTGAGCCAAGAGAAACCCACGGAAAGTATCATAACCTATCCGACTCAAAGGAAAAAGAATTCACAACTAGAAACGTGGCATACAAGTTATGTGTTCTTGCAAAATTATCCTACATAAGTGAAGTTTAAAAACCTGGATCACATAACCGTAGTAATACATTCGGAAGACTACTGTCAATTTGTCTGCAGAACCACTACTTGCAACACTCCTTCACCGTCTTCGTCACCTTCTTCGTAGTCGACAGATCTGATGACCCACTTGAGACACTTGGTTCTCTCTCGTTCGGACACGCCCAATGAACCACCTTCTTGACCAGCTTCTTCATTGTCGGTGGGAGGATGTTGAACATTCTTTCCAGAACTGAATCAGTTCAAGTGTGCAATGGTGATTTGTGTTACGACGTGCTGATTTTGTTTTGTATTGCGTGTGTCAGAATTGCTTTCATGCGTTAGGATGTCGTGAGTGTGGGTTGATTGGGGAGGGAAGAAATGGAGCAAAACAAGTCGACATTATAAAATGGACACATTGTATCAGGCATGAATTTGCTTATGACCAAATGTAGTGAACTTACTCGGGCCTTGTGTTTGACTGACGAGAACGGTTAAGCAGATGAGGAGGAAGATACACTGATGAAATTGTGACAAAGAGACAAACAGAGTTAGTCGACGGGGGTTTATTTCACTCATTCACCTTCATTTTGTGTTGGTGTGAATACTCCTGACTAGGAGTAGTATTTCCATTGTAATGCCTCTGTAGTACCCCTGTACCAACTATAAACATACGTTTTTAATCTAATTTGCATACTCATATTATATGTTTACACATACCGATTTTATATGTACTTCGTAAACATTTGTCAATTTACTGTTGAACGTTAGCTTGATACAATTTTGAAATTTGACTGCGGCTATAATACACGATTACACTCTTCACAAGTGCCTTCTGATTTTCCGTTGTGGGCGTCGAGTAGCCACAACGTCTGCGCACATTGATAAACGTGAAGAAGTACTAGGAAATACGTGTACGCTAATTTAGTCAAATAGAACACGCAACACCTCCCTTTATATGCATGAGCATGCGCTGAGAATTGATTATGTGGCATCAATTATTTTCCGTATATAATCCAGTGTCTCTTGTCAGGTAATTGCTTGATGAGTGACATTTTGTTTGCACTTTGGCAAGTATAGATAAATCTGAATCAATGCGACACGATCAGAATTTGACCATTTTTTTACTTCAGTTCAGTTGACCTATTTGGGAATAATTCCAATTACTCAGAATTTCATCCAGTTTCTGGTTCCAACCAACTTATGAAAAGCATGATTTTTGGACTTTTTTTTCCTGTGTCTCATACTAGATAGACCTAACCAGTCCTCACATTTCAGTTATGCTTAAGGTAAACGACTGACAATAGTCAAATGTGACGACGAAGATGTTTATTTAATATCGAAGGCAATTGAATTAATTTTAAATTGATGTAAATATTCAAGGTGTTTATATTTTGTGTGGAGAATGATGATAAACGCATTTCGATTGAAGTATCGCTGAAAATTAACATCGAATTAAACGAATGGCTTGTGTGATTGCCACGGAAAACAATAATAATCCTCAAATTTTGTATCGAAAACAGAACGTGAATGGTTGTGATTTGCATACTTACGTGTATTCCTGTTGTACCTGATGAGTGAGATTTATTAAGCCATTTAGTAATGAGGAATCCGATACTGATCCGTCGTCAGTTGGATTAACAGAGACACTAATGAATACAAATGAATGACGAGGAAGGTGAATGTTCATTTTCTATCGGTCATTTGACAGTTTACACTTCAACACACAAATCAACACAGGTCCATGTACATGACATTTAATTGGAATTAGTCGAAATAATTTCAAGGATTTACTAACTAAATGTAGCATATTTGCAATAATAAATGTGAACGGAAATGCCGATTATACAGTAAACACGCCACCAGTTATCATAATAAATTCAAGAATGCAGATGCGATCCGAAGAATATCTTTATTTTAATCATAATATTTTATGTAATGCTATGTAAGTGCAGGAGACTTCCACAATGATTTCAAATTCATGAAGGTGCGCCTTGCCTATTCGATCCTGTGCTGGATATGCTTGTCATCGTCGTCTCCAGTTGAGAACATTTTTCTCAGGTGGTTAGTGAAGGAGCTGAATTCCTTCAAACTTCTCTCGTTAATAGTAATTGGTACCTGCCATTGTTGTTGTTGCTGCATGTTAGATATTTTTAAAACTCTTATATTGTCTACGTACATTTCAATTCCTGTCCCCACTATCTGTCTGGTCTGACAATTTGTGTGCATTCGCTGTACATTTCCGATTTTGTGTGACACTAGACGTATAAGTAAGCCATCATCTCCTTAAGGCTGAATACTTTGAAAAAGTTAGAAAAAGAGTTTGACATGCAATTTTCGAGTGTATAATTATGTCAGAATCAGTTGTCATTCCCGGCGCACTGAATACATCAGAATTTTAGAACAAAGATACTTGAATTACTCAAATCCAAAGGCGAATATCGAATGAACTGTTGTTTTCAACAAATTCCTCTTCAGGCCCCAGAGCTATAGATCAGTCAATACTAGAATACAAAAAGCAAGTGAAGTCAAATGAAATTATCCTAGGAAGTGTGTTGGGCTACAAGCGCTAGGTGGAATCAGAGTCTTCTTGTTAGCACTATATATATATATATATATATATATATATATATATATATATAATGCACGGTCATGCAGACAACTAGGTAACTGAGTGATGAACTTATGAGTTTACAGTCGGCTGAATGTAATTATCACGAACAAACAAACAAATGAGGGACACTGAACGTATGTTCAGTCGAGGTGTGACAGATAATTGATGTAAAAGTGTAACAAAGAGGCTAAATAGTTAACCGTAATCGAACAATAGGGCAATGATCGCCCTCGTTTAAATCACACAGGTTTACGAATCATAATAATGTCGACAAATTGTAGTGTGAAGTGAACTGGGTGAAAAGGAATGAGAGAGGAGTGATGACAAATGAAATTATGACATGATTATGTACTTGATAAAATCACAGTAAGCAAGAGTAAACAAAGAGGATGCACATGCTTGCTTCGCACCACGTATATGTACAGTTTCTTCTCCTCAATCTCTAGAGCTCCTGCTATGGCTAGGAGACTCAATCGTGAAGCTTGAGGCAGACTGGTACACGAAGGATACACAACTGTAAGTGATTCATATATATTTTCATGTGGTGTTCACTGTCGCCTACATCAGATAAAATGACACTATTATTCCACCTTATACTTGTACCCAAACACATTTTCTGATACAACATAAATTTACCTCGGCTGCCGAATTCTATACTAATATTCATGGATTTAAATTTGCAGAGCCTGAAGAAGAAGAAGAAGGAGGATAAGAAGGGTTTGGAAAAAGTAGCTTGCTAAAAACTCATCTTATACCGATTATACAATGGCGATATTTAAATTATTCCAATCCTCCAAGATTATATGCACCTATACAAATATACATGATATCCCCAATAAAGGGAGGCACACAATGACGACTAAATTTAGAACACTACAAACACTAAAGTCCATAATCTGTCCAAAGAAGAAGAAGAAGCAAATTGTAGCCAAAGGCTATGAAAATGTGAGGATTGGGTAGGTGTCAATATTATAAAGCGTACTTCACTGTGACAAATCGATCGACTGAACGTGACAAAACGGAGGTTCTTTTGCGATTCACTCACATTCACTGACATAATATTCCAATTCAAGTCAAAATGTCACTCACCCATCAAGCGTTCTCTTGACAAGAAAGAGCAGGTCAATGTTATGCGAAATATAAATCACAGTACAAAGGAAGGTATATATACATGTATTTAGTTAGAACCACAGTGAGCACGTAACTCTTAATCACCTGTACTCACATCGACACAAAATGAAGGTGAGTGACAACATCTTCAACAACTGACTCTCTCTCTCTCTCCTGGCAGTTCAATCACTGTGTCTTCCTCCTCATCTGCTTAACCGTTCTCGTCAGTCATGTACAAGGATTCAGTAAGTTCATGAGTGTTGTTCACAGTGGAATCCATGTCTAATTCAATGTGTCCATTTGATAGTGTTTATCAGTTTTTCTTCAATTATCTCATTGAATTCAATTTTGTGGATGGGATACTAAACACCAAACAATGTAACAAGGCATAGTCCGTCATCGAACGCACACCTCATTTCATTCATTTCTGGATAAAATGTTCAACATTCTGCCAAACACATTGAAGAAGTCAGTTAGGTTGTGAAATATCGAGTCTTCTGGTTTATTCTGTTGACGACTAACTGGTGTGCATAGTCTCTGAAGGAAGTTGGTGAGGTCGCACAAACAGGCTTATTAAGCGCTATAGTCAAGGAAAGTTTTCTGATCAACAGACACGGAGAGATTCAATTTATCAAGATCGTATTCACAATTATATCAGCCTGCCTAATCAGTTGTGTGTGCAGCTCATATTGTCAAAATATATTCCCACAAAGTTTGGTGAGAAGTGGACAAATGTGTTTGGGTCTGATCCTGTTTACTGACAGTTACACGACACTCATTTATAACGAGTTGATCAGTTGCATGAGTGAAACATCTTCACATTAGAATTTTGTCGCCAAGTTCTTTCACTCATTCATTCATTCAGTCAGTCAGTCAGATTATTAACTTCTCTTGATCGGATGAGGATATGAGTGAACTTCTGAAGTCTTGTAATGGAAGAAGAAGAAGAGATTTCTTCGTATGTGTCCCATTTCACCTGGAATTGCGTTAGGAGTGTGCTAGAGGGAAACACACTCATCAAATGACCAGGTAAACCTCATGACTTAAGCACATCAGACTTTAGTATCACAAGGCAGCGATCATCCCAGAAGAGCTGTGAATTGTATTTACAGATGAAATGGTGAACAGTGTGACAAAGTTGTGTGAGTACCTTGATATGATTATGAGCAATAATTTGTGCTCGATACGTCATCAGTAAATATTACCGTATAACACTGTGTGACTTTATCAAAATAAAAGCTTATCCATAATGCAGTATGACAAATATCTGACACCAGAATAGATCATTGATGTTCTCAATAGGTAAGAGAACCACACAGGTCTATGTATATTTTGCAAAGACGCTCCACTCAGTCACACAAACATCTACAATATCAAAACCACCAGTCAGATCAACATACACACAGACGACAATGAAGGTTAGACCAGAATTTACAGCATAACAGCGACAATAACTATCTCTCCACTAACACAATATCACTCTCCTCATCTTCACCACAATACATATAGCTTTCATTTGCACATCATGTATGCTGATTGACTGACCATTACATGGTCACCATGCACACTCAGATTTCAGACTGTGTCAAGCCATTCCGATTTCTATCAAAATCTAACGCATTTTCCTTCCATCATTCAGCTGTTGACAGTATGCTCGCTATGGTGCCAACGTCAGTCAGAGTGATCCTGGGACCGGTTCTCAAATTGGGCTGCAAATTCGTTCCGAAATTCATGGTTCCGACAGCGGAGGAGATAGCCACCTTCTGAGGTGTGCATTGTCGTGTATTCGTTGTGCATGAGATGACTTGAAATATTGAAACATTGATGATTGAAATAAAATGAGTTTGTGACACTTAATGTCTTTGTTCTCACTCGTGTTTATTCGGAAGTAATATACCTGTAGATGTATTTGCTTGGGTTTTATTAATTCTAAAGTTATATTGTAGGTACCACACTTTAGGTTATGTGTCACTTGTTCACCAAACTTGTTAGTTCATCCGAAACCCAATGTTGTTTCGGTGATTTTCACATGAGTTAGGTTGTGTTTGACCGTAGTATAGTTGTCTCACTTGCTCTTTTATGTGTCATTGCAAATGTCTTCCATGAGTATCTTCCTTACTAAGCTGTGATGTCACCGGATTTGTGACGGATTTCTCAGACTTAGCCAAATGAATGTGTGATTATACGTCGTCGTCTATCCAGTAGATTGGGCTATTGATGACCAGGCTGAATTTGCTCTCAACGTGTCACAGTGAGAAGGAAAAGGGTTTTCTGAACAACCTATTGTATTCCACCGGTTCTATTTGCGATTACAGATTCATAGTACGCTGGAATAAAGCCATCGTTGGAATGAACTTGGCTCGAATACGCATCATGTCATTTCCTCAGAGAAATTTTAATGTCATCAGAGTATTTGTACTTGACTACTAATATCAGTGTGGGCAATAATCTAAATCCCTCTGCTATAGTATTTGACCTCATATGTAATAGGTATAACTGTCGGTATATTTTTCAGTGCTTCTAGTTGTATCTAGGTTGTCGTAACGTTTTCAGAATCGTATTCCAGTTTTGAAAATAATTTGACAAATTCGTGAATATTTTCGTGAACATATATGAGGTTCCTCATTTGTTCATAATTTTTAAGATCTCTACCTGATGTCCTGCTTCAGTCGAATGATTAGCGACTGATCCTGTAAACGACATTCTCCGTTTTATCGTAGGCTTCTAAGACAAGCTCTTCTTTACGTCCTTCAAATATATGTGCATCTACAGCTACTCGTTGATTGATATACACAATTAGAGATAACCTAAGAAGGGTATTTGTCGAATCTTGACTGAAATAGCGAACGTGTTGTTTCGTAGAGAGGGATTCATGTAGTCTTAGGAATATCTTATCCAGTCATTTCTTGAGTCGCCTATTGGTTACGGCTGCAATTTGGATGGCCAACATTTTATGAATTAAGTCGAAAGAGGTGGGACTTATCATAAAAATGAAAAAAGCCAAATAAGAAGATATTGTGGCGATAATTGAAACAACTATGAGAGGATGTGACAAACAAACAGTCGAACCAGTGTGAGCACAACGCGTATTAACAATAAAAGATGACAAATAGAGAAAACGAATGTGAGAATGGATCAGTAGACTGCACTCAAGGAGATGCGAACGGAGAAATTTATCATAACTGCTCAGGCTGACAGAAGAAACATGACAGTGATTCCTAGTAGAATCTATGTATACTGGGAAGACAAGATAACATTTGCTAAGCGAATCTCGCTCCCTAAAAACCCAAACATCGTCTGAAATCATCACTAGCCAAATAATGAAGCAATGCCTGGAAGGTTGTTATACATATGGAGGAAACAAATAGTGTCACAATGCGTTGAAATTATGCGAAAATCATGTAATTCATCTCAGATATGTGGTACAAAACTTGCTTAAATTATGAAATCTGCTGAGACTGATAGCATAACCTGGGTTAATAGCCGGTATTAAGCTCATAAATAGTGGGATGGTTAGGCGTGGGTTTCGCGACTCTACCCTGGTAAACCAAGCTAATTGCTACATAAGCTCCAGACCTGGATTGAAGGTGGTTGACTGATCCAGGCTTTTGATAGGCTTCGAGAAGCCGGTCAGCCTGTCTTTCCGTTCAGTGAAAGCAAAAATAAAAGTAGGGACATGGAATGTTAGCAAGATGTTCCAAGCTAGCAAGGAATACTTCTGATGTTGGAAAAGAAGTGAGAAAATATGCCATTGAAGCCCTCAGAATCTGTTGAAATAGCGGGAACGGATATAATTAATTTTTTAGTCACTCATCATCTTATCTACCTTTCGTCTCTATTGCATAACTCCTTTACTATTGTATGCAAACACTTATTTTTGTTTGAACTTCAACTCTCTGGGTAGAACTACATAAGTGTGATTTTCTGAGCACTGTTTATTAAGTTTTGGGCCACCTGTCAACTGATACCACGTATCGTTTGCATCATGATAGTCACTCCCTCAGTGTGCTCGTGGTGTTTGTCTGGGTGACCGCGGTAGATTATTGACTGTCTGTGCCATTAACAATATAACGAGTCCAGATCCATTCCCCCTGCTCTAACGGATTCTGAGGGCTTCAACGGCATATTTTCTCCGAAAATACCCATTGAGTCATGAAGAAAATAAAACACAGATTCAGCGAAGAAAATTTTCTTTATCGACGAAATCATCTTCAGAGGCTGCACAGTCGTATTTTTACTTACAAAAATATATAGTGGTCTATTGTTGAGTAATAGGGGGTGACATAATTGATATAATTACTCAGAAGTGGCTTTAGAAGTAAAAATTAAAAGTTGTAAATTACGTGATACTCAACGGCAAAAAGATAGAAATTTGATAAGGTTAAAATTGCTATTAAGTTACAATAAAGGTGTTTGAGTGTCAATTTAACAAGTATGAAGAGGGTGTGAAAATATAGAAAAGGAGCATATGAGAGTGATAATAGTGAATTAATTATCAAAGTAAAACTAAAAGTAAGATTAAAAATTACAAAACAGAAAAGAAAAAAGTCAAAAGTTTTTAAAACAGGGAACGATTAGTGAGAAGTTTAGGACCAAGGTACAATAAGAGACTGGAAAATCCTTTTCTCTATACAGAGTTCAGGGTTGTTTTAATGAATTTCCGACGTCTGTTCCACACACAAAAGCCGAAAACTGACGCCCTTTGTACCATTTGGCTTCACTTTGTAGATGATCTTGAAAGACGATTCTGGTGGAGCTATGTGTCCTGAGTTCACCAAATGCTCGAGAATTGAGCTGGTAATTGTCTTGCACTGTCCCTTTGCTAACTATACCGGATAATGTTCAGAGATGCGTTTGGAAAGCGGGCGCTTTGTGCGGCCAATATAACTAGCTCCACACGAGCAAGTGAATTTATAAACACACATTGAGGTGGCCCAAAGAGGCAGTTTATCCTTCACACATCCGTTGATCATTTGTCGGCTGTAGAAATTGATACGTAGCTCAGCCATAAAGAAGGCTTTCATCAGTGATCTGCATAAGCGATTCTTCAGGATCTCAGCTGCGGTATCACCTTTAAATTCAACACTCATAAACAGCAGTTTCTTCGGCACCGTCTGTATTCTTTCAGGTTTTTCCCTTGGCTTCATGCTTTTCTCGATAAATGTTGGAGGATATCCATTCTCTGTGAGGACTTGTCTGAGTCGCTCCAGTTCCCCGCCGATTGTATTACTTGAACATATCCTCCTTATTCTTGAGGATAAGGAATGGATCAGATTTCTCTTTCTTCTCAAAGGGACCCAGCTATGGAAATTTGTGTACTGACCATTCCATGTTGGTTTTCTGTATATTGATCTTTGAAGAGAGCCATCAGATCTCCTCTTTAGAAAAACATCCAAAAAAATGGAATTCCGAGTTAATCTCTGATTCCGACGTGAACTTGATGGCATGATGGCAGCTGTTGAACTCTTTAGTTATGAATTCGATCTCGGTATTGTCGTCACATATGATGAAAGTGTCATCCATGTATCTTTGGTACAGATGGAAACTGTCGATAGTAGGCCGTAAAATATTATTCTCCAAACTAGCCAAGAAGCAGTCTGCAAGTAAAGGACCAAGTGGTGACCCCATTGCCACTCCATCCCTTTGTCTATAAATCGTGTTGCTGAACTTGAACTGGACATTTAGAGTGCACCTCAATAGTAGTTCCTTTAAATAGTGGATCGGAACACATACGTCTACATTATTATCCTCAGTGAATTTGTGGTACGAAACTTGCTTAAATTATGAAATCTGCTGAGACTGATAGCATAACATGGGTTAATAGCCGGTATGAAGCTCATAAATAGTGGGATGGTTAGGCGTGGGTTTCGCGAGTCTACCCTGGTAAACCGAGCTAATTGCTACATAAGCTTGAGACCTGTACTGAAGGTGGTTGACTGATCCAGGCTTTTGATAGGCTTCGAGAAGCCGGTCAGCCTGTCTTTTCGTTCAGTGAAAGCAAAAATAAAAGTAGGGACATGGAATGTTAGTAAGATGTTAGTCAGGAATACTTCTGATTTTGGAAAAGAAGTGAGAAAATGTATTAAACAGCTGCCATCACTACATCAACACGAAACCAAATTTCAAATGATTGATATCAGCCGAGCACAGAAAACAACTACGCGAGATTCTAAAGAACAAAACTTGGTTCTTACACGCCGTGACAAAGGTGCTAACATTGTCCTGATGGATCGCCAAGAGTACATCGATTAAATGTTATCAGTCTTGTCAGATGAAAACAAATTTTCAAAAGAAAGTAGCCAGAAAGACCAAACGGAACAAATTGAAGAAAAGCTAACACAAACGCTAAAGAAGATTAAGAACGAGTCGATTATCAGCTCTGAATTAATCGAGCAAATACGACCCTCCGGTTCCGTGATTATCCGTTTATATGGTCTGCCAAAAGTGCACAAATAGAACGTGCCACTACGTCCAATCTTGGACATGACAAATTCTCCATATCATGTTACTGCCAAATGGCTCACAGACATCCTCCTACCCATCAGAAATAACCTTTGCAAGCATAGTGTTTCTGAGTCGTTTGAATTCGTCGACTCAATAAATGATGCTAATGTGTCTGGGAAGAAAATGATATCCATGGATGTTACTTCGCTTTTCACCAACGTTCCCATCACTGAAACTATCTGCTTTATATGCAAATTTACTGAGGATAATAATGTAGACGTATGTGTTCCGATCCACTATTTAAAGGAACTACTATTGAGGTGCACTCTAAATGTCCAGTTCAAGTTCAGCAACACGATTTATAGACAAAGGGATGGAGTGGCAATGGGGTCACCACTTGGTCCTTTACTTGCAGACTGCTTCTTGGCTAGTTTGGAGAATAATATTTTACGGCCTACTATCGACAGTTTCCATCTGTACCAAAGATACATGGATGACACTTTCATCATATGTGACGACAATACCGAGATCGAATTCATAACTAAAGAGTTCAACAGCTGCCATCATGCCATCAAGTTCACGTCGGAATCAGAGATTAACTCGGAATTCCATTTTTTTGGATGTTTTTCTAAAGAGGAGATCTGATGGCTCTCTTCAAAGATCAATATACAGAAAACCAACATGGAATGGTCAGTACACAAATTTCCATAGCTGGGTCCCTTTGAGAAGAAAGAGAAATCTGATCCATTCCTTATCCTCAAGAATAAGGAGGATATGTTCAAGTAATACAATCGGCGGGGAACTGGAGCGACTCAGACAAGTCCTCACAGAGAATGGATATCCTCCAACATTTATCGAGAAAAGCATGAAGCCAAGGGAAAAACCTGAAAGAATACAGACGGTGCCGAAGAAACTGCTGTTTATGAGTGTTGAATTTAAAGGTGATACCGCAGCTGAGATCCTGAAGAATCGCTTATGCAGATCACTGATGAAAGCCTTCTTTATGGCTGAGCTACGTATCAATTTCTACAGCCGACAAATGATCAACGGATGTGTGAAGGATAAACTGCCTCTTTGGGCCACCTCAATGTGTGTTTATAAATTCACTTGCTCGTGTGGAGCTAGTTATATTGGCCGCACAAAGCGCCCGCTTTCCAAACGCATCTCTGAACATTATCCGGTATAGTTAGCAAAGGGACAGTGCAAGACAATTACCAGCTCAATTCTCGAGCATTTGGTGAACTCAGGACACATAGCTCCACCAGAATCGTCTTTCAAGATCATCTACAAAGTGAAGCCAAATGGTACAAAGGGCGTCAGTTTTCGGCTTTTGTGTGTGGAACAGACGTCGGAAATTCATTAAAACAACCCTGAACTCTGTATAGAGAAAAGGATTTTCCAGTCTCTTATTGTACCTTGGTCCTAAACTTCTCACTAATCGTTCCCTGTTTTAAAAACTTTTGACTTTTTTCTTTTCTGTTTTGTAATTTTTAATCTTACTTTTAGTTTTACTTTGATAATTAATTCACTATTATCACTCTCATATGCTCCTTTTCTATATTTTCACACCCTCTTCATACTTGTTAAATTGACACTCAAACACCTTTATTGTAACTTAATAGCAATTTTAACCTTATCAAATTTCTATCTTTTTGCCGTTGAGTATCACGTAATTTACAACTTTTAATTTTTACTTCTAAAGCCACTTCTGAGTAATTATATCAATTATGTCACCCCCTATTACTCAACAATAGACCACTATATATTTTTGTAAGTAAAAATACGACTGTGCAGCCTCTGAAGATGATTTCGTCGATAAAGAAAATTTTCTTCGCTGAATCTGTGTTTTATTTTCTTCATGACTCAATGGGTATTTTCGGAGAAAATATGCCGTTGAAGCCCTCAGAATCCGTTGAAGCAGGGGAAATGGATCTGGACTAGTTATATTATTAATGGCACAGACAGTCAATAATCTACCGCGGTCACCCAGACAAACACCACGAGCACACTGAAGGAGTGACTATCATAATGCAAACGATACGTGGTATCAGTTTACAGGTGGCCCAAAACTTAGTAAACAGTGCTCAGAAAATCACACTTATGTAGTTCTACTCAGAGAGTTGAAGTTCAAACAAAAATAAGTGTTTGCATACAATAGTAAAGGAGTTATGCAATAGAGACGAAAGGTAGATAAGATGATGAGTGACTAAAAAATTAATTATATCCGTTCCCGCTATTTCAACAGATTCTGAGGGCTTCAATGGCATATTTTCTCACTTCTTTTCCAACATCAGAAGTATTCCTTGCTAGCTTGGAACATCTTGCTAACATTCCATGTCCCTACTTTTATTTTTGCTTTCACTGAACGGAAAGACAGGCTGACCGGCTTCTCGAAGCCTATCAAAAGCCTGGATCAGTCAACCACCTTCAGTACAGGTCTCAAGCTTATGTAGCAATTAGCTCGGTTTACCAGGGTAGAGTCGCGAAACCCACGCCTAACCATCCCACTATTTATGAGCTTAATACCGGCTATTAACCCAGGTTATGCTATCAGTCTCAGCAGATTTCATAATTTAAGCAAGTTTTGTACCACATATCTGAGATGAATTACATGATTTTCGCATAATTTCAACGCATTGTGACACTATTTGTTTCCTTCATATGTATAACAACCTTCCAGGCATTCCTTCATCATTTGGCTAGTGATGATTTCAGAGGATGTTTGGGTTTTTAGGGAGCGAGATTCGGTTAGCAAATGTTATCTTGTCTTCCCAGTATACATAGATTCTACTGGGGATCACTGTCATGTTCTTCTGTCAGCCTGAGCAGTTATGATAAATTTCTCCGTTCACATCTCCTTGAGTGCAGTCTACTGATCCATTCTCACATTCGTTTTCTCTATTTGTCATCTTTTATTGTTAATACGCGTTGTGCTCACACTGGTTCGACTGTTTGTTTGTCACATCCTCTCATAGTTGTTTCAATTATCGCCACAATATCTTCTTATTTGGCTTTTTTCATTTTTATGATAAGTCCCACCTCTTTCAACTTAATTCATAAAATGTTGGCCATCCAAATTTCAGCCGTAACCAATAGGCGACTCAAGAAATGACTGGATAAGATATTCCTAAGACTACATGAATCCCTCTCTACGAAACAACACGTTCGCTATTTCAGTCAAGATTCGACAAATACCCTTCTTAGGTTATCTCTAATTGTGTATATCAATCAACGAGTAGCTGTAGATGCACATATATTTGAAGGACGTAAAGAAGAGCTTGTCTTAGAAGCCTACGATAAAACGGAGAATGTCGTTTACAGGATCAGTCGCTAATCATTCGACTGAAGCAGGACATCAGGTAGAGATCTTAAAAATTATGAACAAATGAGGAACCTCATATATGCTCACGAAAATATTCACGAATTTGTCAAATTATTTTCAAAACTGGAATACGATTCTGAAAACGTAACGACAACCTAGATACAACTAGAAGCACTGAAAAATATACCGACAGTTATACCTATTACATATGAGGTCAAATACTATAGCAGGGGGATTTAGATTATTGCCCACACTGATATTAGTAGTCAAGTACAAATACTCTGATGACATTACAATTTCTCTGAGGAAATGACAGATGATGCGTATTCGAGCCAAGTTCAATCCGACGATGGCTTTATTCCAGCGTACTATGAATCTGTAATCGCAAATAGAACCGGTGGAATACAATAGGTTGTTCAGAAAACCCTTCTCCTTCTCACAGTGACACGTTGAGAGCAAATTCAGTCTGATCATCAATAGCCCAACCTACTGGATAGACGACGACGTATAATCGCACATTCATTTTTCTAAGTCTGAGACATCCATCAATAATCCGGTGACATCACAGCTTAGTAAGGAAGATACTCATGGAAGACATTTGCAATGACACATAAAAGAGCAAGTGAGACAACTATACTACGGCCAAACACAACCTAGCTCATGTGAAAATCACCGAAACAACATAGGGTTTCGGATGAACTAACAAGTTTGGTGAACAAGTAACACGTAACCCAAGGTGTGGTACCTACAATATAACTTTGGAATGAATAAAATCCAAGCAAATACATCTACAGGTATATTACTTCCGAATAAACACGAGTGAGAACAAAGACATTAAGTGTCACAAACGCATTTTATTTCAATCATCAATGTTTCAATATTTCAAGTCATCTCATGCACAACGAATACACGACAATGCACACCTCAGAAGGTGGCTATCTCCTCCGCTGTTGGCACCATGAATTTCGGAACGAATTTGCAGCCCAATTTGAGAACCGGTCCCAGGATCACTCTGACTGACGTTGGCACCATAGCGAGCATACTGTCAACAGCTGAATGATGGATGGAAAATGCGTTAGATTTTGATAGAAATCGGAATATCTGGACATGGTCTGAAATCTGAGTGTGCATGTTGACTGTCTAATGGTGGGTCAATCGACATGCATGATGTGCAAACTAGAGCTATGTTTTATGTGGTGAAGATGAGGAGAGTGGTGTTGTGTTTTTTGATTGAACACTAGTCAGTATCTAGTGTAATATGTGTAGTCCTATCTTCGGTGCAGACTGAATTCTATCAGTCATGTTTGCAATGTGGCCACCATGCTAGGTGGCTTGCCATTACGGTGCATTGTGAATTGTTGGTACTAGATGGTTGGAGGCAATCGGTAGGAAGCCTTGGACCTAGGTACGCCTTGCTGATGAGTGCCAACTAGCACGAAACCTAGGTCCAAGGCTTCCTTCTGATATTGTGTCAGTGGAGAGATAGTTATTGTCGCTGTCATGCTGTAAATTCTGGTCTAACCTTGATTGTCGTCTGTGTGTATGTTGATCTGACTGGTGGTTTTGACATTGTAGATGTTTGTGTGACTGAGTGGGGCGTCTTTGCAAAATATACATAGACCTGTGTGGTTCTCTTACCTATTGAGAACATCAATGATCTATTCTGGTGTCAGATATTTGTCATACTGCATTATGGATAAGCTTTTATTTTGATAAAGTCACACAGTGTTATACGGTAATATTTACTGATGACGTATCGCGCACAAATTATTGCTCATAATCATATCAATGTACTCACACAACTTTGTCACACTGTTCACCATTTCATCTGTAAATACAATTCAGAGCTCTTGTGGGATAATCGTTACCTTGTGATACTAAAGGCTGATGTGCTTTAGTCACGAGGTTTACCTGGTCATTTGATGAGTGTGTTTCCCTCTAGCTCACTCCTAATGCATTTCCAGGTGAAAAGGGTCACATAAGAAGAAATTTCTTCTTCTTCATCACAAGACTTCAGACGTTCACTCATATCCTCATCCGATCAAGAGAAGTTAATAATCTGACTGTCTTACTGAATGAATGAATGAGTGAAAGAACTTCGCGACAAAATTCTAATGTGAAGGTGTTTCACTCATGCAACTGATCAACTCGTTATAAATGAGTGTCGTGTAACTGTCAGTAAACAGGATCAGACCCAAACACATTTGTCCACTTCTCACCAAACTTTGTGAGAACATATTTTGACAATATGAGCATGCACACACAACTGATTATTCAGGTTGATATAGCTGCGAATACGATCTTGATAAATTGAATCTGATCGTGTCTGTTGATCAGAAAACTTTCCTTGACTGTAGCGCTTAATAAGCCTGTTTGTGCGACCTCACCAACTTCCTTCAGAGACTATGCACACCAGTTAGTCGTCAACAGAATAAACCAGAAGACTGGATATTTCACAACCTAATTGACTTCTTCAATGTGATTGGCAGAATGTTGAACATTTTATTCAGAAATGAATGAAATGAGGTGTGCGTTCGATGATGGACTATGCCTTCTTACATTGTTTGATGTTAAGAATCCCATCCAAAAATTGAATTCAATGAGATAATGGAAGAAAAACTGATAAACACTTTCAAATGGACACATTGAATTAGACATGGATTCCACTGTGAACAACACTCATGAACTTACTGAATCCTTGTACATGACTGACGAGAACGGTTAAGCAGATGAGGAGGAAGACACAGTGATTGAACTGCCAGAGCGAGAAAAAGAGAATTAGTTGTTGAAGATGTTGTCACTCACCTTCATTTTGTGTCGATGTGAGTACAGGTGATTAAGAGTAGCGAGCTCACTGTAGTTCTAACTAAATATATATATATATATACCTTCCTTTGTACTGTGATTTGTATTTCGTGTAACATCAACCTACTCTTTCTTGTCAAGAGAACGCTTGATGGGTGAGTGACATTTTGACTTGAAGTGGAATATTATGTCAGTGAATGTGATTGAATCGTAAAAGAACCTCCGTTTTGTCACGTTCACTCGATCGATTTGTCACAGTGAAGTACGCTTTATTATATTGACACCTACCCAATCCTCACATTTTCATAGCCTTTCGCTACAATTTGCTTCTTCTTCTTTGGACAGATTATGCACTGTAGTGTTTGTAGTGTTCTAAATTTAGTAGTCATTTTGTACGTCTCTTCATGGAGGATATCATATTTTTATATGTTTATGTTGTTTTGGAAACCAATCAGAAGCCTCTTTAATGTTATTGACAATGTTATTTTCTTTTCCTTCACGCTGCGCAGTGTAACATAGGGCTTCAAGCTAGTGTCTTGAAGTTTCTGTTGCAGTGTGTATTTTGCAGAATGGGTTTGCCAGCCTCATGCCCATCCTTTACTCCTAACCAGCATTATATCTGGCTTAGCGAGGTAAAGGTGTTCGTCGGCCGGTGTTCGAGCTCGGGACCATGTAAATGGTCGGCGAGCGTCTTAACCGCTATGCCACCGACGATGTGATAATGGAGATAATTTAACTGCAATTTCGTTGAAGCATTCTACCGGAAATTTTCTCCGATTTGCAAACAGACACAGGTATAATCCACAATTCAAACACTGAAATGATGGGGGTCCAAATCACCGTTTTGTCATCGTATATTTCCAGCTGGATGCTACGATATTTAAGATTCCATTTGCTTTCTCATACGAACCATCAGAGTGACAGTTACCCACTAATAACTTCAGTAATCTCTACCTAACTTCACATTCCACTGATTGATTCCCATGTGGACTCTATCTTTTGATCAGTGGTAATTTGTGAGTAGTGACTATATATCCTAAGTTACTATGGTACTTTCAATTTCTCTTACCTTTCATCATTCTGAAGATGGAAAAATACGTCATTTATGTAGTAGCTCACATGTGGTTCAGCTTGTGTCTGTGTGCGTATGTAGGAGATACTTCCAGTCAATTAAATTTGGGTTTGTAAGGTCGTCAGAAGTGCCTCAGGTTAACTCCAAAAACGTTACCAGAAGTGAAGAAATAAGAAAAAAGCAAGATATTTCATCCCACTCAAAAGAAAGAAGAAACAGATTCGATTTATTAACATATGCGTTGACCTTCAATCTAGGGAGCGAGATTCGGATTGCAAATGTTAACGGATTTTCTCATATACATTGTCTTATTTAGGACCAGTGTCATTTATAGATATGTACACTCGTATTTCTTTAAGTGACGTCAGCTTTTCCTTTGTTCCATACCTTATAATGTTAATGCATACTGCGCTTCTATCATTCATAGGATTTATTTATCAACACCTATTGTAGCTGTTTTAGTTACTGATTGAACATGTTTGTCTTTAGATTACTGTTGAATAATATTATTTCTTCCGATTCTGTCAGTGTTCTCTCCCAGGTGTGAATAGTGCAGAGAGTTTCATTGGGAAGGTACCAAATGTGCTGTTTAATTTTGCCAGGCTTAATATATTCTTTGGATTTGTTTATGTCTAATTTCTTGGTAGATGATCCCTCTCCAGCTTGTGGAACTTCTACCATGGTCTCAAAGTTTTCTGCATTGTCAATTTCAAAAATTTCCTTTGCTTCTTTAGTGTCCTCTATAATAGTGAAATAGTTTAAGGTAATCCTACTTAGTTTCGCTGGTATGCTTATTTTTGTGGCATGGGTAAGAGTAACATTTTACCCTACGTATTAATATAAGTGATATCTGTTACATAGTCGGTGGAACAGCTCGATGTTTGTGGTATAGGATATTCAAATTGACATAATCTGGAGAATTTTTAGCGAAAAATAGTATTCAATTTCACATCTACAGCAGCAAGCAAATATGCGCTGAGGAAATATTATGATTCAGTCGATGGTGACTGGGTCTGTACACATTAACGGTCTGTTTCTCAACAGCTCAAATATTCTCCAATTTTTGTGTGTAACGTAACACCATGACAGGATTCTTTCCAACACACCATATTCTGAAAATTTTCGCTTGATAAGTTGGCAATAATCACGTCTCACATTGATGAAAATATCAATTTTTGAATGTTTGCATATTGAATGTTAACATTTGTCAACTCTGATAGGAGGAGTGCGTTACGAAGTACAACCATTATCAACTGTAAATGGATATGAAGTTCTCAGATTATTTCCAGTCAATACTGGACGAAAATGAGTGTTTTCTCCAATGGTATCACACCATTTTCTCCTGTGTACGCCTTCCGATATTTAAAGTTTTAATGTTGATGTGTACACATTCGTTTGGCGCTTTTCCGTTGTGCCGTTAACATACACAGACTCTGTATCTGATATTCAGCCACACTGGTTGGATACATCCTGAATCCCTTTGAGTAAATAATCTCCAATCTTTATTTTACTCAAATATGCTACTCATCAGAGCACATTTACAATTAAATCAGCGTTTTTATTATGCGTTTTGTAGTCAGAATTCACAAGTTACATGGAGTACTGACTTTTTAGGTAACTAGACAATCTACGTTTTTTGAAGGCTGATATTATTATTTATTATTATTCCCTTGGGTTCCAAACAGAACGTAGGGCCTCAACAACACATTCCTGCCTTCTATTTTTTGCTACGACTGCCCATATCTCTTATCTCTTCCTCACACGATCTCCTCGTTGCCACCCTAGGACGATCCCCTCGTCGGTTAGCATTTAGATTACACTCTAGGAACTTGGGCGTGATGTCATTCTGTGGTGAGAGCAAGCTGCTAGCCAATTGGTAGACATTGATCTACGCTGATTGGTGGAAATTAATCTAGGCTGATTCAACGACTAATCACAGCTGACCTAGACGTGGACAAATATGATTCGCAGACAAGTGGCTCGCATTTCCGAGAAATATCGAAAACGAGAAAGCAGAAGACTGCGTTTGTTCGCAAACAACCAATCAGAAGACCGCCTTCTTTCTGCGGGCAGAGCCTTATTAATGTACGTAAAATACATATAAATACCTGTTGGTTTTCGTAATAAAACTGATCTGTTGCCTGGCCCTTGTCTTCTGTTGTTACAATTCTGCGGTCTCCTCAATGTGTTCACTTCGAGCGCCTCGATGAGTTTTCTGTTGTGGATCACATGACACGTGGTACTGTGATATAGCCAGTTGTTGAATGCTGTTGATAAAGATTTGGGCACTGCACACCGTCGTGTTGAAGTAGTTTCCAAACTACGTATTGTTCAAGGCTGTCGAAGGCCTTTTCGAAGCCAATGAAATTAAGGTACAGGATTGACTACCATTCTATGCTTTGTTCTGTGATGATGATAAACAGAGTTGCAATTTGATCAGCATACGATTTGCTTTTCCCTAATCCAGCATTTTCTGGTGGATGGAGTTCTACATCCAGTGCATCCATTTTTCTCTCCGGGATGACATGACTCAGTATTTTACTTGACGTCAACAAAAGCATTATTCCACGCCAATTCTCGCACAGGCCTAAGTTGCCCTTCTTTAGCAGTTTGACTAAGTAGCCTGCGAATAATTTTCCGTTGTCATTCACTTCTCCTGGAGTCCCCCGACGCATGATGACTTATCTTCCTGTATTATATGCTCCCAGTTTGGTATTCATATCGTCCATTGCGATTTTGATGTCACCATTTGGGAAGTTGTCCACTACTGTTTGTAGTTGTCTGTAGAAATCTCCCTTCTTCTCTTGTTACAAGCTATTTGTTGTATTGTACGTAGCATTGAATAACTGTGACGTTCCTTTCATTCGATTTGAATCTTACTGTCATGATCCTGCAGGAGGAAATCGGTTCCCACTGAGTTAGTGCTTTGGCCGCCACTGGTGACATCATTATAGCCACTACCTCAGTGTGTTCGTGGTTGTCGTCTGGTTGACAAGATCAGAGTAGATTACTGACGCTCCAGTTGGAAATTTTGGGTAGTCCACATCCAGTCCATCTGCTCTCGCAGATACCCAACACCTCTAGGCCAGAACTTCACATATCTGGGTAGCCTTCCCAGTCTCGTACATTTTACGTACATTTCACTTCTCCAATAATATCCTTGCTTTCATCGAGAGAAGACACACTGGTTGACTGAGTGGCTTTTCGGAGGCTTTCACCAGTCGGAGTCACTTCGTCTCTGCAACTCGAGCGAAGAATAAGATTTTTATTTGAATTTTTTGTATTTTTTAATATATTTTTGCGCTTTGAAGTTTGCATAGTGGTTTGATACGTTTAGTGGTGTGGAATTGCTAGCGCCACACCCAACCCTCCCTCTTTACCTGTTTCCTCAGACGGGCTAGAAAACTAGCAGGCTAGTTAACTAGGCAAAGTTGTACGTGCTGATAGCTTTTCTGCTGTTATTTTGCATTCCGATTGGAAAGTAATACTTCAAGAGCAAGCTTTATAAGTTCAGTAACAGCAATGTTTTTCTACGGGGTTAGGTTGCTATCATCTCGCTTAACCCTCCTTCTTTGACAGATTTACAACCGGTTATGGTTGGTACAGGTGTTCGCTGACAGGGAATCAAATTTGCACCACACGCACGGTTGGTGAATATTTTACGCCCAAACCACTGATGCACAAGGGTCGGCAGAGTGTAGCTAATCAACAGCACTACCAGTTATTTACAATATTATACTCCTTCTATATGCAATAAAGCAAACATTCATCTGCAGTCAACCAATTTCAACCCATACTAACGTGAAAATCTTGGTGACCAGAAATCACTCAATCGTAGAATGATCAGTTGCCTCACGTCATTAGTAGAAGTGACAGATCATTTTCGGACGTCATGAAAATGCAAAGATTGGGCAGCTTCTTATACAGCGAATTGGACAAGAGATGTGAAAATGCTACTTTCTTATATTTCTAAAACTGAAATCAAACGGGGAAAATGTCAGTAAGTATATTCAGTGTCTAATATGTCAGACACACTAGATGCCACGAATGTCAATTCACTATCCTGTCATAATCACACACAAACACACACATACACTAATACTTCACTCCTAAAATCAAACGAAACATTTCAGTCAACTAGCACTTACTTCTCAGGGGATACTGTATACCAAACATTGTGCAGTTCCTACCACATAATCAATACTCAGCAGATGCTCATATGCATAGAAGCAGAAAATGTGTGCAGGAAACTACTCCAAGTCACCTGTATTCACATCAACACGAAATGAAGGTGAGTTAAACAACTCCAGTCAACTAAATCTCCCCCTTTAGCTAACGGGAAGCTCTGTCAGTGCATCTTCCTCCTCATCTGCTTCACCGTCCTCGTCAGTCAAATGTAAGGCCTGAGTAAGTTCACAAAATTTGTCCACACACGAATCTCCTTGTCGCATCATAAGATCATTAGATAATGTTGATATGCTTTTCTTCATTTCCCGCTAACCCTCTCCTCTTTGCTGATGGAAACCATTCTAAAACAGAATACACAATACTCAACACAATGAATATAGTGATATCCAACCATCATAATTTGTCACACACCCCACACACTTGATTTGATTCAGTTCTGGATAAGATATTCAACATTCTACCCCCAAATCCAAGAGACTGGTCAATAAGGTGGTTCATTGGGAGTGTTCAAATGAGACAGCACCCAGTGTATCTGGTAGGTTATCAGTTGTGACGAATGCGATGAAGGTGATGAAGGCGGTGAAGTAGTCTCGTAAATAGTCATTGCTCAGCAGAATGGCTTACAGTTGTCTGTATAAATATTAAAGTGTATCACCACACTCGATTTGTACAACCTTTCACTGCTTCCCTAATCTAGGTTGGATTCACAAACATGAATTATATCCAAACCACATGTTTCGTTTTCAGGTCACTGCTTTCGAATCGGATGTGTTAATTTATACTCATCTGTGCATTTATTAATTCTGTTTGCTCTGAGTAATTATTAAATTTGAGTGTATTAATCGGAACATGGGTGAGTGAAATGAAAACATAATGTGCATTTATCGGTGAGACATCTACTGATACAAAATAAACCCAATGCACCTTCCGCGCTTTTCACTGCCTATCTACTTTTCAGTGATTCATTCTGATACAGAACGACTGATTCAGTAACTGGTATTTCTGTGATTACTGACGTGATATTCAATGACACCATGAACTTTCGTTTCCATTTGGCTTCTCCTTCTCGGAAAATGAAATTAAGCCCATCAGTTTCGGTGCAGCTGACAATTATTTTGTGGAGTACCATATTCTGTATGTGTTGGAGAAAATGTCAGTAAGGTAAATTTGCGTCTATAAGTGCATCAATACTGCCTGAAAATAATTCGTTAATCGTGGCGTGGGTTGAAAATATTTCAGGCTATATCATACCCGTTTATTTTTTTTACCCTTCACGTTCCCCAGTGGAATATAGGGCTTCAACCTAGTGGCTTGAAGCTTCTGTAGCAATGCTTATTTTAAAGGATGGGGTTGCTAGCCTCATGCACAACCTTTCCTCTTCACATGCATTAATTCTGGCTTAGCGAGGTAAGGGAGTGCGTCGGCAGGGGTTCGAACCCCGGACCATGTGCATGGTTGGCAGTATCCACATCAACCTTGTGCTCAGTATCAACAAGAACTACGAATAGATCTTGTTTGTCCCTTGCTTAACCAAGTTGGATGATGTTCAGAAATACGACGATGAAACTGCCTAATTGTACACCCAATGTAGCTGGCTCCGCAGCTGCAGTCAAACTGGTAGACACATATAGAAGAGGCAAAATTAGGTAGTTTATCCTTATTTCTTGAACATAGAATAGGGGTGGTTTTGAAGAGACAACGTACTTCTGCTGCGCCATACCCGGTACAAAATAAAAACTAATTTTGGTAGCATATCTGTTTACATGCTTCGAAATTCAACAATCACTTTTAGTTTTATTGTGATTATTTTTATCCCTTGGTTAACTCGTGTATTATAGGGTACCAACAGCACATCTCCATTCCACTCTGTTCATTTCTTTTTTCTTTAACTGCCCACAAGATTACCAATAACCTCTGATCTACTGAGAACACGGTCCTCTCCATCTCCCCGCAGTATCCACGCACAACGCACCACTTCCCATTCCTGGTTAAACTGAGCGATGGTCTGACGCGTGGTATCACTCATCGGTCACATCACCGTGTGTCCAATCCATATCAACTTTTTTAGGAACACTTCTTGGACGACAAACTGTAAGTTATTCATTCCTAGGGTTACCTGTTTCTCATTATTTTCAATATTGATGAAATACTGAAAGCCTTTGAAGTTGGTGAAACTGACTTTCCTAAATCGTCCGCCAACACTAGGAACCCTGCATAAGCACACCTTGGCTTGACATTAGTGTCGAAAATCTGAATCCTGCTCTTCATTATGAATGCACCGAAATTCCACACTGATTACAGAGTGATGAAGTCTTGCCTTGGTTCTTTGATCCCGTACTTTACTTCCGCTTACGTGTCGCCTATAGCTAAATCTCTACTCCCCTCATTGTAAATGAAACAGCTGACTTCGCTGAAATTTCTCCCGTTAATAGAGATTGACGCTTCTTACTGTTGTTGTTGCTGATAGTTAGTAAGATATCTTCGAAATCTATTTGCTGCTTCTTCTCCCATTTTCTTGGTTTCCACCTATAAATCTCCGACTCCTTGTGAACTCAGGTATAAATCACCCGCGAAGTCCACAACTTCTACAGTCTTCTCATCGGTCCAACACATTCCGGTCCTCTCGCCCCATTTCTACTGTCTGACGTATGATCTAGCACACCACAATGAGCAATATCAACAATGATACCAGCCAGCTGTGTCTCACTTTCCTGTCTACATCACAGGACTCGCTGAGTTATCTGTTGTGGATTACCTGACATGTTGAATCATCACCATATACCTGGGGAATCATATTGACTAAGGTTTCGTTTGTAGCACTCCAACGTATTGGAGAAGTTTTCGTATTACTTCGCAGTCAGTGCTGCCGAAGTAGATTTCGAAATAAATGTATTTAAAGTAGAGATTTGACTTCCAGTTTGTGCTGAGCACTGCAATTGTGCCTGTACACGTTACCTCCAAACACCGAATCGGCAAAAGAGGAAAACTCTGTGAAGAATTCTCTGTCCTCATTCATCTAATCGAAAGCATCTCCACCTTCCAGACATTCCTTCATCACTTGGCTAGTGATGATTTCAGACGATGTCTGGATTCTTACCAGCTATATTCGCTTAGCAAATGTTATCTTGTCTTCCCAGTATACATGGATTCTACTAGTGATCACTGCCATGTTTCTTCTGTCAGCCTAAGCAGTTATCATAAATTTCTCCGTTTGCATCTCCTTGAGTGCAGTCTACTGATCCATTCTCACATTCGTTTTCTCTATTTGTCATCTTTTATTGTTAACACGCGTTGTGCTCACACTGGTTCGACTGTTTGTTTGTTGCATACTCTCATAGTTGTTTCAATTATCGCCACAATACCTTCTTATTTGGCTTTTTTCATTTTAATGATAAGTCCCACCTCTTTCGACCTACTTCATAAAATGTTGGCCATCCAAATTTCAGCCGTAACCAATAGGCGTCTCAAGAAATGATTCCATATTAGTTTGTTTATTAGAGGTATTACACAGTGAAACAGTATTATTTACTGGATGACGTTTCGAACAAAATTATCGTTCATAATCATATGAATTGTAACCACACGACTTTGAAACTTGAGTTTTATAGTTTTCTTTGTTCTCTCCTATTTGTCGTATGGGTAATAGAATTTTCCAGATATCGGGGACATATGATGAATCACTCCTATTACATGTATTTGCAGTTGATTCGATAAACAAAGCTTCTGTTTTCAATCGTTCCCTCCACCCTTTGACATTAGATTTTAAAACTGTTATCCTATCCCATCCTATTGTTTGGTTGTGTGTAACTGTATGTAGTGCTATAGCTGAACTATTCTCTAGATTTCTTATCTTATTTGGGTCAACTAATCTAGATTTTGCTAGGTTTTTATGTTCGGCTAGTCTGACTGCCACTGTTCTACTAGTCTGACCTATGTATTTAACCTGACAATCATTCCAGCAGGGTATTAGATAAACTAAATTGTTTTGTTTTAAAGGCTCCACAGGATTGATCCTGTAACCGACAAAGCTTGTTTCTAGTTGCCTTTGTGGGTTTGAATGCCATTTTTATTCCTGCCTTGTTAAGAATTCTGCGTAAGGTTTCCGAGGTTCCTTCCTTGTATGCAATTACTACTGATGATTTAGATTCCTTATTGTTGGTGTCGTCATTAATATTATTATTATCACTATCGCTACTATCATTATTTATTTTATTTTTACATTTCCTTCCATATTTTCTGACTAATTTATCCGGGTAATTATCAAGTTTCAAGGCTTCTTTTATGTGTATCAGTTCCTGTCTTAGATTTTCTTTGGTACTACTTAGTTTTTGTCCGCTATTATTTAAACATTTCACCAGTCCTATTTTTACTGACATAAAATGGGATGATCGGAAGTCCAAATATCTTTTTGAGTGTGTGGGTTTCCTGTAACACACTAGTGTTTAACTGCCCATTTTCTTTCCTCTTTACGTTGAAATCTAACATTGGTAGCTTCCCTTCCTGATTTTCCAATTCATAAGTGAATTGAATTGCCTCTACCTTCGAGTTGATGTGTTTGAAAAATCTATCTATATCTTGTGTCATTTACATACCTCCACCATAATTTTAGGGTGGGGTGAATGTTTCAATCGCTATGTTTTCCCACCTAACCATGACTCAAGAAATGACTGGATAAGATATTCCTAAGACTATATAAATCCCTCTCTACCAAACAATGCGTTCGCTACTTCAGTCATGACATAATGGTTACGGGTTAACTGTAGAAGTAGATATAACTTAATGACTGAAAGAGACGCTTGTCGTTTATTTTCTGAAAACATGCAGTAAAGTCTGCGTAAAATTAGATGCTGGTCTATTGAGGAGGAGTCACTGGTCATCCAATTAAAGCAGAACATCAGATAGACACCTTGCATTCCTTCAAAGTATGACTTAACGAGCAAGATCATTCATTCTTACGAATGTGTCAAATTTTTTTCACCATTATAAAGTGATTGTTGAAAATTGTTCGAGAACCCTACATAATCAAACGCACGAAATTCTGATGGGAATTTCGCCTATTAAATCACACCGTTTCAGTGTCTGTTAAATCAAACAGACAGACTGCATGGACATATACTGTACCACAATGGATGGGTTTCCCACTTATGTCAATCTGATAGTTGAGTGAATGGAGATAAAACAAAATTCACAGTCAGTGGTGTGATCTTTCCATTTATTGCTGATAGGTAGAAATTGTGACGCTGAATCGTCTAGGCATATTTCTCAATAGAGCTCAGACTTGTTAGCATTTTAACTATGGTGATTGAATACACACAGACGGTATACTCTCATGAGTTAGGTAACTGTTTGAGAGAGTGAGAGGACATAATGTGAAGAAGACAGACGTCATTCTTGAAGAATATCAGTCCGAAAATAGCCAATCGAAGAAGTCACCATTCCGCTTATGCTATTAAAAACAATGTCATCACAATCGATGTCATCCAAAAGGTGAACTTCCATTAGATACTACGAACATGTTCATACAAAACTGAGACTGAAAAGTCTCTTTTCCGTTAACAGTATCGTCACTGGACATCTGAATAATGAAACGCCAACTGAATTCATCAAATATCTTCACAGTGATTGTATAGTTATTCGGTACCGATCTTTATCAGAAGTCTTCAATCTATTATTTGAATACAATAAAAGACTGTGATTAGTAACATCTTAAGCACGTAGAAATCTCTTTACTTTTAAACTCAATCTTTATTGCTTTTACCCTGTTAATATCCGTTCTCCTTGGAGATAAATCTACTTAAATGACTTCAACTGATGCCTAAACGCCGTCTCTTTCATAAGTAGGTATATATTGCTTCATACATGTTGTTAACCAAATAATTCTGCGAATGTTGTTGTACGTCATTTGAGGATACTATTTCTCAAATATGCTTCCCAATCAATTTTCAAATACCTAGGTGATATCCATATTAATTGTGATGGGCATGCCTTTAGTTCAGTGGACACTGGTTTGTTAATCTTGGGTCACACTGACTAACTGTGTCCGAAAACAATAGAAGCATTTACAAATTAGTCATATTTTGTACAGCGAATATTGTCTTACTTGTTTCCTCGTGAAAGGACAGATAAAATGAGAAGATTGCAGGTGCGCGAATGACTGATAAACATAAAGGTGTATAAGACCATTTTGTGAAAATGGAATTATTCGTTTTCAGTAGCAAAGAAATTGCGTCACCTAAAACATTACATACAACATATGAGTTATGTATATTTCCCAAATAGATATCAGTAGTCAGGTGTGAATTCCGCAATTATTAATATCCAGTCGAATACATCAATTCCAAATAAACAACAGGCAAAACAAAGACATCAAGTGGCACAAACTCATTTTATTTCAATCATCAATGTTTCAGTATTTCAAGTCATCTCATGCACAACTCACACACGACAATGCACACCTCAGAAGGTGGCTATCTCCTCCGCTGTCGGAACCATGAATTTTGGAACGAATTTGCAGCCCAATTTGAGAACCGGTCCCAGGATCACTCTGACTGACGTTGGCACCATAGCGAGCATACTGTCAACAGCTGAATGATGGAAGGAAAATGCGTTAGATTTTGATAGAAATCGGAATGGCTTGACACAGTATGAAATCTCAGTGTGCGTGGTGACCATGCAGAGGTCAGTCGCTCTTCACACATGGTGTGCGAATGAGAGCCATGTGCATTATGGTGAATATAAGCAGATTGACATTCTGTTAGTGGAGAGATACTTATTGTCACTGTTAACCTGTTATGTGAATTACTGTCATATTCTCATTGTTGTCGTTGTGAGTGTTGTTGTTGTGGATGTTTGTGTGACTGAGTGGAGTGTATTTGCACGATATTTGTGCATTTGTGTGATCCTAGTATTTCACGAGAACATCAATGATTTATTGTGATGTCAGATAATTGTCATGCTGTTCACTGTTTCACCTATCCACTAAATCTATTCAAAGCTTTTGTGGAACAACCGCTGAAGTGTGATACTAAAATCTGATGTCTTTACGTCAAGAGATTTTCTTGAAGTTTTACTGAGTGTATTTTACCTAGGTATACTTTAAGCGGTATTCTAGGCAAAGAGAAACTTACAGAAAATTCTCTAGTTTCCTCGTGATACCATGTTGATGGTTTACTTATGTCATCATCTGATCTAATGAATTTAATAATCTGACTGAATGAATGGCTTCAAGACCAGATTCTCATCTGGAAATGTTTCATTCATCCAGCTGACCAGCTATCTACAAGTGAGAGTACCGTAACTGTCAGTAAAAACGATAAGACCGAAACAGATGTGCCCACAAATGATGTAAAAATGCATCTTGTCAGCATTACCGTACACCCATTTAACCAAGTAGGTTGATATAGTTACGAATATATATTGTTGATACTGGACATCTTGTAGAGAATTCTAAGTCCTTCAAAATATTAAATCGACAAAGGACAGTAAATTTACCACAATTTGCCGAAGCGATCCCAATCAAACGATTCAAATCAGACTTAGGCATACAAAAAGAGAGTGTGATTAACCTCTCACTCCCTTGGTAACTGAATTTCAGTGGTCTCAACTCAGTGAACAAATCTCAATCTTATAAACTGTAACCGCTTTTGTTTTTTGAGTTGCTTTGTGCATCTACAAGCTAACACTGTTTGTTAATTTTTCTGTTTTCTGTCTTACCCCTCCCGCCTCTCTTCCACTTTGAAAGCATATAAATTGATGATGAAAACTTAAACTAAGAATTGTAATGCTTATATTTTGAATGCATCAATTTTATAGTATTTCTTCTATACTACCACTTAAACATTAAAGTATGCTATTATCATCTACGAAACCATTGTAATTTCAGGTAGTCTATAGCTGATTCGAACCTGTGAAATAGAATGATATCATTTTATACTGCAAATTTCGTCTTCCTTTCTTCATAGAAATTTATCAAGGGAACCAAATGTATGAATCTCTTCTTGTCTGTACATCAGAAAAAGCAATTGTGAAATTCGTGGGCCGACCATAACACTTGATAAACCTCCTTATACTATCCAACTTACCTCTGATAAATCCTATGCAAGCCTGTAAATCATCAACATAATAAATTGTAAGACAAGATATTTTACACATTAAGCATATTCTCCAGTGTAGGGTTGTATAGTGGGAAACAGTTAAGCCAAATGTGACTGAAAGAAAGTGTGTTAATACAGGTGATGTCTTTTGTTTTGCATTGTCTGTGAAGCCCACTGAAGCAGACTTCAGGGAAGGGGATAAGTCGTCTTTATGCTGATGAAGTCAGATGTTCCACTCAGACAACAAGGCAATAAGAATTATTATTGTTATTATATGACAGGATTTTATTCGACTGCAATATCGAATATTGGGAGATAAATGAAGAAACACCAGTAAACATTATCAAATGCACACATCGAATTAGACATGAATCCAACTGTAAACAACACTAGTGAACTTACTGAAGCCTTGAGCATGACTAACGAGAACCGTTAAGCAGATGAGGAGGAAGACGCATTGACTGAACTGTTACAGACAGATGTAGATGGAGTCAGTTGACGGAAATGCTGTCACTCACCTTCATTTTGTGCTGCTGTGAGTAATGGTGATTAGTGGTAATATGCTCACTGTGAGTCTAACCGCAAAGATATATATATTTACAAATACCATTAACTGAGTAGCGTGATTAGTAAATATGTCGATAACCGATTTTTGCACTTTGTGTATAATCAATCTATTCTCTCTTGACACGTTATTGTTTGTTGATTGAGTGACATTTCGGTTTGATTTAGGAAGTGAACTGATATGTGAGTGATTACGATGGGTTGTAAATTGATCTGTGTCTTATGAAGTTTAACTTTTCTATTTGTTACAGCTAAGTACAATTCATTCATCTAACCAGTATTTAGGTTTTCATAACCTTCAATTACAATTTCTTTCTTCATATTATTTATATTATTATTGTTGTTTCCTCTAACTCCTAGAGGAACATAGGGCTTCAGCCGTGCGTCTCCACTGCGTTCGGTTCTTTGCTACAGTCTTCACCTGGCCTCAAGTCTGCCTACACGTTTTCACCTCCTCTTCACATGACCTCCTCCAAGTCTTGCTTTCCCGATCCTTGCTTTGATATCCTCGTCAGTTCCGCCTGTAGTTGAAACGATGTTTCCCAGGTAGGTAAAGGAGGTTGTTTCTTTCAGGTTCCTCCCATTTATGCTGATCGTTGTCTGTTGTTGTTGCTGTTGGTGGTGTTGCCCAGGAATCTTCATCACCTCTGTTTTATCTATGTTCACCTGAAGTCCTATCTTCTCTGGATGCTTCTTCTGCCAACTTGTTGCTTTTCACTTGCATATCTTCCAGTTTATGGGAAATCAGACTTATATCATCGGTGAAGTCCAGATACTACAAGTATTTTGTGTGAGTTTATTTCATGTCTGTTTCCTCATTGCCCGCTGTTTTTCACATTATCCAATCTACTGCAATCAGGAAAATCATTGGCGATAGTAGGCAGCCTTGTCTTACTCCTGTCCTCACTTCGAAGGGTTCCGTAAGTTTCCCGTTGTGGATTACTTGGCATTCAGCATTGTCGTACAGCTGTTGGACGAGATGTATAATTGTCGGTGGCACACCGTAGTGGCGAAGTAGTTGCCAAAGTACCTCTCTTCATATACGGACACGTTATTCGTTGTAGTGTTTGCAGCTCCCTAAATATACAGGTAATTATGAATGCGACTCTAATGAGAATGTCACAGATATTTTTGGGTGATTATCCCTAATCTAGACGGACTACAGTAAATTACACATCGCTGTAGTATAATCGGAAAAAAATCATTTTTGAGCAAACCAATGTTTCCAGTGAATTCTTCTTCTTCACTCTGTCGGCAAATCCAGATGACGAGCCCCAAATAGAACGAATTACACATCCTGGATTCCACTTATAGTCACCATCCACCGATTTCCGATTACAAGTATGAGATAGAATAACAGGCCGTCAGTTAACATTGTAAAATGATTGTATCTAAAATAAACAATCCTTCAGAATATTACATCAAATGTGAACCGACAAGTGAGTGTCGACACTAGTTGGTGAATTAATATCAGAAACCTCAGAGATATTGGAATTCGTACCACATTTAAGACTACTTACCCAATTAGAGTAATATGATCAACTAAAAGATTCAATAAAACTGATGGATAAAAATAATGGAATTTACAAGATATCTGCCGAATATCCAACTTAATATGTGGGTAAAACGTCTAGACCACCTAAAATAAGCGTGAACAAACATGAACGTCTTACTTAAGGTCATCCCACTGGAACACAAACGTACAGTAATCTAGAGAAAAATCATCTAAAGCTGCACATACATAAGATAAAAAGCATAACATTGATTGGGACATCATTTGTATTCTGATATATAACATGAACAAATGGAAAGAGAGACTAATAACAGAATCTACATTCAGTTGAATTTCAGACCATCCCGTCGATGTCGGCTTCTTGAGCAGATGCTTCGACGATGTCTGGGCATTTAATTAGTATTTAATTGGTGGATGGTAACTAGCAGTTGAATCCAGGATGCGCATTTCGTCCTATTTGGGACTCGTCATCTGGATGTACCTGCATTTCTCAGTGAGTGATGATGTTGCCACCGAGGCTCGAACCCAGTGCCCATAGTTTCAAACACCAAAGCGTTATCCACTTGGGCCACGAGTTCCAACATGTCAACCTGAGACTGAGCACTTCGGTCCAATCCATCGACGGGAAAAATCGAAAATTCAATTGAATCAATATGACCCGTTGCACAAGAGGTGGTTCTCGTGGCCTAAGTGGTCTAGTGGATAATGCTTTGGCGTTTGAAACTATGGGCACTGGGTTCGAGTCTCGGTGGGAACAACATCACTCACCGAGAAATGCAGGCACATCCAGATGACGAGTCCCAAATAGGACGAAATGCGCATCCTGGACTCCACTGCTAGTCACCATCCACCAATTAAGGACCTATATTCATTAAGTTTACGCCGAATATATGTAACAAGATCGACTCAGCACAACTGTCAACAACCTGTAATAGAATACTGGATACACGAAAAAGAACGAACAAGAAATGCATTATATGTATGATTACAGATCAAAAACGTGTGAATTGAAAAACGATTCCAACAGCTGGTGTGATCACGGAGAGCAATTTAGCTAGAAATATTACCAAAACAAAATGCTTATCATTGTATTTAAACTATTGAAACATAATTTTAATTCAGCAGTTGGAGAACCTTTGGAAAACTTTGGGGTACCGATGTCAACTCGTGATCAGACCTGTAACCAAAGAAATCCTCGCAAAAACCGACAGTGGATGATGCGTTTATAGTCAACAGAATGTAATTTTCTATGAATTGGAGTGTGTGAGTTATATTCAGTCAAGTGAGAGAAATATACCTACCATAAAGTACGAACGAAGAGATGAGACACACCGAATGTATGTTCAAAGGAGGGATGAGAGATAACAAATGTAGCGATAAAATAAAAGGGTTAAATAGTGAAGCGAAATCTAATCATAGAGACATGATTAGCATAGTCTCAATCAAAAAGCTTGACAAATAATAATGTTGATAAATTTAGGTGTGAAGGTGAAAGGAAATGAGAATGGCATGATAAGACATGGAAATATGAGATTATTATGTTCCTGATGACCTTATAGTAGGCCAGCATACATGCTAACTTAGCACAACCTCACCTTGTTTACTAGTTCGCTATTTTACTAGCCGGTCACAAGCCCAGAAAAAAAAGAGAGGTGGGCGTGGAGTTAGCTGCCCTACCCCGAAAAACCAATCAAAGTGCTACAGAAACTTCAATGCACACGAAAAATATTAAAAATACAAATTATGTGAAGAAAATTATTCTTGGTAGGAATCGGAGAGGCGAAAATGTACACCGAGCTGTCTGGTGAAAGCCTTCGAGAAGCAACTCAGCCAGCCGATCTGTCTTCTCTCGATGAAAGCAAGAATAAGAATGGGGACGTGGAATTTCCATTCACTGTACGAGGCAGGGTAGGCTACCTAGGTAATCAAAGAAATGCGGAGATATCATACCGATGTACTGAGTATCTGAGAGAACGGATTGGGTGGATGTGGAAAATCCAAATTGTTGAAAGGAGAGTAGGTGATCGCCTCAAATCTGATCACCCAGATGACAACCACGAACAAACTGAGGGAGTGAATATCATGATGTCACCAGTGACAACTAATGCTCTGATGAAGTGAGGACCAACCTCCTCCTCCAGGATCACGCAACACGGTTCAACTCAAAATGAAGGAAGGTTAGAATCATCCAATGCTACGCACAATGCAACAAACAACGCAGAACAAGAGAAGAAGGAAGATTTCTTTAGACAATTGGAAACAGTGATGGACAACATCCCAAGTGGTGACATCAAAATCCCCATTGGCGATATGAATGCCAATCGAACTGGGAGCAGATAATACAGGAAGAGAACTCATCTTGGGTCAAGGGGCTTTTGCTCTGAGAAATGAATTAGAACGAAGGAATATTCGCAGACTTCTGCGCTTTCAACGATTTGCTCATCGGAGGCAGCGTGTACAGGAACAAGGATATACACAAGGCAACATGCATTTCGCTTGACGGACACAAAACGAAAACCAGATAGCTTTCACCCCAATTTCAAGGAGGTGGTGACGAAGCCTGCTGTATACAAAGCCGAGAAGGGGAGCATATGTGGGATCAGTTCATCATCTAGTTCAGAGAACCTTCAAGGTGAATCTGAAATCCTTCAGAACAACTGGAGAGAGACCATTGTAATTGAAGTTCAACATTCAGAAACTGAAGGACAAAAATAACAAGTGATGCCTTCGCTACAGATCAGATAACAGCGAAGTAAGACACACTACATGTTATCACCGAGGAAACCTTCGTTGAAGAACATTGGATCTAACTCTTTGAAGGTGATTTTCAAGGAAAAGTGTACAACTGTTCTAGGAAGGAAGAAGAGACAATAGAAGGAATGCCTGTCAACGGACACCTACCTGGAAGCTTATATAGGAGAGGAGAGGAGGGTGTTGAAAGAGATGACTCAATGCAAAGATGAACAACAGAAGGAGAAGCTGAGTTCAATGTACACTCCATTGAACTAAGACAGATGAGAAGAAGAGTGCTAGGAAAGACAATGACAATTCTACGACCTCAGGACATTATATTAGATAACCAGGTCTCTCTCCAGAAAGAGATCAACTCAGATGATGAAACCAATGAAAGATGGTCAAGGAAACCTGATTATCAAGGAGGAGGAACAAATGAAACAATTGTCTGTTAACTTTAAAGGACTTTTGAATCGACCATCACCTGCAACTCGCCCAGAAATACCACCACCAGCACACACGGAACTGCCTGCCAGTGGACACCAATCCTCAGCGAAAGCAGAAATCGTGTGTGCGATGAAGCAGGACCAGACGGAATTCCCCTCGAAGCACTGAAAACGGACCGAGATACTGTGGCAGACATGCTCACAACATTATTGTGAAGAGTTTTGAAGGAAGGAAAAGTGCCTCCTGACTGGAAGAAATGTTATCTGTGCCGAACTACCGAAGAAGGGAGACTTAGCTCTCTGGAAGAACTAGCGTATGTTGGCAGTTAAACCTCTATCTCAACTTCATCGACTTGGCAAAGATCTTCGATAGCGATGAACGAGGAGTAATTTGGGAACTGCTTCATTAGTAAGACAATCAGTGTTCAAGTGTTTATCAATCCCTTTCAACAGATACGTGACAACGACACTGGTCAGCTGATCCACAGAGGAAAACTTAACCGGGCGTCGGAAGTGAATAAAGGAGTAAGACATGCTTGCTGCCTATGATCAACGATGATATTCCCAATTGTGGTGGACTGGAATATGCGTCACAGTATAGGGAGCAAGAAGACAGGAATTCTCTGGACCACCGATAAGAAGAATCTGGAATATCTGGCTATCGCAGATGATTTATGTCTAATGTCACACAAACTCAAAGACTTGCAGGCGAAAACCAGCAAACTAGAGGAAGGACCAGGCGAGGGAGACAACACCCCAGGTAAACATATTGGAGGCGGAGGGGATGAAGATAACCAACCAGCCGACGGCAACAACAACAACAAACGGCACCAGTCACCATCAACGGGAGAGATTTGACAGTGGTTACCTCCTTCACTTACTATCGCTCTGAGATCGGTTTGGAAATCTGCTTTATCCAGCATAAAGTATGACATTCGGATTTTCAACACAAATGTGAAGTCATTCAATTCTTCTATAGAGGTCAGAAACTTTGAAAGTTACAAAAAGCACTTTTAACAGGTAGCTAACTTTTATTAGTAGCTGCCTTCACCGATTGCATATTGAAGACCAAGTGGCTAGAAAGAACTGCGAATAATAAACTCTGACAACAGAACAACCGAGGGCCAACTGCCAAAAAAAATATGCAGAAGAGAGTGGAAAAGGACCGGGCATGTGCAGAGGGGACCGTCGAAGCACATCGCGAGCAAGGTTATCGAATGGAAAGGAATCCGAATGAGAATCAATGAGTGTTTCATCTCAGCGTGACTTGGAGAAGACCGCTTAAGGGGGAGACGAGAGACTGCGGACCCAACAGAATAGAGAATCAGAAAATAGAACAAAGTGGAAATGTGTTGTTGAGACCCTAAGTTTCACTTGGAAGCCCACTGAAAAACAATAAATAATAATATATAAGTCAAGTTTCTTCTTATTAACCCCTGATGATTCAGCTATGGATAAGAGACTTAATCATGTGCTTTCAAGCAGGCCTCATCACTTTTGATGAGGTGTTCACTGTGTACTGGATGACATCAAATGGCACCATGATCATGTCTTGTATTTCTACCATAAAACACATTCCAACATGATTTTCATTTGCTATTACCAGCTGCTTGTTTACTTATTTCCTTGATATTATAACAGTACAGACTGAAGGGGTTATTAAAAACGTTCGTTCGCTTAAAAATCTTCTTGCTTGAAAGAATGTATGCAGCCTTCTTAAAATGCCTCTCGTTACATCTTCTCAAAGTCTATGAACCATATGGAAGCACTGACCCGAGATTGGTTTTGAGAATACGAGTCATATACTTTGCAGTGAATGCAACAGATTTTTACATTGATTTCCCAGTAATGAAGGGTGGTGGTCTTGCGTTTCCGATCTTGGCTACCTTTGGCATCCTCATCCGTGTGAACACTTGTAGTTGAAAGTATGCTTCCCAGAGGGTAAGTGAAAGAGGCTACCTGCTTCAAATTTCTCGTTGATACTGGTTGAGGCCTTTCGTTGTTTTAGTTGTCGTCTAGACGTTTCGATCACCTCTGTCTTCCCTGTGTTCACTAGACATTCAATCTCCTCAGCTCTTTCAGCCAACTGGTTAGTTATAGCCTGCGAAACCATGTATAAGTCATTCGCGAAGTGCATGTCTTCTCGAGCCATTATAGCCGTCAAAATAATCATGTATTCTCGATACATTTCCACGGTCTGACGCATGATCCAGTCCGCCACAACGAGAAATACCATCTGTGATACTACAAGGCATTGTGTTTCTCCCCTCTACAAATCAAAGCATTCGCTAAGTTCTCCATTGTGATTCACTTGACATGCGGTGTCATCATCACATTTCTGCTGAATTAGGCCGACCAATGTTTGTGTTACTGCACTCCAACATCTTGAACCAGTTTTCAAAATACCTCGGAGTCGCCGCTATCGAAGGAGATTTGAAAATTGATGTATTTGAAGTAGAGATTTCATTTTCATTCTGTCCTCGGTTCGATAATGGTGCGTAGCGTTGCGATTCGATCCACAAAATGCTTCAATTTCCTGAATCAAGCCAGTCCCATAGCAATTCCTATTCCCAGAGCCTCTTTGAGTCACCTCAGTATGAAGCGAATTTGTATTTCACTTGGCATGTACGGGAGTACAATTCTGTGCAAGTTTTCGCTAGAGCCTAATTCTACCTCTGTTTTTAGTTTCATAGGATAGCTTTCCTTCCAATCAAAAGCCACTTATCTTTCCTTCAAAACTTTCTGCAATGATGGCGTAACAATATCCTCTGAGACACTCAAGACTTCTGACTTCGTCGGAGGATTGCCGTTCACTGGCAATGCTGTCGCAGTTGGTGAAAATTCTGGAAGAGTTGTAGGTGATGATGGTCGTTTCAGGAGTCCTTCGAAGTGGTGAGACCATTGTCTGTTTTGCTTCTCCTCTTCGCTAATTAGGTCGTCTTCTCCATCTCACGTCAGTTTCATACCTCACCGATAACAGCCTGGTTATCTGATGTAATGTTTCGAGGTGTCCCTCACCTGTGGTTTGTTGAGGTTGAGTTTCCATTCTCTGTATTTTGTCACCCTTATCACTCAGCTTCTCTTGTGGCTCTCCATAATTGCAGCGGTCCATCTCCTATTCCACTCTCCTCCTCTCTCGCCTCTACTACCTTAAGGGTTACGATAACGAACCATTCGATGTCTCGTCCCTTTCTTCTTCCTTAGACTGATATATCGACCCCCTTCACCATCACTTTCACCATACAAGTTTCCACAGTCATTCCATGTAATGCTTCTAACTTTGCGCTGATGGCTGCAGTCAACGTGTCTTTTGTAGTTTCGTCCTGAAGTTCCTCGGCTTTGAACAACTTGGATTTTGGTCTACCTTCAGCTACTTGGAAAGCTTAACACTTGAACTTGAAGTTTTCCTGCATTACATAGTGGTCTGTTTCCACATCTGATCCCCTCCTTGACCTTTTGTCCAGCAGACTGATCATACACCTTCTGCAGCAAGATCGATATGAAGCCTATGTGGGGTTTGATATGTGTCAGTTGAAACAAGTGTCATCTTCCTTACATCCTAGTGCTTTACAGTCCACCTGCAATTACCACGTCATTGGGAGCGCAGACGGCTGAGAGTGGCTCACCGTCCTCATTCATTTCTTTGAGAGCTTCCAGGCTCACGCTGAGTTTTCTTCTCATGTTCTTTTCTGCCAGTCTGGCATTCACATCATCCATTAGAATTTGGATCTCGCCATTTGGATCTCACCAATTACTGTTTCCAGTCGTCTATAGATGTCTTCCTTCCCCACTAGTTCTGCATTGTTTCTAAAGCAACATATTAGATAACTGTAAATTTTCTGACTTTTGAATTGCATCTTGTTGTGATTGCCCCTCAAGGGGAGATTGGTTCCCACTGCGTATGAGTTTTGGTTACCTTTATTAACATCATGATTGTTGCTTCATCAGTGTGCTTTTGGTTGTCGTCTGGGTGGTAGGTGAGAATTATTGATTCTCTAGGCAATTAAACGTTTGGAGTATCACCTTCCACTCATCCTACCCTCAAAGATTTCTGTTACTTTTATACTATATCTTTACATCACTTTCTCAACCTCAGGAGCCTACCTAGATACCTTCGATCATCGCCGGTACATTGCCACTAAGCAATGTTGCTATAGGATTTTACTATTTATGCGGTTTTATTACATCACATGAACTAGGTAAATTACTTGATTTTAGCGAAATTTTAACGCATTATGACACACTATTTGCTTCTTTCGTGAGTCTGATAACATTCCAAGATTACTCTCATCATTTTGTCAGTTAGTAAGTCAGATGATGACTTACTTTCTAGGGAGAGAGATTCGGTAAGAAAATGCCAACTCATCTCTTCGATATGAGTTCAGTTTATTAGGCATCACTATAATATTTCCTTTGTCACTCTGAGCAATTATTATTAATTTGTGCTTTCTCATTCCCTTGGGCGCTGTTGACTCCTCCATCATCAAATTTGTTGTCGCTAATTTCGGCATTTTTATGACAACACTCTTTTCGCTCCCTCCGGTTAAGGTATTTTTATCACACACTCCACCTCACAACACCATCGTGTTTAGCTTTCACTACATTTGTATAATTTCTTACACCTCTTTTAAATGAGTTGATGAAGTTTCCAGGTTCCGAAATTGCAGGAGTAACAAACAAGAGACTCGAAAAATCACCGACTAGGATATTTCCCAAAACTGCATTGATTCCTCTCTAGAAAATAGCATGTTCGTCAAAACTCGAAAAACACTCGTCTAATTTACGCCTAGTTGTGTATGTCAGTTAGTGAATAGCTGTATAAGCAGGTGAATCTGAAGGACGTAAAGGAGGCCTTATCTCAGATTTTCTAAACACACACCGTAAATCCTATCATAAATAGGAACGAAGCCTTCGAGGAGCGCAGCCACTAGTCAACTTAACACGCAGACACCTTGAATTCTACTCAGATAACGAATAAACGACCAGGTCAATGCATGAATGGGAAAATATTTGTGAATTCTGACTATTAGAAGGCGATAAGTGAAACCTCAATATTATTAAACGCATCAAGTTCTTTTGGGAAATTCGTCTAGTAAATCACGCTGTATCAATGTGAGACAAAATAAACGGACCTTCTTATGGATGTACTCTGTACCACCAGGGATAGGTTTCCCATTCATCTCAATGGGTTCGTTTAGTCAGGTCACGAGCAACAAAATTCACAATGAATAAAATTCCCTTCCCATACTATGTGAATGGTAAGGGACAGCGATGCTCAAACTTCTGGGTATATTGCTCAAGAGAGCCCAGACTGGCCATGTGAATGATTTCGTCGAGTCAAATGAATAACAACAAGATTTGTGGTCAGCGATGCGCTCGTTCCATTTGTAGTTGAGTGAATGATACGGTTACGTTGTTTAGGGTATTCATACTTCTCGAGAGAGATAAGACTAGTCAGTTTTACAATTTAGGTGGTTGAATTCACCTTGATTACATAGTCCCATTAGTTATTTCATTGTCTGTGAGGGTGAGAACACATTAATGTGAAGACAGACACTATGATGAGTTTTTCTTTCGCCGAAAATATCAGTCTGGAAATGGCTGAGGAACAGTTCACGATAACAAAAATTATGTCATCACAATCGTTGGCAACTTATCAAGGGCGAGCTTCCATTTAACACTCAGAACACATTTCCAGAAACCTGATAATCGAAGATTTGTAGTCTATGTCTAGTGAAATCATTGGACTTGTAAATGGTGAAACGCTGGGTGAATAGGATATATCAAAGGACTTCAGAGTGATTGACGGTCTTGGCAAACGAAATCTACTTTTTATCATCGAATCGACTTGATCAATCACCTTCAATACATTGTCTGTAGTGCGAGGTGTGTCTGTGGGTGTTCTCATCTAACCACGTAGGAATTAACAAACTTACTAACAACATATATATTTTCTGTTTTATCATGAATATAACCGTAAACCCTACAAATAGCTCATTCCTAAATGCCATTTCTTTCATACGTGCGTGTGTTCCGTCCTAAATGCTGCTAAACAAATAATGTCGTGAGTGTTGTTCAAAAGTCATCTGTGGTAACTACTTCTTGGACATACTAACCAATACCTAAGCGTCCGCCTCATCAACTGCGATAGGTACGTCTTCAATTCAGTAAGTATTTGTATGTTAGTCCTGAGTCGTACTGACTAGTTCTGTTCGAATAAAAGAGAGGCACCAACAAACCAGTTTAGATTGCCACCCACACTGATTTCGGTAGTCAAGTGCAAATTCTCTGAATACAATAATATTTTCCTCAAGGAATACATAGGATGAGTGTTCGATTTAACTTGAATTCAACGATAACACTATTCTGGCGTACTGTGAATAAATATTCATAAATACAACCCAATGAATTCAATGGGTTATTCAGAAAACTCTTTTCATTCTCACTGTAACTACTTTATGGTAGATTCAAATTTGTCAAAAATAACAGCATTTATGCATTTCTGACGATATGCGAACCCCAACTGATTTAGGCGCCGCACAAGCGTCGAACTCCAGTGATATCCCAGCCTCTTGAGGAACAGAGGAATAGAACACGTTCGCAATGACAAATGAAAGAATAATTGAGACAAATGCACTCCTACCAAATAAAACCGAACTCATGTGAAAATCTCTCAAACAGCATTGGGCTTCGAATGAATTAACAAGATGTCTAAACGAGAAATACATTACCCAAATTACTGCGTCTAAAATACGATTCTACAATTATTAATATCCAGTCGAATACATCATTTCCAAATAATCAAGAGGCAAAAAAAAGACATCAAGTGGCACAAACTCATTTTATTTCAATCATCAATGTTTCAATATTTCAAGTCATCTCATGCACAACTCACAAACGACAATGCACACCTCAGAAGGTGGCTATCTCCTCCGCTGTCGGAACCATGAATTTCGGAACGAATTTGCAGCCCAATTTGAGAACCGGTCCCAGGATCACTCTGACTGACGTTGGCACCATAGCGAGCATACTGTCAACAGCTGAATGATGGATGAAAAATGAGTTAGATTTTGATAGAAATCGGAATATCTTGACACAGTATGAAATCTCAGTGTGCGTGGTGACCATGCAGAGGTCAGTCGATCTTCACACATGGTGTGCAAATGAGAACCATATGCATTATGGTGAATATAAGCAGATTGACATTCTGTTAGTGGAGAGATACTTATTGTCGCTGTTAACCTGTTATGTGAATTACTGTCATACTCTCATTGTTGTCGTTGTGAGTGTTGTTGTTGTGGATGTTTGTGTGACTGAGTGGAGTGTATTTGCACGATATGTGTGCATTTATGTGATCCTAGTATTTCACGAGAACATCAATGATTAATTCTGGTGTTGGGTAATTGTGTCACTATTCACCATCTCACCTATCCACCTATTCTATCCAAAGCTATTGTGGAACATCCGCTGAAATGTGATACTGAATTCAGACATGTTGGAGCCAGGAGTTTTCCTTGATCGTTTAACTAGTTCATTTGACTTAGTATTCGATTAAAACAATTCCACGTGAGATCATACACACACATACTCAGAACGAAATCTATTCCTCCCAGATTAAAGGATTTTTGATGCTCATTTTTATTCTCATCTGATCAAGAGGAGTTACTAATCTTACCGACCTGACGAAAAATTTCTTATCTGAAAATGTTTTGACATTCACAACTGACCAACTATTGAATAATGAGTGTTGTGTAACTGTCAGCCGGTAGAATTAGATCCAAACAGGTTTCTCCACTTCTCGCCAAACCTTGTGGAAATACAGTTTAACAGTCAGAACGTGTGCACACAAATGATTCGGTTGGTCAATATAATTGTGAATGCAGTCCTGATAAATTTATTCTCTCTTTGTCTACTGATTTGAAATGCGGTGACAGTATCACATGATAAGCCTCCTTATCCCACCTTACAACCTTCCTCCAGTGACCATGCAGGCCTGTCAGCTGTCAACAGAATCAACCAGAAGACAAGATATATCACAACTTGATCAACTATCATCCTCAATGTGGATGCTAGAGTGTTGAACATTGTGTCCAGAAACGAATGACACAATGTTCGTGTGTGTTTGTGTGTGTGCTATAAATCAACTCATTTTATCTTGTTTTGTATGGTGTATGCGGTCAGCTGTGGAGTACTACAGACAACAGAATAAAGTGGAGATGTGCTCCTGAAGCCATCATCACAATAATGACAATAATAGTAATATTAATGTGTCAGTAATCTACTCGACTCCAAAACAGAATACTGGGGGATAAATGAAGAAATACCAGTGAACATTATCAAATGCACACATCGAATTAGACATGAATCCAACTGTAAACAACACTAGTGAACTTACTGAAGCCTTGAGCATGACTGACGAGAACGGTTAAGCAGATGAGGAGAAAGACGCAGTGATTGAACTGTCAGAGAGAAAGATGCAGATGGAGTCAGTTGACGGAAATTTTGTCACTCACCTTCATTTTGTGTTGATGTGAATACTGGTGACTGGTATTAATCTGAATGACAGTCAGTCACACCGCAAATATATATACACAAACTTGACTGTGTAGCGTGATTTGCACTTTGTCCATATCCAGTATAGTGTTCCATGTCAGGTAGTTGTCTGTTGAGTGAGTCACATTTTCGTTTGATTTGACAATTGAATCAATATGTAAGTGAGTATGACAGGAGGACAAACTGACCTGTGCTTTGTGAAGTGTAACCTACCCATTTGTCACAGTTAAGTGGGCTTCACTGTTTGGAAACCTAACTAATACTTACATTTTCATGGCCTTTCTGAACAATTTGTTCCTTCTTATTCTTCGGGCACGGTATTCGTCAGTCATTGCCAAATTGACTCTAACGAGAATGTTGTAGATATCAGTGTAGATAGATGTCTTTATCTAGTCGGATTTGAAGCACATGAATGTTTCCATATTCTAATCCAAACAAAATGATTTTCGAGCGAACCATTGCCTTTAATCACTTCTCCTTCTCTTTCTCCTTCAGCCTCTACAGTTCAAATCCATGAAAATCAGAATATAAATAGCCAGTAATAACAAATGAAAATTGGATCCGAGAGTGTATTCGCATACAAGTATCATACGGAGTAATGTAAAAGTTCCATTTCATCTCATCTAGTCGACAGTGAACACCACATTAAAATAGATGAACTATTTACGTTTGTGTATCAACTAAGAAAAAACCTGCCTGAAGGTACACTGTTACGTCTCCTCGCCATAGCTGAATCTGCGGAGAATAACAACGGTAGTAATTTCAAGCAGCTAACACCATCTATGCTGCATCACTTCAAATGCATGTGACACGCACCAACATGTCAAGAATGGAATTGGAAATGCATGACAGACATTCATTATTCTGCAAATATTGTGTAAGTCTCCTGCACCCATCAGACATTTCTTTAGACATTCAAATTTAAATAAAGATATTCTTCGAATCGCATCTGCATTCCCGAATTCATCCTGAAATCTGATGTGTACTCAGTATAATTGGCATTTCAGTTCGGAAGTATACTTCGAAATATGATTAATTATGTCGGATATTCTGTGGGAATATTCCATGTTATTTCAACTCAGTGTCTCAATTATGCTCTGATGTGTTTGCTCAAGAACAGTAAGGAGAAGTGTACACTGTGAACTGGCTGATAGAGAATGAGAATTCACAATTCCAATCAGACATCTGTGTTCCTCAGTGTCATTTTCAGTCACACCGATAGTGAATTGATTTCGGAATCCTCCTCACCAAATGAATTATTCAATTTCACATCTACAGCAACAAGAAAATATGCGCTGAGTTGAGTTCCTGGAAATATTTTGATTCAGTCGATGGTGACTGGGTCTGTTCACATTACGGGTGTTTATCCCTAACGCTCAAATTTTCCTATTCTTTGCACTCAAAATAACCTAGTTGCAGTATATCTGCTTATGAACCATATTCTTAAATCTTTCCCTTAATAGGGAATGTGAAGACTTGGCACGAAATATTTCTCATATTCGTAGAAAACTGATTCAGCGGGCATGTTCTAATAAATGAAGAACATTTGTCAACTCTGATGAGTTACTGTTTCGCTGGAGATAACCACTTCAAACTGTAAATCAATAGAAAGCTTCGAGATTAATTCCTAGGTTGAAGGAAGGAAAATTATGTATTTGTTTTATTACAGTCATAACATCTCTTACTAGTATTCATAAAAATGCACTGACCCCCATTCCACAAACAACAATAAAAAACACTGATTTGTCACATTTATCTTGAAACAACCCATTTCTCCCGAGGATAGAGTGCGACCCTTAGTAAGCCACAAGCTACAGAATTATGGTAACATTCGTCGCTTAACGTCAGGATTAAAATTATATGCAAATTGGTTTACTTCTCAATCAATAAAGTGCACAAGGAATGTCAAAATGGTACTCTCCCGTGTTTACAAAAGGAAAATCAAACAGAGGAAAATGTCAGTAAGTATATTCAACGTCCGATATGTCAAACATTCTGGATGACGCCAAGGTCGATTCCCCATCCTGTCATAATCACACACAAACACACACATACACTAATACTTCACTCCTAAAATCAAACGAAACATTTCAGTCAACTAGCATTCACTTCTCAGGGGATACTGGATTCCAAACATTGTGCAGTTCCTACCACATAATCAATACTCAGCACATGCTCATATGCATAGAAGCAGAAACTGTATGGAGGAAACTACTCCTAGTCACCTGTGTTCACATCAACACGAAATGAAGGTGAGTAACACAATTCCAGTCAACTAACTCTCCCCCTTTCGACAACGGGAAGTTCTGTCAGTGCATCTTCCTCCTCATCTGCTTGACCGTTCTCGTCAGTCAAACATAAGGCCTGAGTAAGTTCACGAGATTTGTTCACAGTAGAATTCATGTTGAATGAGCACAATCTACCTATTTCTTAATGCTGTACACCTTTCTTCATTTCTTCCTCATAGCCAAATCTCTCCTGATCAAAACAATTCCGATAAACAACACAAATTTCAACGCAGTGCATCACATCATATCCAACCATCACTCACACACAAAGTTGATTCTATTCAGTTCTGGATAAGATGTTCAACATTCTGCCACCGACATTAAAGAATCTGGTCAAGAAGGTGATTCACTGGGCGTGTCCGAATGAGAGAGCACCAAGCGTAGCAGGCAGGTCATCAGATGTGACGACTACGAAGAAGTTGACGAAGAAGGTGAAAGATTCTCACAAATAGTCACTCTCCATCTAACTTACTATTTTTCGCTTAAATTTCAGCATATTTTCACCGATTTTATGCATAAATGTTTCTCAACTTTTCCAATTTAGTATGATTTATAAAAATTTCATCATCTCTGTACCACGTTTTTTATTCTGAATTTTTCGCTTTCGAATCGGAAATTTTATGATATTTTCTATTAGACTTCTCTTCACTCCTTGTTCGCTTTTTATAATTTAATGAATTTGAATGCGTTAACATCAACAAGAATAATTTAAATGAAATTCTCGCGCGGCGTTTTCAGTATTTAATCTAGGGATGCAGAGTACCATGGCGTTAGGCATGAAGTGTGAAAATCGGTGCAGTCATTCATTGCTAAGTGTGATTCTGTCACCTGGATATCACCCCAACTTAACTGCAGAATGCTTTGAAATGTATTATAAGGTATTTGATGTTATAAATTCAGAATCGCGTCTAATGATATTCCCCTTCTAACCTCCATTGATCTGATCGTTGAGAGTTTATTTGATATCTGAGTAGCATTTCTTATGAACTGTTGATATGCATTAGCACACAGCAAGTATTCAACTTTCTCTTCTCACCAATGTTGTTCTTGTTGTGCCATTGTCGAATTACAGTATAAATATGTTCTTACCAATTTTCGTGCTTTTCAATGCCATGTGTCCTCAGTTTTGAGATAATGTTATATGTATATATGTATGTAAGTTGTATATTTCCTGCTTCATCAAAGAACAATATTTTTTATCTAATTCATGTTGGATTACTCTATTTTATTTCGGTGGATTGAACTATGATTTGAGGGCAGCAGAAATGTCTAATCTGGAGGCTCATAAAGGATTGTGGTTCATTCATCCCTGCAGCAAGTCACTACCTGTTTTTGACAGAGGTTGCTTTGACCCATTTGCCACACACAATTCCTTCATTAGGGTAGACGGAAACCTTCGCTAACTTCTTCCTGAGAACATCTAATCTGTGTTCTAAAAGTCATCTATTTATTATTTTCATAGGGATGTTACATGTTTATGAATATTCTTGGCTAAGAGTTCTTTCAAGTTGTATTCCTGGATGTCAGTATTACGTTTCTGTGAACATTAAAATGAATATTTGCTCTCCATATCGTTCATATTATTTCTACCCCTTTGAAATGTCGATCAGTGGTCCATGTCTAAAACTAGCCGGTTGAATCCTATCAGTAATAGATTTATCGATAAAAGTTGTTTGTCATTCTGTGAAATTCTGTCTTCGATGAAGTCCTCCCTTTTTTGACCAGACAAATGTATATTCAGTCAGTATGACTTTCTAATGATTCGGATTTTTGACTCAGATGAATGTTTCCAGTGTGACGGAGTTCATCCGGTTGAATCATGTCTCACCTAAGTTTATATTTTTCCTTCTAGATCACTGGCGTGATATTTTCTCGTCGCTAACTATATGAATTTCCCTATCGACCCACGTTCCATCGATTCATTCGTATGCAGACTCAGTAATTTATTATGTTGCTTTTGTGAATAGCGACATTAAATACAACGACGTCATGCTTTTTTCATTGTCATTCCCTTCCCGTTACTCTAAAAATGAAACTCAAAGATATTATTCCTGCTGTCGCCTACAAGTGGTTTGTGGTGTTTTCTAAGAAAATTCCAGCTAGGTAAATTTTCGACTATCTGAAGACATGTCTTAAAACTTAGCTAGGTTTGGGGAAATTGGTGATTCTTTGATTGGACACTAGTTAGTAACTAGCGTCCTTTGTTTTGGTGAAGACTGAATTCTGTCAGTCAAGTCTGCAAAATGGCCACCATGCTAGGTGGCCCGTCAAGCACTCTGATTTGTTGTTACTAGATGGTTGGAGGCAATTGACTGGAAGCCATGGACCAAGATTTCATACTTCTTGGCACTCGCCAGCAAGTTAGATCCACGATCCTGAAGGATTTCATGTCCCATCTGAGATTCGAACCCGTGTCACTCAGTGATGCAGAAGAAACCCTACCAGTGAGCTTTTGGGGCTCACCATCGAAATCCTGTAGAAGTGTATTGGATACTCCGATTGAACACTAGCTAGTAACTAGTATCATGCGTCTAGTCATTTGTCTGGTTCAGATGCAGGTCCATATCTCAGGAGGGACAAAAGTTCCTCTAAGATTGCAGAAACCCCTTGCTAGCTGGTGAGTGCCAACAAGCACAAAACCTAGATCCAAGGCTTCCTTTCAGCTGGCTACAACCATCTAATACACTGGTGATTGCATCGTGGTTGACCAAAACTAGATAAGAATTGCACTAAGCAGCACATATGCTGAATTTTTGTAATGTCTACAGTCGGTCGCATTGAATTGTGAGGAAATCAACAATATCTGAAGGTAATTCTTAGGCATCACCAGTTTGTAAAACATTAGACAGGAAACCAGTCATGCAGTATATTCTACATAAACAAGGTAAAAATGCGATTTGACGTAGTTCTGAAATCTGCAACAGCCCTTTTTTGATGCCATAATACATTAAGTTTCATAGCGTCAGAGATTCTAGGTATATTATATAATTTTGGCTTAATTTCCACCCATTTTAGCATACCAGTTGTTTTGTTCATAAGGCCAATAACCATTGTGGTTTCCTTCGACATTTTGTTGATAGTTGTTTCAGATAATGATTTGCTTGTTCGGGGGTAAGACTCAAAATCGAACTTGTTTCCATCGTACGGCTTTATTTTGTTAATGATCAACATCATGTTTCCTTCGTCTAACTGAACAATTACCATAGTTTCGCCCGTTGTTATCTTCTTGAGTGATTTCAAACCTTTCCTTCTTTTTTACAGGCACTGTCTTCCTTCCTTATCCTTTTAAACTTATTGCATATTGTCCTCATACCAGTTCTACTATTTGTTTATCAGTTCTCACCTCCTTCCAGTACTGTTTTAATTACAGATAAGATATCTTTGCCTTTAGCTTTAAGTTGACTGACATAATTTCTTCAACTGATTTTAGGTTACTTTACAAATTGTTAACAATCGAAATTGAATGCGTATTCTACAGACAACTCAGGAAACTACTGGCAATGGACATTTCCTCTGGCTGCATTGATTCCTGCCTACTAAACAGAACGTTTGTTAATTCAGTCTAAAGTCGACAGATATCCTTCTTATCTTACCTTCAACTATGTGTATATCAGTTAACGTGTAGCTGCAGAAGCAGATACATTGGAAGGACAGACAAAGAGATCTGTCTTAAATTTTCTGAATAAGTACTGCAAAATCTACAATAAGAAGTACACAAGTTTTTGGTAAGCGTTGTTATCAGATATTTGATTCAAGTAGGACATCAGCTGGTTATTCAGGATGCTTTCAAAATAATAAATAAACAAGTAAGCTCAAGATCTTTGAGGGATATATGAATATAGTTAGAGGAAGTTACAACTGATAGAAAATTATCCCGAACATTTTGCTACAACCTTCATATGACTGTATGCAGTAAAACTGTATCAGATTTTGATAAACCGAACTAACAAAGTTACGCAGAGTTGAATTCTGCCACAATGGGAAAGTACTTTATGAACCATAATCAACCATGATGTTAATCATCATAATATTAATCATTTCATTCCAAACAACAATTTTCCTATATACAGTTTACAGTTTACAATTTATTTAGGATAGTAGGCTATATGCCTGCGTTAATCCTTTCGATTTGTTACAAACAGGAGGTCCAATCTCGCCTTGAATGAATCAACGGATGGCGCTGATACGACGTGTTCCGGTAGGGAGTTCCAATGGTTCACAATCCGATGCGAAAAGCGGATCTCCAGACGCAGACGATTCGACCGTGGTTTTTGAACCTTGAGGTGATGTCCTCGCAATTGGTTGGTGCTGGATGGAAGAAATAAATTAGATAAATTTGCTCCAAAATCATTTCTTAGGATACGGTATGCTAGTATTAGGTTACCCCTAAGTTGTCTGTATGACAGTGGAAATAAACCCAGTCGACTTAAGCTCTCTTCATATGAGAGGGTTGAGAAACCCTTTATTAGCTTAGTTCCTACTCTTTGCACCCTTTCTAATAAGTCTATTTCGTATTTGAAACACGGGCTCGCTGCCTGGATCCCATATTCCAAATGAGGTCTGATATACAATGCAATTTTCAGTGTGGTACATATTGTGATGATTTATCTCCCATTACAAATAGATAGGTAAATCAAACAACAGAAACAATAAAACTGCTAAACCTGAAAGGTAATAGAAGAATAGTAAATGTAACATTCGCAGATTAAAAAGTAGGTTTATGAGCTCTTTAATGAAATTTGTCTCTCTTCACACAACACCGGTCCTAAATATGGCATGGTTGAAATTGTATATCTTAGCGTAGGAGTATAAATTATCATGATAGTTCTTCTGCTTTCACCCTAAGAGATTCAAGGAGATACAGGATGTTCAGTATCTGACAATGATTATTCTAACCAATTGAATACGAGAATTAAAAGGCCTATAAACAAATCTTGGTTTGTTTAGTTAAAGGCACACCACTGACCCTACTTACAGCCTTCAAAGTACTATGTATTTCGAGCTTAAATCACTTAGAGAACCATAGGAATACCTTGAAGTATTGGATGGCCGTTTCGTCCTAGTTTTGGACTCTTCATCAGTGTGCACCCGCAAGTGGCAGTCTACACAGTTTGAGGTGTGAAATTTCACTGAAACCGAACTATTCTGATCACAGTCCATGACGTATTTGATACCATGAATGGTAACCAAGAAAGCAAGCAAATTTTCATAAAGCAGTCATATACCACTCACATCAACCAGTGGTGCTTACTAGCCAGACTGAGGTTATTCAAACATCGGTTACTCCGCTCGTTTGGGACCTAGCTCATCGGTGATGTACTCAATTTGACTCAGATCAGATAGCCGAATCGATATCAAAAAACTCGACTTTTTTTCATCAAAATCTCGAAAATAACCATTCAAGTGACTGTAAACATCGAGTACAGCCATATTAGCTTGTTGCCTTAGAGAACATAGGCTGGAGGCGTGCATACCAGAACAAGCATTCGTTGAAATTCGATCAAATATTTTCCAGACGACAGAAGCATTTTACATGATGAAAAGTTTTCACTACATATTCCATTTACTCTTTGCACTTCAGATTTTATTAAGGAGTTCATTCTCCGAACATCAGCAAATTCCGTTTTTTCTCCCTGCACAGGAGAAGAAATCCTATCAAACCCACGAAACAGATTTACAGTAGAACAGCAGATTTTCAGATAGAACTTGAGAGAGCAGGTGATATTGGAGACAGTAACATCCAAAATGCATCTAAGTCAATGAATATTGCCATGTGAATATGACCATTTTTTGACTTTTCCTGGGAGACGAACGAAAATGCTCTTGCGTTATTTGCCATACCCTTCCAGTAAAATACAAACAATCCAATGGTCAGAATTCGACAACGCAGCCCTTCCACAGACCTAATATACATCATGAACACTTAGGAAAACCAAATTCTGGGGTTTAGCCTATACGAGTAGCAAACTTGACAAGGTCCTCATGAACAAGTGCTGTAACAAAGTTGTAATCTCATGAAATAAGATCCCCACAGACTATATATAGACAAAGAATTTCCAAGTACAGAAGCAGCAAATTCGTTAAATTAATCCATATATATATAAGAAATTGCAGTCTGGTATTATGAAAAATTTGTTATGTCTATATATGTATATTTACTCAAAGATTTTGGGAGACACCTAACAGTGGTGCAATCTACGTTATCACTGGTATGCATAAGAAGACTATGATTAATTTCACCTTACTCTCGTCATGATTTTTGAACTTATTGTCAAAATGTGTGTTCTATTTGAACCAAAGAAAAACGAATCCTTAACCGAATAGCCATATTCTGTACAGCGGATCGTGTCTCAATTGCTTTAACGAAAATGAATGTGTAGTATGAGAAGATTCCTGGAAACTGACTTTAAGAAACTGCCAAAGGTTATTATTTTTTTATTTCACAATACTGAAATGACTTGCTTGCAGTCACACAGAAGAGGTATCACAGTTTGCCTGATGAAGTGTCCAATTAAACTTATGTCACAAAGCCTCACATCTCCAGTTATTAAGTGAGCAATGAAATCGAAAAGAACAAATTCGCAAAACATAAGACGGCAGAAAATTTATCTCATTCTAAAACCAGCAGAACGTTTATGTCGGCATGAATTACCAACTTCTGTGTAATATAAGTGTACAACCCAAAGTACCTTCTTTAAACAATAATTTTAGAATTATTATTGCTCAAACAGAAATATCCACAACTGTAACACTTCCAACTAAACGAGACAGAATAAAACAAGATACGAGTTTCACATACTGGTTTTATTACATCAACAAAGTTTCACAATTCCAAGTAACCTTGTGTAAAACACACAGTAATTCAAAGATCAGAAGGTGGCTATCTCCTCCGCTGTCGGGACCAGATACCTAGGCATAAGTCTGCAACCCATTTTGAGCATTGGTTTCAGTGCAAGTCTGATTGACAACGGTAGCAACAACAGACTTCCGGCAGCTATGTGATCATAAATGTGTTAAATGTTCATTGCTATGCAGTGTTGAATCGATAAACATACCTGGTGTGCAAAGGAGACCCACAAGTATTGCGGTGAATATGAGGAGAGTAAGATTCTGTTAGGGAAGGAATGAAAGTTGCTGTTAAGTTGTAGAAGCCACTGTCATACCTTCATTGTTTTCGGTGTGAATGCTTTCACAGTCGTAGATATTTGTATGACTAAGTCGTGTTATGGTGATATATATATTATGTACATTTGTGTAATTCTCATATCCCATGAGAACGTCAATCATTTATTCTAGTGTCAGATAATTGTCATGCCTAATTTGACCTTTGAATTCGATTTCATACATTTGGGAAACGATCGCTATGGTGTGTTATGGGTGATTGACATGTGCAGATAACGTGGTTTGCCCGAACATGCAATGAGTGTATTTCACCCACGTTTACATTCAATTCATGCCTAATCTCAGTCAGATTCAGATCCAGTCGTTGGATAACTTCACTGTTAGTGACAGAGTCGTAATTTTCACCAGTAGGATCTTGTGAATAAAATCAATGGAGAGGAACCTTGAATACATACATATACTTGTACGTTTTATATTTCTTTTTAAAATGTCGGAAAGGAATCTCTGTGTAATATATCTGCTTCTTCAGAACTTCTTCATATTGAAGTATGAACTAAAAATGTTACCTAGTAGTGCAATGGAAGCTTCGCAAATAAACCATGCAGCTTAGAGAACACAATTACATCTAAATCATCCATCTAAGCTACAAATCTTCTGCATTATACCTTCAGAACTGCCCGTTAATGCTGTTCAAACATTTGTTAATGCTGTTGTCACCCTCTAGACGTCAGCACCTACTAAACTTGCTTTCCTCGGGTAACCCTGATCAGTACTCTGCCTAACGTGTAAGTACCGACAAACGAACTCAAAGTAAAAAGGATTGTGACTAGGTAGTGTGCTCAGGTGAGGATTATATTTTTACAACAGACTGAATGTCAAATTTAATAAATAAGAATACTATACAACTTATATGCTAGCTGGCTGGGGTAGCAAGCTCAAGAGTGTGCTTTATGATAGGACAATGAGGGAGCAAGCCACGTGAGAGCAGTCACGCCAGAAGCACAGTGAAGGCGCGGTGCCGCGGTAAAACAAAATTCAAGGTACACTACATATTAGTTACCACTGATTGCCAAATATGCTGTAAACTGTTCACAGGGAAACACCGATTCAACTCTTAATCTCTCTATCTCTTTCAGATATGATTATTATCGGTTTCAACAAAAATAAACTCAATTATGTACTTTTGATGAATGAAATCACTAATCATGATTGTTACTGAGGTGTGAATCCATGTGTCAGGTAGATATACTTCATGATAAACAGTTCGTAAACGAGTTTCCCTAATAATTTCAAAAGTTACGTTTTAATCTTCCCCATGAAGATCTGTTCAGCTTGATATGGAAAGATGTTATTGGTAAGTAAGTAAGTAAAGTGATATGTCAACTGCAAACATCTGTACGCCAGTGTTGTCTTTTCTGTCGATACAACCAAAGTGATGGATTGCGACAGCTGTATATAAAAGGAATGATTATTTATTTCAGTCTAATTTTCCTTATTCTGTGTACTCATCCATAGAAATATTGATTAAAGTTTTACGAAAAGTTGCTCATGAACTTGAGATGTATAAGTCACAGAACCTGCCTATATACTTTCAGAATAACTTGCCTTAGTTTTACCGTTTTCACTCAAAAACTTATCAGTTTACACGTCTTGAAGGTGGGAAATGGAAACAGTAAGTTTGAAAATTTCAGCAGCTCTAAATCTCGTAAACAGAACTAGAAACATTATAGCAAATAATAATGATATGGGGGACGAGATCTCCAATATAAAACAAATTCTGATTGGTAATAGCATTCCGAAACAGCTGCTAAATAATGTTATCAGCATAAAGGACGAGAATGAAAAATATAAAATTGAAAGATCTTGGCTATCTGCGACAGCCATTCCATATTGAAAAGGCACATCCGAACAACTTCAAAGAGTACTTGCTTCATATAATATTAAAGTTTATTTCAAGCCCTAATATGCTCTAGAGAAAGCTGTGGTGAGCGTCAAAGATATGGTTCTCAAAATGACGCAGAATAACTGTGTCTATGGCATAAAGTGTTCAGAATGTGAAGCTTGTTGTATAAGCGAGAGCAGTAAACAGGTGAAGGCCAGAGTGAATGAAGATAGGCTGTGTACGTTCCCCCTAGAGATGAAGTGGAATCAAAGAGTATGGAAAAAAGCTCAGCTTTAGTAACGTATGCTTTAGACAACGGACATAAGATTGATTTCGACAATGTCTAAATTCTAGAAAGGGGTTTTCATTCACATAAAGAATGACTGACCTCTGAAGGCTCGCAAATTTTGACCACATCGAATTCAGTAAACAGAAGGGAAGGGATGGACTTTTCATCTAAATGACAGACTCTAATGAGTCGAAACAGATGAGAAAACAAATTATTCAGTCCTATTTTATGATCTCTGCAAAATGCTATCATGTTTTCCACATATGAATTGATGTGTTTTCCATATGACAAACAAAATATACACACATACAGACAATTGTGTACAAGAATGACAATCTGACATTCTCCATTAAAAATATGTTATGAATTTGTGAACCGTGACTAGTAGGAGAATCCAGGTTGCGCGCGGTCCCACGTGGTCTAGTGGATAACACTTTGTCGTTTGAAAATGGTGGTTACTGGATTCGAGCCTAAGTGGGAACACCATCAATCACTGGGGAATGTAGGCACATCCAAGTGAATAGTCCCAAGTAGGACGAAATGAGCATCCAGGATTCCACTGCTAGTCACCATCCACCAAACTACCAAAAGGTTATCCTCGATCGTCATTGAGGCACCTTCACAAGGAGCCGACTTGTCAACAGACGCAAAACATCTTGGTCCAGTCAATCAATGGGAAAATCAAAATTGCGCTAAAAATAAAATATGTGATGACTGTCTGCATTTTCTATTGATACAAATGTAACAACAAGTGACCTTCAAAAAGGTTGATGTTAATGCATGTACTTTTTGACTAAATATTTAGATGGTCAACAAATTAAGAGTAATTCTGATGAAGAAGTTCTGGCTTACACAGTGAAACTTTCCGAATTACTCTGGGATTATTTTAAGTAATTTTACAAAGATATTTTGCATTGATTTTATCATCAAGCTATATCAAATTATTTGCCCTTGATAGAGACATCATAAACTATTAAAATGTACACATATTTTGAGCTTAATGCTTATATTGGAAGATTTAGAGCACACGAAGTGAAACGAATTCATTTTATCTCAAAATATTCATCGCTTTTTCATTACAAAATTTTTATACACAAAACTAATTATATGAAAAATATAAAAGGATGATATATTGGCACCCATACAAATCCATAGATTTTCAATTAGTAATAATAAAGTTATCATTCTGGTTCCAAAAACTATGCATCAATGATTGTATTTAGAATTTGAATTCAAGATATGTTCAAGTGAGTGGTATAGTGAGACTCCAGAAACCGAAAGGAACAAATACGTCAAGGAAGATTGTTTGATTTCCGACAGTCCTGGAAATTCGCGAGCTGATGTTTGTCTACTGTCATTTGAATCAGACTTCAGGTCTCAAGTTGTAAGAGTAGTGTCCTGAGATGATGATCTCCAGTTCAAGAGTTCCGGAAGTACCAAAGGTCGTTCACCCTTAATATGACCATGCTCCTATGAATGATTCCATCTAAACTTCTTCAATCTATCACACTTACTCTTTTGTCAACAATATACTTAACAATTTGACTTTCTCATTTTATGTTGTGCTTAGAGTGATATATGAAAAGCTTTCTTTCATTACTTCATTCATGTGCTCATAAATGTCAGAATTCTTGGTCTGCCTGCACCTTTTCATTATTACAGTGAATGATTTCAGGAAGTTATTCTCTGGAGTTAGAGTTAACTCTATTGCAACACCAATTTGCCATTCAGACTACCCACTCATAAGTTCCATACACTGATATATGTGTGGATCTGATGGTATCGGATCAACACCAACCTTTTGCCCACTAGCTCAGAATTCTGGAACAAACATTTTCCGCTTGCCATCTGCAGTCCTTCAAATGTCACTTAAACCTGTACTCAAATAAATCGTATCGGCTCCAGGTATCTATGATGTTTGTGTATATACGACCTCCATAAACTGTCTTGAGTAGTTGTCTGACATCAGATCGTTCTTTAGCATTGTTGCGTACTGGCAGATCATCACAGACTTCATATTATATAGTTTTCTTCAGTGGATTTGTCCACAATACCACTGCAGCAGAATGGTAGACTGTGCTTTAAGACAACAAGATCAAAATACCAGTATGAATTGGTGTTGTAATAAGGCTTCAAAACATCTCCACTTCAGCCTATTCTCTTCAATCTTCTTCAGCTGCCCCACGATTGCCTATAAGTTTTCATCTCATCGTCACAAGATCCTGTCCATGTCAACCTAGGACGCTCCACTCGTCCTTTGCCACTCGGGCTCCATTCCTGCGATATCCTGGCAAGCAAATTCACTCGATGGCCTCCTCAGTATTTGTCTCATCTATCTCCATTCTCTTCTACATGTTTGCTAAACCATGGGTCCTTGACTAGTTGGTTCCCAGAGTTTCAGACTGTTCAAAATTCTACCACCTACAAAACTGACGACACTATTACCACAATACTTCATATTCCTAAGTAAAACTATCAGAAGCATGAAAGTATAATAAGAACCGCAAAAGCGATAGTGTCAGTAGTAAAATCATCAACAATATGTGACGAATGTATATTCCGTGAAAATTAGCAAATGTGATCAAAACAAATTATCAGCCCAGGGTTAACTGTCACAAAGTTAATGTGAGTAGCTAGAATGATAATGGGAGAAAACTACAAAGTAAGAAAGATGGAAAGAGAAATATGTCAGTAGCGAGATCAATGTCAAAAAGGTCAAATACGGTGGTTAATTTCTCGTTCTGCATTTAAAGTCATATAATCCTTCACTCCTCTAATCAGAACAAAATGTCACTCAACAAGAGACGCTAGATTGATTATAGAAAAAGTGTAAATTATACCACATAATCTAGTATATAAATTTGCAGTTAGAATTAAAACAATCAGAACACTACTCCTAGTCACCGGTATTCACACCAATACAAAATGAAGGTGAGTGATAAAATTAACATCGACTAACTCTCTCTGTCTCTCTCTCTCCCCTACAATTCTATCAGTGCATCTTCCTCCTCATCTGCTTAACCGTTCTCGTCAGTCAAACACAAGGATTGAGTAAGTTCACGAGATTTGTTCACAGTAGAATTCATGTCTATGACAATATGATCATTTGATGATGTTGACCTGTTTTCCTTCATTTCTCGCCAACCCTCTCGTCTCTGCTGATGGAAACAATGCTGAAACGCAATACAAAATACTCGTCACAATGCATCACATGATATCCAACCATCACACGCTATCACTCGCACACGCACGCACTTGATTCGATGCAGTTCTGGATAAGATGTTCAACATTCTACCTCCCACATTGAAGAAGCTGGTCAAGAAGGTGGTTCATTGGGCGTGTCCGAATGAGCGAGCACCAAGCGTAGGAGGTGGTAGGAGGGGCATCAGATGTGACGACTACGAAGAAGGTGACGACGACGGTGAAGGAATCTCGCTAACACTCACTGATGACGGGAATCGACCCTTACCTTCCACATATACACGGCTTGACATGAATGTTTTTAGTGCCAAATTACAATCATGCAGTTTTCGAATGATGCTTAATAAAACTGATCAATTATAAAAAATGTGTTTTTTATTTTTCCCGAATTCGATTCGACAAGGTGTACTGGGCTGAGTAGAAGCGTTCATGAAACTGGTTTAATGATAAGCATTTCATCATGTATCGTTGTTTTGGTTGGATATAATAAACTGGCTTACCTGCAATTCTATCTACGCTAACTCAACTGCTGTTCAACCATAATGGCGCAACCGTATATCTCTTGTCGATGCTATTTACATTTATATTTCCACGCGTATATAGGCTTCTTGAAATGAAAACACTGTCTTAGTGCATTTTATCTTACAAACGACTGAATAATTCATATGAGCTATGATCAAGATTTGACAGAATATTTCCGAAATAATTGAGTGCTGAATGGGAAGTAGATATATGTAAAAATTCAATTTGCAAAATCTCAGCGAAATTGAAATAAGTAATTCCAACGTTCTGTTCTGCAAACTGGTCAGAATTTTTTCAGGGAAATTAATCGAAATTAAAATAACAGATATATATATATATATTAAGCACAAATCTTGTCTTTAAAAGCTGTGTCCATTCACATGAGTCATGAACAGACATGAAAATATAATAAAAAAATTGCATGAAGTGTTCATTATAATAAAGGTTTCTGTATTTCCCAATGAATGAAAAACAAAACGATATTGTTTTTACTGACGTTTCGCTATTTAATGCTAATAGCTTTATCAAAGTACTATTATCAAAGTATTTACAAAATCTCAGCATATATATAACAAAGAATTAAGGGGTGACAAAATAGACATACAACCTATCCAAATACTTACTCTCGGTACTACGACCACTACTAAAGGATACTCAAAATATTATGAGGCATTCATATGATTTCAAATCCCAAATAGAACACCGAGAAATTGATAAAGAAGATATTATGGTAAGCTATGATATGAACTCATTATATACTAGTATCCCTATTAACGAAAGTCTTGATATCATTTCCAGTCTACTAGAATCAGATACAACGCTATCACAAAGATGTCCAATGGACACCAGTGAAATAATTAAGAGCTTGAAATTTTGTCTAGAAAGTAATTATTTTAAATTTAAAGAGAGTTTATATAGACAGACAAATGGTGTTACTATGGGTTCACCAGTCTCCTCAGTAGTCGCCGAACTTTTCATGAATATATTCGAAAATAACATCTTTTCAAGCATGCTCACTCCTAAAATATGGTTAAGATATATAGATGATACTTTTGTAGTACTAAAAAGAGATCTACACAATTCATTCCTGGAGAAAATAAACTGTGTATCTCCCAGAATCCAATTCACTTCGGAAGCAGAATCAGACTTCGGTGAACTACCATTTCTAGACTGCCTAGTTAAGAGAAGGGAAAACGGACATTTTAGTATATCCATATTCAGGAAGAAAACCCACTCCAATAAATATTTAGACTTCAGATCATCACACCCCATCAATGCAAAGATTTCAGTTGTTTCAAGTCTTCTTAGATGAGCACACTCTCTGATGTTAACGGATGAGAAAGAAAACGAAGAAGGAATATCCAACATTACTGAAACTATGTCGTAAATTGGAAGATGTTAGAATTTAAGGGCTATTGGATCGTGTCCCAATGGCTCAATGGTATACGAGCTCGTCTTGTAACCAGAAGGTCCTGAGTTCAAATCCCGGTGGGTGCGTAGTGCTGAAGAGTCCCAAACTAGGACGAAACAGCTGTCCAGTACTCCCAGGTTTTCCAGTGGTTCTCTAACTGATGTCAGCTCATAATGAAATCCTCCATGCAATTACTGAAACTCTCAAGCAAAACAACTACTCAAGAGACTTTATCAACAAAATCAACACAGACATTAAGTATGGCCGAAAACGTGTTCCGAAAACATGGATCTCAACAGTCGTCATTCCATATACAGCAGAGACATCAGATGATATCAGAAGAGTACTCAATCAGCTCGACATTAGAGTTTTCTTTAAAACATCAGACACACTGTGAAACAACCTTGTCCATATAAAAGACCAGATCCCTAAAGATTCTCTATCTAATTGTGTCCATAAAATAAAATGCTTGGAATGTGATGCGATATACATCGGACAAACATCTCGAGAAATCAAAATCAGAAAAAATGAACACCGTAGAGCATCTGTTCGACCACCGAGAAATCCAACTGAACTAGAAAAACTTGAAAATTCATCAGCCATAGGTCTACATGCTATAGAGTCAGGTCACAAAATTGATTTTGACAATATTGAAATCATCATCCAGAAAAACTTCAGAAATCATGATGAACGTCTAATATCAGAAGCACTTCATATCAAGTGGAATTCAAATTGTCTGAATTGGAATGATGGACTAAAACAGAATCTGACCTGGTTACAACACCTCCCTCCCCCATGAAGTGACAAAATCAACACGAATGTGATAAGCAAGTTCACTATGTAAACACACACTGCCTTTATAATTTTAAACATTGATCAAATCCAACAATCTACACTTGATTTTGATTTTGTTATCTTTAGCAATTGACCAAGCTGACAACGAAAAATCACCCCAGACTAACGAATGATGATCAAGTTAGTAAACTTTGTTTTGATACCATAACAGATGTACTTACCTTTGTTATTTGGTTTAGTGATCTTCATTGTTATTTTAACTTTCAATATGTCCTTTTAACTTGACCTAGGTCCATTTTCTCACCCCTTAACTCTTTGTTATATATATGCTGAGATTTTTTAAATTCCGGTTTAATAATACTTTGATAAAGCTATTAGCATTAAATAGCGAAACGTCAGTAAAAACAATATCGTTTTGTTTTTCATTCATTGGGAAATACAAAAACATTTATTATAATGAATACCCCAAATTTTTTCAAACTGTTATAAGTGAACTTGGTTTGGACATATATTGCATGAAGTGTGATCATAATTTGACCTCATTCTACTTACACGGTAAACAGTGTACTTTTGCATCAGATTATTATTGATCACGTTCGACTAAAGTTCATGGTCAAAGATTATTGAATATGGAAAATATATGTGCGCATTTGCGGTAAACAATGGTGTATGCATGCGTGTAAATCCTTTGTTCGCCTCTTCATAAGAAGATAAAGACAATAGGGAATTCAGACTGAGTAAGCTTAGTGGTACATATCAATTCTTATTTATGAATCAGGAATTACCAATGCATCAGCAAACATCACAACTTCACGCCTCTTCTAGCTATTAGGATCCACCCATATATGTAGGGCTTCTGCAGTCAGTCTTTCTTTATACGAACTCTGGTCAATGAACAATAAATATTAATTTTGAAAGCTCCTTCAGGTTCTACAGCTAACTGTTAGTATTTACCACGGAATGATTTTCAGTGACAAGACTAGTGTGTTTTGTTCAATATCGTGGAACCGCTAAGTTAAAATCATTTGACAGGTCTGTGTCACTGAATTCTTTCTGGACTGTTGATGAGAGCATATGTATATGATAAGCTATGAAAATATTTAGCACTGAATTCAATATCACACATCTAAGTTGATAAACATGAATGAAAATTAATATTCACATTCTAGTGAATGCTCCACATTAATGATCAGACTGAATTCCAAACTCAACAGGGAGACGAATCAAAGGTTGTGATTTTATGTCAGTGTTGTGAGTGGATCTAGTATTAAATAATCAAAGGCAAATGAAGAAAACCAGTCAGAAGAAGAGTGTTGGAAAAACATAATAAATAAGTAGAATGCATATATATGGGGTGAAATACCACATCAAAAAGGCATCATGTAATGCAGTATTTATGAATTAGTAGATTTCATAGCACACCAGACTAGCAGTAGTGTCTGCCTTTGTTCATTCGTATTCAAACTAACACCGCCTCAAGTGAATTACTGCACTCCGATGGTTGTCGAAGTGATATCAATCCATGGTCAAACCCGAAACAAATCGAATTCCCAAAAATAACCCCTAAAAATTAATCTGATGCTCAAAAGTGACTGGCTACTTTAAGCAGTTGCTGGAAATCTAGTGAGAATTCGTGAGGTCGAACCGATCAGGAGTGACGATAATTACTCGCCATGGATGACACTGGCTGGTGGTCTCTCTAAACTGGAGAATTAGAAGAAGCTAGAATTCAGGGGCCATTGAATCGGGTTCCGTTAGCTGAACAGTCTACGAGCTTGACTGGTAACCGAAAGATCCTGGTTTTGGAAGCCAGTGGGTGCGTACTACCGATTAGTCCCAAACAAGGACAAAATGCTGTCCAGTACTCCCTGGTTTTCAATGGTTCTCTAACTGATATCAATCTGTGGTCAAACCTGAAAAGAATTCCTATACCAACTAACCTTTGCAGTACTCAGTAACTTGTGGTTTTTGGCAATTTATGAGGTGAACAGATAAGAGAAAGTTTCAAGATTCTGGTATTCAGTTTTATCGACTAACTGTACTGTTTAATGGAATTAAGAAGCCAAGAATATGACAGTTTATTAATTTTGTTCAAAGTGAGATTTACAACTAAATTTAAAAGCTGAAATTGATTTTGTTCTATTCAGGAATCTTTGGACCTTCATCTCACATGAAAAGCATAAAAAAGAAATGCTTTACGCAATCCAGCTGTACTGATCTGTCACTAATATAATACTACTGACTTAAATTCGGAAGTGAATACAGTGAAACTTTCCCTTTGTCAATTTCCGAATATGAATAATTTCATTTGGCAGTCAATGACTTACACGACTAACATAGTCTGGGTTCGATTCCCGGTCAGCTCACTTGTCTAGTCTACTAGCGACTAGTAAGCCACGAAAAGAGGGAATGTTGAACATAAGACTAACAACACCAACACTGATGAAACCACATAACCTAGGACCCTATGTGCGTATCGGAACACCAAAGAATGAAAGAATATACACAAGAGAAGGGTCATTATGTACTCGCCAAGTGATACGATTTCAGCAGATTTCTTTATAAAGAATACCACATGATATCAATATTATTCGTTTCATGAATTATGAGGGAGGTAAAGGACTTTAGTGGCATGTTTCTATTACATTTGGTTCCCTGCTATCAGTTACACTTGTCTCAAGGATTGCCCACAATCACTCACTTACTTCCCATCCAATCTTCTATATGTCATACTTGGACTTCTGAATCCGTTGCTTCGTGCTGAGGTTGTCTGTATCCTTCTTAAAAGATGCAGTCCCTTCTTATTTTCGACTGGTAATAAGGCTATCCAAATACATACATCATCATAACTTTTCTTTGAGAGTCTTCAAACATGCAGGCGAATTACGCATATGGCAAGTCAAATTCTATGAAGGCAGTTTCTCTCATTAAGTACTTTCGTTTATGACTACCGTTTCTACATTCACACTTAAGAATATTTCGGTCTCACTCCCTTATAATCCGTCTATTCTTTAAATTAAAATACCAATTTCACAACGACAAATTCACACTAATAACACGATAGTCTTTTGAAGTGAAGTAGCAGAAATAGCATTAATTCAGTGCAATAATATCAGCTTTACTGACTCCATTATTATTACAAATATGTCCTGTGATTTCTTTCGCCAACTACCAATTATCAATAAGGCGTTTCCCTCAAAAGCCGCGAAACCAGACACACTACATACGGCACACTTAAACGAGAGACCAGAACAGGTTGGTTATAAAAGGTACCAATGCCGACTTACTCTATGTATGACTTAAATCAATGTATAAGACTCCAAAAGATGCAGCTCCCAATGGGCATTCTGTGACCAGCTTAATACATTTATCTGCTCTACTTAAAAATCACCGGCACTTTATCTTCCTCAACCAATTCAAGATGTGGTTAAATTCCGCTGAAAGTACCAAGGTCTCATGCATTCTCATAAGGCCTTCGCCCATCTGCATCTTCATCTCTCACTCTAAATGTCAAAACTGTTCCCTCAAATAATTTCTTCACGTTCTCCTTACTATTTGACCGATAACAGTAACCAGAGCAACAGAAACACCAATCCTAGTCACTTAAACCCATGTTAGTAACTTAATAATGAGCATGCAACTAAGCACTTGTAACTTAAGCCAAAGTAGATGACAGCCTCAACTAGTCAAAGTTATTGCACATGTGGCTTGGGATGCAAGTCACCTCTCTATGAGAAAAATGCAAGACATCTACTTAATTCAACAGAAAATCGAATATTTCACTTGGAAAGATCCATCGAAAATGCTGTTAGCCATGCAATTTTAACCATCCGGCCAAGTCCACGAATCTCGACCGGCACTCACTTTATATCTCCGAATAGATATCAAACTACTGCAATCCACTCTACGAAGGAAACGTATCCTAAATGTCGCACAAGATTAAAACATATTCCGAATAGAAGGGTTTAACATAAAATGATATATTATCGATTATTGAAGAAGCTCCTGCATACTGAGTAAATACTCCGAAATAAAACGCAGTGGAAATTTCAAATTGGGTTTGAGAGAATGAATAAGAAAACCATATCATTAAGGACATTATTGACACAAAATCTGCTAAACTCAAAATGCAGATAACAACGAACTCACCGAATACATATCCTCACATACACTGTGTGACAATAGTCATGAATCATGAAAAGGCCGAAAAAAACAATGAGAGATATGGGTGACCAGTTCGATATGCGTTATTCAGTGGATTTAAAAATATAAGTGTGAAGGGATTAAATCGCGAAAAACCATGGAACAGTGATCAATCAAACGGAGATGAGTAAACCGCACAAAGACATGCTCACATTCAACACCAACATAAAATGGAAGGTCCTCTGCCAAAATAAACATCGAAACGACTGCCAAACAAAACTGGTTGAATCTGTTGACTCTCGAATATGCATATAAACTGCAGATGTTAAATGAATACCTCAATCCCAAATACACGCCAAAAACATGGATCACCTAAGTAATTCAGTAAATGTTCACATCAGTGATGCTGTTATGTACTGCTCTGAAGATATTGAGAACACCACGAGACGATAAGTGAGAAGACATCTATGTGATATCAGTGGCAAATGGATTCATCAGGAGTCATCAGGAGACTAATCTGTGAAGCATAATTTGACTGGATAACTGACATAATTGTGGTGAGTGCTAGAGACAGAAAAGCAAAAGAAACTGGAAGAACGCCTCTCAAGCAAACATCCAGCATTGAGAAATTTATCTCAAAGCGCAGATGAAATAAGGCTATTATTGGAAATCGAAACACTGAATTACGTGCCAAAGCGAATTGAATTTGACCACTGGACACTAAACAAATACAAGCGAAGTAAATCCAGTCTTGCACATCAAGAATCATACTTGTCTCACCACACATTCATCTTCCATACTCGGATAAATTACTTTCGAATTCACATTATTCTATCCATTCATTTATTATGCTCTATTTGATGACGTTTTTCAGCGAGATCAGCCAACCATCAATTTTAGCATTATAGTGGATGAATATAAAATAGGATGACTGTATGCTGGATGAGCAATGACTACTCATTCTCAAATACCTCATTCTTCGAAGTAAACCAATTACTACATATTTTCAAGTGTTGGTTTGTAGGGATTTGATTGGTTACAGGATTTCATCATGAGCTGACATCAGTTAGAGAACCATTGGAAAACCTGGGAGTACTGGACAGCTGTTTCGTCCTAGTTTGGGACTCTTCAGCACTACGCACCCACCGGGATTCCAACCCAGGACCTTCTGGTTACAAGGCGAGCTCGTATACCATTGAGCCACTGGGACCCGATCCAACGGTCCATGAATTCTAACTTCTGCCAATTCACGACATAGCGCGACCCCTAGCCAATGTCTTCGGCGAGTATTTGTCCTCACGCCCGACCTGCAGCACCCTACTGGTCACGACTTCTCACCAGAACCCCAGGTGACTACCCACCTGAATAGGGCAAGTCGCTAGGTCCTGGGTTCGAGTCCCGGTGGGTGCGTAGTGGTGAAGAGTCCCAAACTAGGACGAAACAGCTGTCCAGTACTCCCAGATTTTCCAATGGTTCTCTAACTGATGTCAGCTCATGATGAAAACCTGTAACCAATTACTACATAGTTTGCTGTCTAGTGTGTTGTGCATGCTCGACACCCTTTCACGACTTCTGTGATTCTCTTCATTTCTAACATCATGTTCACTCCACCACTTGACTGAAATTTCCCAATATGCATCTAGTGAATGGGAGTTGTCGACTTCAGAAAATTCTGTGCAGGTGAGACACCATGGTCAAGACACGATCCTCATCTGGTGAATTCGCTTCCTCCTCACACGGAGACAATCATACAAAGAAGCAAGAATACTTAATTCAGACGATGGTATGTTATGGCATTTCATGGAGTGAATGATGAGAAACACCGCGAGATGATGTATGGGTAATTACAAATATGTGACTCAGTGTAGGTATTACAGTGTGTGAAGCATAATACCATCAAGAATAGTTGAATAAAATCGAAGCATATTCTATACACAGGAATAGTAATGTAGTAACATAAAACCAATATATAGTTTCATCAAAGTGTACGGACACAGAATGTCATCTCACTTGTCTGCAGATGTTTAGAATAATGCATCTGACAGTAGCCAATGCTACTTAGAATCGATCTACAAATATATACCCATAAAAATGAACAAAACAGGATGAATGGTGAGATACCTATCAGTGAATATCGTATGCTACAACACTGTACGCTTCAAAGTGATTTGAGAGAAGTATGGTGAATTGTCGTGTTGCATGTGAGTGGAAACAATCTATTACATCAGTTATCAGCATGCGTCGTATCAGTCGAAATTTCGTATTCTCACATACTCAATGAAACGGTTCTAGCGGAGAAAGTGTCAGGGCCTCCAAGTATACACAATAAACACATAATTCACCCAACGCCCAAATACACAGTTACTAATCCTACAGAAAAACGGACGCCTACAACAACAGTATCGTGAAATCTTCAAACGATCACTCTCTAAACAATGAAATACGGAGGATATCTCATCAGAGAATATCCGACAGTGAAATATATTTCGTTTGATACATTTATTTCGAGAGCAAGTTAATGTTAATGACAACATATTAGGCACATTAGCTCCGTTTCACTCGAAATCATTCAAGAACACAACAGCCCGCATTTGTAGGCACTCTTTTACTGACAGAAGAAACTTTTCCACGCATTCACTACAACTTCATCATAATTCCAAATCTCAATTTCAATAAGTATTTGTTCGGATTTTATTACCTTCATTGTATTTAGTGGTGTGATAAGTATTAACGACATTTTCTGAACTAAACTTTCATTCGCTCTGTTCACCTGTTCCATTACACACTTCGATATTGATGTCATCTCTTCCTTCAGTAACACCACAAAGTCTTGCTCCACAGCACAAACTTCATTCAGTGTCACATCATTAATGTTCGCTCAAATAATCACTTAAAAATTCACTGTTCTCAAAATATTTTGATCACGTAAACAATATTCCAAACCAACTTGATTTTCATAGTTTCTCCTGTGTTTGACAGAGCGACTCCACAAACAAACACACAACTAAAAATGCTTACTTACAATTGCGATTATACGCAGGAGTGAGTGAATTCGCAAAATACAGTAATCGCTCTGAACTGACTGAAATCACTTCCATGTAAATATGGCCATTTGCGAGTACTAAGTCAGTAAGATGGAAAAACGTTCAACCTGAGATGGATGATATCAGTGTAGTTATCTCCACTGGGTTGAACGGTTCAGTTGTGAAACTCTCATCGTCTTTACGGATAACATCTGTAGTGCATACTTCAATTTGGAGCGAGAATTAAAAACCACCGAACAGTCATTCAAATATATCGGCTAGCAATCTTCAAAATGACTGCTTGTTTCTGGATATCAATGCAGGTCAGAAAACACAACAACACCAATGTTGAGTAAGTACTTGGATTTATTGATTCTCTTATCAAACATCAACAAAACATGAACATTAGAATGATTGGTCTTGATTGATTTAGCCGATCACACAGGTGTACAGAGGTGGGAACTGAGGGAGATGAGGTCATAACTCAAATGTAACCATTGTGCGATACAGGACAGTGATAATACCAGAAAACACTGACAATCGAAGAGCTATCTACCATCACAATAGGATAAAAGCTACTGTACGAATACATGTCATACGTCGTGTGAATCATCCAAACCAATATTCTGATTTGATGAAAAGTGTCTAGGGGCGAAACGCACTCTTGTTTCCGTGCAATCCAGGAGGCAGTAAAGAGGAGGAGAACCCAGATCAAGAGAATATGACCCATCTCATTCAATCACGAAAGAATTCAAAATAAAACACACAGCATATAATCAAAAAGTTTTATTCTGAACTATGACATACAAACAAAATTCGAGGAATAGTCATCTCAATGATAGGTAGCCGAAAATACCGACAATTGTAGACCACCAAGATGCTATGGTGCGTGACTATTAGCGAGATTCCTTCACCGTCTTCGTCACCTTCTTCGTAGTCGTCACATCTGATGCCCCTCCTACGCCGCCTCCTACGCTTGGTGCTCTCTCATTCGGACACGCCCAATGAACCACCTTCTTGACCAGCTTCTTCAATGTGGGAGGTAGAATGTTGAACATCTTATCCAGAACTGCATCGAATCAAGTGCGTGTGTGCGTGCGTGAGCGTGTGTGATGGTTGTATATCATGTGATGCATTGTGATGAGTATTTTGTATTGCGTTTCAGCATTGTTTCCATCAGCAGAGACGAGAGGGTTGGCGAGAAATGAAGAAAGAAAGGTCAACATCATCAAATGATCATATTGTCATAGACATGAATTCTACTGTGAACAAATCTCGTGAACTTACTCAATCCTTGTGTTTGACTGACGAGAACGGTTAAGCAGATGAGGAGGAAGATGCACTGATAGAATTGTAGGAGAGAGAGAGTTAGTCGATGTTAATTTTATCACTCACCTTCATTTTGTGTTGATTTGAATTCTGGTGGTTGAGAGTAGTCTTCTGATTGCCATTCTAATTGCACATATATATACGCTTGATTATGTAGTGTGGCTTTCAACTTTTCTATAATCAATCTACTGACTGTTGTCAGGTGGACGCCTCCTGAGTGAGTGACATTTTGGTTTGATTTTTGAGGAGTGACGGATTATGTGACTGAACATGACAGGATCGTAAATTCACCTCAGTGTTGATCACAATACTTGACCTCTTTAACACAGTGAAGTACGCTTTATTCCATAGACAGCTGGTCAACCTTCACATTTTCGTGGGATTTCACTACAATCTATTTCTTCCTCTTATCCACTGTGGTGATTGTCGGTTTCAAATTTTACTAGTCGTTGTGAACTTGACATCAATGCGAATGTCGTGGATATGTGCTGACATCTGTTTAATCTAGAGGGTTTGATATAAGTATAAAACTTGGGCACTGTGGTAGAGTATAACTCCATAATGGATAAGATTTTATTTTAATAAATCACAAAGTGTTGTACAGTTAAATTAACTGATGATGTTTCGAGCACAAACTATTGCTCATAATCACTTCAGTTAATTTAACTGTACATTTGATTTATTAAAATAAAATCGTATCCATTATAGAGGAATTTGAATGTTCTTGATTATGTGTGTGCATCACCACGAAATAGTTTAACGTGTTCAATTCACTGTAAATGATCACTGACTTTCACATAGTTATACACTCGAAAATTGTACTTAAATCTCCTTTTCTGACATTTTCAAAGTCTTCAGTCACCATTTTGAAATCAGCGCTTTCTGGCTTTTATCTCCCGTTCACGTGAATTATTCATTCATATATGCATCTACAGCCGATTTACTCACAATTCGTGATACGTCACTGAATGTGTAACACTACTCTAATTATTTGAGTGTAATCACTTTGTGTTCGTCGGTGGCATAGCGGTTAGGACGCTCGCCGACCATGCACATGGTCCGGGGTTCGATTCCCGGCCGACGCACTCCTTTACCTCACTAAGCCAGTAACAGGGCTGGCAAAGAGGGAAGGTTGGGCATGAGGCTAGTAACCCCATCCTGTAAAAATAAACACTGCTACAGAAACTTCAAGCGTCTAGCTTGAAGCCCTATGTTCCACGGGGAACGTGAAGGAATAAAAAAAATATTCACTTTACTATTCCTCTTTACCGACGTTCCCGATATCAATTTCATTTTCTGAGAATTGTTGAAAAGTTTAACAGAATGACTTCAGCTGAGCACCAGTTATGTCATTATAACGTTGAGTGAATTTATATAGCCGCAATCAATGTAGACATTGTTTCGTAACCTTCATCATTAGTTTCCTGACCATTATGAGTGAGTCTAAAGATAATATCTCAGACTCACTCAGACCTAATATATGGTGAATATACGTAGACGATAAGTTTGTACCACCATAATAAGACCTGCACAATGTCTTCTGGCAGGAATTGAACAATCAATCAATCCTCTAGCATTTGGTATACTACAAAAGGAGATTCAGACATCGGTTAATTGACCTTTTCTTCTAAACTGTCTGGTTAAGTGGCAAGAAGAAATGATCATTTTTAATGTGTCTTCATTCAGGATGAAAACACACCAACAACTATTTAGTCTTGGATTCCTCTCACCCTTTCAGCGCAAAGGTATCAGTTATCTCAAATCTTCCTACAGTGAGCATACTCTATGATAATAGATGAAAAGGAAATAGAAGAAATATCAAAAATCGTCGTAATTCATAAGAAGGATAACTATCCAAAGAATCTTATTAACAGGATCAACATCAAAATGAAAAATGGCCAAAATATACTCCAAAACTTTGACCACAATAGTTGTTATTTCACATAGATCAAACACATCAGACGAGATCAGAAGAATGCTCAATAGTTGCAGCATAAGAGTTTTCTTCAAAACACCTAACATGCTTAAAGCGATTTCGTTCATGTTAAAGATTAAATTATGAGAGATTCACAATATTTGTTTATAAAATAAAATGCTTAGAGCGTGATGTATTTTTATCAGATAAACCACTCGATGAACTACATATTGGATAGATGGGCACTGAAGAAATTTTTTTCCACCACGAAGAAACCCACTGGATCTATAAAAGTCTGAAAATTTGTCGGCCACAGGGGTAAACTCTGTAGAATCAGATCAATTCTGATAGTATTGAAGTCATTTGAAACATTTCAGAACTTACAAAGAACTCGATTGAGAAGCATTTCATATTCAATTGGATATTAATTCACCCATTGGCAACTTTTATTGGAAGATAGAGATAGCAAACCATGTGGAGATATTTTGATTTCATGGATGCAGCAATCGTAAACCACCGCGTGATTTCACGTAGTAAAAAAGCCTATCGCTTCTGGGTTGATTGGATCATGAGAAATACCGTGACTAGAGAGAAGACAAGCATATGTCAGACCGACAATACCTTTAGAATTTTTGGACTACGAGGACTAAATATGTCCAATATCAGAGAATCTCCATGATCTTTAAGTGAAAAGCAAAGTGTTAGTTGCAGTGGCAGTGAAGACACCACTTTAAAATATCTAACCAATAACAGCGAGTACCAATCGCCACCAACAGGACAAGTTTGAGCGAAGTAACGTCTTTCACTTGCCTCTTTAAGCAACATAGCCTCAACTACATTCGTCTGCACATATATGTATACTGAATCCCGGATTGGAAGAGTAAGAAAGACGCTTATTCTTCCGAAATCAGTATGGAGATCCATTTTATTGAGCATAAGGAGCAAGGGCCGGATGTTAAACACTGAAAGCGAGTCAGCAATGACTCGTGCGTCACAAGAAATATGTTGAGCCGGCTGCAGAAGTCGAAGTAACAGTAGACTTTGCTGGCCATCTGTTGAATATGAGGTGGCTAGAACTGATGAGTGGCAAGGATCTAAGAACGTATCGCCAACCGAATATGCAGAAAAGAATGTAGATGGATTGGACACAGTCTGATGACACTACCCGATGATACATCGCACTAGGCCCCTGAGTGAAACCCGAATGTTATGTGGCGAGTCTGACGTATATCTGTTGGTGACATGCAGTTGATTATGTGGTGAGGAACTGAAAACTTGTGGGCTATCGTTGAGCTAGCTTAAGTGGACTGAAAAGAACAGAGTGAAATCGAGGTTAATATATGTGTAAAACTTGGGCACTGTGGTAGTAAGTAATTCCATATTAGTTTGTTTATTAGGTATATCACACAGTGAAACAGTATTATTTACTGGATGACGTTTCGAACAAAATTTATTGTTCATAATCATATCAATTGTGATCACACGACTTTGACACTTGAGTTTTATAGTTTTCTTTTTTCTCTCCTATTTGTCGTATGGGTAGTAGAATTTTCCATATATCGGGGACAGGTGATGAATCATTCCTATTACATGTATTTGTAGTTGATTCGATAAACAAAGCTTCTGTTATCAATCTCTCCCTATACCCTGTGACATTAGGTTTTAAAACTGTCATCCTATCCCATCCTATTGTATGGTTGTGTGTGACTGCATGTAGTGCTATAGCTGAACTATTCTCTGGATTTCTTATCTTATTCGGGTCAACCATTCTAGATTTTGCTAAGTTTTTATGTTCAGCTAGTCTGACTGCCCCTGTTCTACTAGTTTGACCTATGTATTTGACCTGACAATCATTGCAGGGTATTAGATAAACTAAATTATTTTGTTTTAAAGGCTCTACAGGATCCTTTAACCGACAAAGCTTGTTTCTAATTGAGTTTGTGGGTTTGAATGCCGTTTTTATTCCTGCCTTGTTAAGAATTCTGCGCAAGGCTTCCGAGGTTCCTTCCTTGTATGGAATTACTACTGATGATTTAGATTCTGTATTGTTGGTGTCGTCATTAATATTATTATTATCACTGTTATCATTATCATTATTATTGTTATTATCACTATCGAGGTTTACTGTTGCAACCTTGTGTTGCTCTGGGAACCCAAGAGAATAATAACAGTAATAAAGTCTCACGTTACATATAGAGGTGTTGGAATCCGTTGAATTCTTTCTTAACGAGTCATTTCTATCCAAAAACTTAACATCCTATTCAATGTGAAATGCTTCTCATTCGAGGTTTTTGTAAGTTCTGAAATGTTTCAAATGACTTCAATACTATCAGAATTGATCTGATTCTACAGAGTTTACCCCTGTGGCCGACAAATTTTCAGACTTTTATAGATCCAGTGGGTTTCTTCGTGGTGGAAAAAAATTTCTTCAGTGCCCATCTATCCAATATGTAGTTCATCGAGTGGTTTATCTGATAAAAATACATCACGCTCTAAGCATTTTATTTTATAAACAAATATTGTAAATCTCTCATAATTTAATCTTTAACAAGAACGAAATCGCTTCAAGCATGTAAGGTGTTTTGAAGAAAACTCTTATGCTGCAACTATTGAGCATTCTTCTGATCTCGTCTGATGTGTTAGATCTATGTGAAATAACAACTATTGTGGTCAAAGTTTTGGAGTATATTTTAGCCATTTTTCATTTTGATGTTGATCCTGTTAATAAGATTCTTTGAATAGTTATCTTCCTTATGAATTACGACGATTTTTGATATATCTTCTATTTCCTTTTCATCTATTATCATAGAGTATGATCACTGTAGGAAGATTTGAGATAACTGATACCTTTGTGCTGAAAGGGTGAGAGGAGTCCAAGACTAAATAGTTGTTGGTGTGTTTTCATCCTGAATGAAGACACATTAAAAATGATCATTTCTTCTTGCCACTTAACCAGACAGTTTAGAAGAAAAGGTTAATTAGCCGATGTCTGAATCTCCTTTTGTAGTATACCAAATGCTAGAGGATTGATTGATTGTTCAATCGCTGCCAGAAGACATTGTGCAGGTCTTATTATGGTGGTACAAACTTATCGTCTATGTATATTCACCATATATTAGGTCTGAGTGAGTCTTAGATATTGTCTTTAGACTCACTCATAATGGTCAGGAAACTAATGATGAAGGTTACGAAACAATGTCTTCATTGATTGCCGCTACAAAAATTTACTCAACGTTATAATGTTGTCAGAGGAAGCTTCAAATTTAGGACTTCAGGTAAACATAGAAAAAACAGAGGTGATGAAGATTCCTGGGCAACACCACCAACAGCAACAGCAGCCACAACAGACAACAATCAGCAAAGATTGGGGGAACCTGAAAGAAACAACCTCTTTCACCTACCTGGGAAGCATCGTTTCAATTACAGGCCGAACTGACGGGGATATCAAAGCAAGAATCGGAAAAGCAAGACAAGCTTTCACAACGGCACTCAGCATCAAAAATAAGATCCGGTTTTCAACTCCAATGTGAAGTCACTGCTACTATACGGATCAGAGACTTGGCCAGCGCATCATAAAGAGCATCTCAAACAAACTACAGACCTTCATTAACAGTTGTCTTCGCTCAATGCTCAAGATTAGATGGCCAGAAAAGATCAGCAACAGAGATCTCTGGTGATTAGCGAACCAACCAGGAACCGATTGTGAAACAAATGGGCAGGAAGAAATGGAGATAGATTGGCCATACTCTGAGGAAACCATCAAGTGACATCACACGCCAGGCCATAGCTCGAGTGGAAACCGAAAGGGAAGCGGCGAGTTGGTCTTCAGTGCAAGGGTGACTTGGAGGAGGAAATGTGAAGATGAGATGAAGACGTATGGGCAGACTTGGAGCCAGGTGAAGACTCTAGCAGAGAACCGAACGCAATGGAGACGCACGGCTGAAAACCTATGTTCCTCTAGGAATTAAAGAAAAAAAATTATAATAATAATGACATAACTGGTGCTCAGCTGAAGTTATTCTGTTAGACTTTTCAACAATTCTCAGAAAATGAAAATGATATCGGGAACGTCGGTAAAGAGGAAAATTAAAGTGAATATTTGCACTCAAATAATTAGAGTAGTGTTACACATTCAGTGACGTATCACGAATTGTGAGTACATCGGCTGTAGATGCATATATGAATGAATAATTGACGTGAACGGAAAATAAAAGCCAGAAAGCGCTGATTTCAAAATGGTGACTGAAGACTTTGAAAATGTCAGAAAAGGAGTTTTAGGTACAATTTTCGAGTGTATAACTATGTGAAAGTCAGTGATCATTTACAGTGAATTGAACACGTTAAACTTTTTCGTGGTGATGCACACACATACTAAGAACATTCAAATTCCTCTATAATGGATACGATTTTATTTTAATAAATCATACAGCGTTGTACAGTTAAATTAACTGAAGGTGATTATGAGCAATAGTTTGTGCTCGAAACATCATCAGTTAATTTAACTGTACAACACTTTGTGATTTATTAAAATAAAATCTTATCCATTATGGAGTTATACTCTACCACAGTGCCCAAGTTTTATACTTATATCAAACCCCTCTAGATTAAACAGAAGTCAGCATATATCCACAACATTCACATTGATGTCAAGTTTACAAGGACTAGTAAAATTTGAAACCGACAATCACCACAGTGGATAAGAGGAAGAAAAAGATTTTAGTGAAATCCCACGAAAATGTGAAGGTTGACCAGCTGTCTATGGAATAAAGCGTACTTCACTGTGTTAAAGAGGTCAAGTATTGTGATCAACACTGAGGTGAATTTACGATCCTGTCATGTTCAGTCACATAATCCGTCACTCCTCAAAAATCAAACCAAAATGTCACTCACTCAGGAGGCGTCCACCTGACAACAGTCAGTAGATTGATTATAGAAAAGTTGAAAGCCACACTAAATAATCAAGCGTATATATATGTGCAATTAGAATTGCAATCAGAAGACTACTCTCAACCACCAGAATTCAAATCAACACAAAATGAAGGTGAGTGATAAAATTAACATCGACTGACTCTCTCTCTCCTACAATTCTATCAGTGTATGTTTCTCCTCATCTGCCTAACCATTCTCGTCAGTCAAACACAAGGATTGAGTAAGTTCACGAGATTTGTTCACAGTAGAATTCATGTCTATGACAATATGATCATTTGATGATGTTGACCTTTCTTTCTTCATTTCTCGCCAACCCTCTCGTCTCTGCTGATGGAAACAATGCTGAAACGCAATACAAAATACTCATCACAATGCATCACATGATATCCAACCATCACACACGCGCACGGACGCACACACGCACTTGATTCGATGCAGTTCTGGATAAGATGTTCAACATTCTACCTCCCACATTGAAGAAGCTGGTCAAGAAGGTGGTTCATTGGGCGTGTCCGAATGAGAGAGCACCAAGCGTAGGAGGCGGCGTAGGAGGGGCATCAGATGTGACGACTACGAAGAAGGTGACGAAGACGGTGAAGGAATCTCGCTAATAGTCACGCACCATAGCATCTTGGTGGTCTACAATTGTCGGTATTTTCGGCTACCTATCATTGAGATGACTATTCCTCGAATTTTGTTTGTATGTCATAGTTCAGAATAAAACTTTTTGATTATATGCTGTGTGTTTTATTTTGAATTCTTTCGTGATTGAATGAGATGGGTCATATTCTCTTGATCTGGGTTCTCCTCCTCTTCACTGCCTCCTGGATTGCACGGAAACAAGAGTGTGTTTCGCCCCTAGACACTTTCCATCAAATCATAATATTGGTTTGGATGATTGACATGACGTATGACATGTATTCCTAGAGTAGCTTTTATCCTATTGTGGTGGTATATAGCTCTTCGATTGTCAGTGTTTTCTGGTATTATCACTGTCCTGTATCGCACAATGGTTACATTTGAGTTATGACCTCATCTCCCTCAGTTCCCACCTCTGTAGGCGTGTGTGATCGGCTAAATCAATCAAGACCAATCATTCTAATGTTCATGTTTTGTTGATGTTTGATTAGAGAATCAATAAATCCAAGTACTTACTCAACATTGGTGTTGTTGTGTTTTCTGACCTGCATTGATATCCAGAAACAAGCAGTCATTTTGAAGATTGCTAGCCGATATATTTGAATGACTGTTCGGTGGTTTTTAATTCTCGCTCCAAATTGAAGTATGCACTACAGATGTTATCCGTAAAGACGATGAGAGTTTCACAACTGAACCGTTCAACCCAGTGGAGATAACTACACTGATATCATCCATCTCAGGTTGAACGCTTTTCCATCTTACTGACTTAGTACTCGCAAATGGCCATATTCACATGGAAGTGATTTCAGTCAGTTCAGAGCGATTACTGTATTTTGCGAATTCACTCACTCCTGCGTATAATCGCAATTGTAAATAAGCATTTTTGGTTGTGTGTTAGTTTGTGGAGTCGCTCTGTCAAACACAGGGGAAACTATGAAAATCAAGTTGGTTTGGAATATTGTTTACGTGATCAAAATATTTTGAGGACAGTGAATTTGCAAGTGATTAATTGAGTGAACATTGATGATGTGACACTGACGGTTGTGCTGTGGAGCAAGACTTTGTGGAACAGGAGAACAGGGCGAATGAAAGTTTTGTTCAGAAAATGTCTTTAATACTTATCACACCACTAGGTGTGATGACGGTAATTAAATCCGAACAAATACTTATTGAAATTGAGATTTGGAATTATGATGAAGTTGTAGTGAATACGTGGGAAAGTTCTGTTAGTAAAAGAGTGCCTACAAATGTGGGCTGTTGTGTTCCTGAATGATTTCCAGTGAAACGAAGCTAATGTGACTAATATGTTGTCATTAACATTAACTTGCTCTCCAAATAAATGTATCAAACAAAATATATTTCACTGTCGGATATTCTCTGATGAGATATCCTACGTAATTCATTGTTTAGAGAGCGATCGTTTGAAGATTTCACGACACTGTTCACGTTGAAGTAGAGTGTGGATTGTTTGACGCGACCGCTTTTCTGTAGGATTAGTGACTGTGTAGTTGGGTGTTGAGTGAATTATATTGTTTATTGTGTATACTTGGAGGCCCTGACACTTTCTTCGCTGGAATCTTTTAATTAAGTACGTGATAACTACGAAATCTCGACTGATAGGATGCATGCTGATAACTGATGTAATAGATTGTTCACAGTCACACGCAATACTACAAATCACGTTACTTCTCTCAAATCACTTTGAAGCGTACAGTGTTGTAGCATACGATATTCACTGATAGGTATCTCACCATTCATCCTGTTTTGTTCATTTTTATGGTAATGTATTTGTAGATCGATTCTAAGTAGCATTGGCTACTGTCAGATGCATTATTCTAAACATCCGCAGACAGTTGACATGACATTCTGTGTCCGTACACTTTGGTGTAACTATATATTGGTTTTATGTTATTACATTATTATTCCTGTGTATTGAATATGCTTCGATTTTATTCAACTATTCTTGATGGCATTCACACACACTTATACCTACACTGAGTCACATATCTGTAATTACCTATGCATCATCTCGCGGTGTTTCCCATCATTCACTCCATGAAACGCGAATTCTTCAGATGACGATCGTGTCTTGACCATGGTGTCTCACCTGCACAGAATTTTCTGAAGTCGACAACTCCCATTCACTAGATGCGCATTGGTAAATTTCAGTCAAGTGGTGGAGTGAACATGATGTTAGAAATGAAGAGAATCACAGAAGTCGTGGAAGGGTGTCGAGCATGCACCACACACTGGACAGCTAACTATGTACTACTTGGTTTACTTCGAAGAATGAGGTATTTGAGAATGAGTAGTCATTGCTCATCTAGCGTACAGTCATCCTATTTCATGTTCATCCACTATAATTCTAAAATTGATGGTTAGCTGATATCGCTAAAAGACGTCATCTAATAGAGCATAATAAATGAATGGATAGAATAATGTGAATTCGAAAGTAATTTATCAGAGTATGGAAAACGAATTTGGGGTGAGACAAGTATGATTCTTGATGTGCAAGACTGGAATCACTTCCATTGCATTTTTTTGTGTCCTCTCTGAATCGTAACTCAGGGTTTCGATTTCCAATAATAGCCTTATTTCATCTGTGCTTTCAGATAAATTTTTGGATGCTGGTTGTTTCTTTGAACGGAGTTCTGTCAGTTTATTTTGCTTTTCTGTCTCTAGCACTCACCACAGTTATGTCAGTTATCCAGTCAAATTATGCTTCACAGATTAGTCTCCTGATGAATCATTTTGATACTGGCACCACTTAGATGTGTTCTCACTTATCCTTTCGTGGTGTTCTCTATTTTCCGAGCAGGACATAACATCATCACTGATGTATGCATTTACTGAATTACTTAGGTGATCCATGTATGTGCGTGTATGTAGGATTGAGATATTCGTTTGACATCTTCAGTTTATATGTATATTCGAGAGTCATTTGGTTCAACCAGGTTTGTTTGGCAGCCATTTTGGTATTTATTCTAGCAAAGGACTGTGGTTTTGTGTTGATGTTGAATGTGACAAGTTGTATGTCTGTTTAACACATCTCCGATTTCAGAATCCCTGGAGGATACTACCTCGAATTCTTTCCCTTTTTTCATTGCTGCTTATGCTGTGAACTACACCATATTTTTTAGTTTTTTCTATTATAGATCTGTATAGTATACTGTGACTGATTTGCACGATGGGCTGTTTGGTTTCATACAATAACTTTAGTCTTTTGATTTGGAAGATTTCTGAAAGCAGGTGATTTTCTTCCCTCTCGCGAATAATTATCACATGTTTAGGAAGCTTCTATGTATGCTTATTTTTCATGTACAGATGAATATCAAGGTAGCTCTTTCTTCTACCCAATCACATTGGCTGACTAACTCAAACCAGACTGTTCCTTGGTATCCCATATAGTATTTTATCAGCCATTTCATCATGCACAACTATTCTCACACAACCGAGTTGACTTTACGTAGTCGATAAGTTTGTTAAAATCCGCAGTTGTATTTATGTGGATAATGGTGGATTAATGTGTTCAATAATGCCTTTTTTTATTCATAACTTGATATTCAGTATTCATTTTATTGCGTAATTTTTATTCACTATGCAGGACCTTCTTCAATAATCGATAATATATTACTTCTCTTTGCAGTAATGCCTGAACTTCACCTATGCCTTGAGAGACAATTTAGTACATATCAAAGTGTTATGTGTATATTTGGAAGCCACTCGCGCTAACCATCAGTGTTTGTCACCTATGTCTATGTGACTTTATCAACAGAGCATTGTTTTTTTAATATTTGTGGCGTATGCAGTCAGGTGTATATTCGATTAAACGGATCTCTGATTTCAAGATCATTGGTGAGATTTTGGTCTACACTGGTTTCGGTTACGAGTGCTTAGAGCCTCAACACTCAGTTAATAACATGTTTTTAACTGAATGGGATTGGCTTTTCTGTGGCTTGGGTTGTCTGGTACATAGTCAAGAGAACGTGTGAAACTATTTTTGGGAATAGTAATAACAGTCGGAGGACGAAATGAAGATGTAGATGGTCGATGGAAAGAAGAAATATATTTGTTAAAATGGAACCACTTGCCGAGTCCATATTGACGACACTTGTAGATAATAAGTACTAATTAAGACCAAATGTAAATGCAGCGTAAATTCGAAGAGTGATGCAACGCATTTAGAATTAGTCATACTAATTTTGATCACTTCATCGTTTCATTTGTTGATCTCTAGTATATAGTGATATGAAAGTATGTATGCTATCTCAGAGAACACGGGAACTGCTGTTCCGCTATACGATGAATGTTCAGTTTCAGTTTAACAGTAAGGTGCATCGTTATTTAGAGGACGTATCTTACCAAAAAACGGAGTTCATTTATGAAGTAGAGAAAGATGATACTCTTTCATTTATTGATGTCCTGCTAACAAAAATGCCAGATGGCATTATTTTAAAATCTGTATAACAGACATTTCGGACGGTGAAATAATGAAAATACAAAGCACTTTAAATGAGAAAGGATATCCAGAGATTATTGTGAAAGTTTCCGTGAATAGAACAGATAGAGAGAAATGTCTGCAAACTGATTACAAGAAGTATATATATATGACTTTATCGTCCAAAGAAGATGCAGCTGCTAAATCACTAGCACTGAAACTCCGAAAAACAATCTAAACATTCTACCCTGTAACACTGTTTAAAATTCACCACTCGTTGTATCACTCCGAAGCAGGTGATGAATACTATTTCGTGTCTGGCTACTTCAATATATATATATATATATATATATATATATAATTGCTCTCGCGGTAACAATTACACAGATAGAACGACTTGGCAACAACGCAACTACCTTCTTGAGAATTTTCCAACCAGGTTGAAAATAGGAATCATAAAGTCGGTCAGATACTTCATATTGACACACCAAATGGATACGGAGCATAAAACCAATAAAATCTCCGCCTTTACAGTTCTATGCAAGATGCTGTCTGAATTTTTTGCCTTTGTAATAAGCATAGCTGTGGAAGTAGCTACCAAACATTTTCAGTCCTATTTATATTGAGAAAAACTCTGTTCAGTCACTCTCCTTTCCCAACAACTCACATTCCAGAACTTCACTTCTATTAACTACAATATTTTCCAGAGTCTATGAAAAATATTTTATTATATGATTATGCAGCCTGATGAGAAATGGTTAAAAATAACTAACTGCACAGATTGTAATCTTTAATTTTTATAATCGGAGAGCAGGGTCATCGAGATGAAATATATACATATGTATATACGGAATTCTCTGCTTCTTAGTTGAGCAGACTCAGAAAAAGTTCAGTCATAACAACTACACCCTGTCTGATTCGCTTAGGGAAAAACACAACGTACTCCATGCAACCAATTAGTTTTATTAAAAATCATTCTAGAATTGACAGAGCTCATAATCATCACAAAAGCAAATGTCTACTTATCCATGCCGAGTGTGGGTGGATTCCCGAATCTTCATTGTCAAATGACTACTTGCGAGATTCCTTCACCGTCGTCGTCACCTTCTTCGTAGTCGTCACATCTGATGAACCACCTCCTACGCTTGGTGCTCTCTCATTCGGACACGCCCAATGAACCACCTTCTTGACCAGCTTCTTCAATGTGGGAGGTAGAATGTTGAACATCTTATCCAGAACTGCATCGAATCAAGTGCGTGCGTGCGTGCACGTGTGTGATGGTTGGATATCATGTGATGCATTGTGACGAGTATTTTGTATTGCGTTTCAGCATTGTTTCCATCAGCAGAGACGAGAGGGTTGGCGAGAAATGAAGAAAGACAGGTCAACATCATCAAATGATCATATTGTCATAGACATGAATTCTACTGTGAACAAATCTCGTGAACTTACTCAATCCTTGTGTTTGACTGACGAGAACGGTCAAGCAGATGAGGAGGAAGATGCACTGATAGAATTTTGAGAGTGAATTAGTCAATGTTGATTTTGTCACTCACCTTCATTTCGCGTTGATGTGTAAGAGGTGACTGGGAGTAATGTTCTGACTGCAGTGTTTGCCATTTTATAGTGTTGAATGTGTAGTGCGATTTGTACTTTGTCCATAATCGATGTAGTGTCACTTGTCAGGTGAGTGGTTGTTGAGTGAGTGACATTTTGATTTGGTATGAGAAGTGGGGTGTAATGTGAGTGAACATGACAGGATCGTAAATTGTCCTTGGTGTTATCCAGTGTACTTGACCTACTTATGGTTTTTCCTCCTTGAAATTCTATTCTTTTCACTCATTTGCCTTATGTGCTTGGTTATAACATTGCATTAGGTTCATTCACCAAATATATATCAGATAGCTTAATCTAAATTATTTTAGCCACAATTTAATTCGATTTATGTGTGAACTATCCTATTTATATTTTTAGCTCTGCATCTAATCACTGAAGCTCATATTCTATTCATTTATATTGTTACCTGATGCATTTCGTAGGGATATGAATTAATTTAAATGTAGATCATTGAAAACCAAGGGAAACTGGATAAATTTTTCGCCCTAGCTTGGTACTCTTCACCGGTCCAAGCTCAAATAACTTAGAATTCACGCGTCATTGAATTCAGGCCCAAGTAGCTGAATGGTTAACGTGGTTAACTTCGCAACATAATAATGTCAGGCTTTATTGTTAACGGGATCATGAGTGCACACCAATGAAGAGTACTAAACTAGGATAAAGCAGGTGATCAGTACTCTTTGTTTTTCAATGATGTCTAACTGGTGTTGGTTTTTGAAGAGATCGAAGTTGAATACTGCGTTTCTGAGGGTTTGAATACAGTATTAAACTGTAGAAAAATGTGCAGAAGAAAATGGGCATGGATTGGAGACAAACTGAGGAAAGCGTTCAGTGACATCAGCTCCAGACAGATTCCCAAGTGGTAAGTGAATCGGAAACGACGAGTTGTACGTAGGTCCGAGAGTGACATGGAGGAGATCGTGTGAGGAGGAGATGAAATCATTTGGACCATTAATAATAATGATTTACTTTATTCCAAAAACAGTACTTGTGATACAGAATGGAATTTTCAGCATTAATCACAATATTGCATCTAATTTCCTCAAATTAAAAAATAAAATTAATCACACAGAAAATTTTCCACATTTACAATAGGGTAATGTCAAAAGCATGTAGCATATAAAATGAAAATAGTAGTAATATAACAGCTAAGGTAATAATAATAATACAAGTGAAAGTCGCCGTGGGCTTGTTTCACCCAGTATTATCGATGCGGTATAGAAATCCTAGCATGTTTAAAAATACTGAATATACTGTTCTTTCTCCATGTTATGATGAGGGAAAAACAAAGATTACAGCAGTCATAGAGATAAGTTGGTGTTTGCAATTATGATAGTAAAACAAATAAGCAACAGGACTATAAATATAATACAAATAATAAAAGTAAAACTTGAAGGTATATTAGGATGGATAGAGGAAATTGTTTATTTACTAGACGAAAACAGGTTAGTGAATTATTGCCTGACACTATTTTCATCACATAAAATACGTGCTAAGTATGGTATCATAGAATTTTTATACTTAGACGTGCGAGCATACAGTTTTCTGAAGTTGCTTCTTGTTCTACCTGAGGAGATGCAAGGTGAAAGCTGAGGGTAAAGTGGATGCTCCAGATGGAAACAATATTTTCCACTCGAAACCCATTGGAATAATAATAAGACAGTGCGCATTTCATCTAATTATATTTGAAGAATTTTCGACACGTCTGTGTTTTATTATCAGATCCGTTTATGCCGGATTAAACAAAAATTCTAAGCCTACATTGGAATGTGAGCTCGTTGCAAAAATTAACCAACCCTTATTCTCATTGTTCATTGAATAAATTTTCTGGATCCATGAAAGTTTATCGGTACTGTGTTATTGCTTCCTGAAGGGATTTTTTAAAGTAATTACGAATTTCCCTAAAGTCCTACTGCTAGCGTTTTTCATCTACCAGCCTGCAAATCATTATAAAAACTTGACAGACCTACATACTTTTTGTTCACTTAAACTAGTGAGATTTGTCTACTATGACTACAATAATAGTAATACTACAGAATTTTCATAAAACGTGCAATGTTGTCTTTTGTTCACGCTCAGCTTTCTTTGTTTCTATTATTTCTTAAAAGATGGAAGTTAGAATAGTATCAGTTAGAAAGCTGAAGCTTCAGTTGTCGTGTGTGTTGACCTCCAACAACGTTGTTGGGAAACGATATTCACTTTTGGGATATTTGTATTATTATTGTCCAGGAAGTCGCAAAATGACAGTCAGTTACTTCCATTTTGAAACCTGTCTGATAGAGTCTGGAGGCTCCAGGACAGATGAATCCTCATACTCTACTCAGGAGGTTGTGACTCATTAACAGATGTTAGCTCAAAACGATTATCCTTCATTTCATTTCATCAAATCATGGGCTTCTCACCTTTCTGTTTTCTTCTAATAAATTCCATGTTTAGAAAGGAAAAACAGTGTAGAAGTCCATAAGTTCAAATGCTTAAAACTTGCCTAAACTACTGAGGTCTATATTTCTGCTTGTTATTTAATGAAAGATGAACCTTTACTTCTCAAATTATGCTTAACTGAATTTGAGAAGTATGTCCATAACGTCGCAACCGAATGCAAGTAAATCCATGGGGAGATAATAATAATAATAATTTGCTTTATTCCAAAACAGTACTTGTGATACAGAATGGAATTCTCAGCACTTTTAATACAGTATTGCATCCAGTTAGTACATTATCAATAAATAGTATTCTAAATAGTTTAAGGAAACCTCAGTTCATTATGACAACAACATATTGGCATATCGGTAGCAAAGCCAAAGTTGAACAGTGTTTGAAGGTGTTAGAAATGTAAGTGCTATCATATTTACTGGCGTAAGCGGAAGAAAGAAACAAAGCAGCACAAAACGGAAAAAGAGAGAGAGAATAGGAAAAGAAAGAAAGAAAATGTTGTACCTATAAATGATATGAGTTGGAAAGACGAGGTCCAGTTGTTCCACTGACTATTTAATGAATTATAGGTGCCACGCCTAATGTTTCTTTATCACACAGAACACGAGCTAAGTAGGGTATGGTTGAGTTTTTGTACTTGCTGGTGTGAGCATATAGTTTCCTATATAGGCTTCTGGTTTTTCCTGATGAGATGCAAGGGGAGAGTTGTGAGTGAAGAGGATGGTGTGAACTAGATAAAATGGATTTGGCCCATTTCTCACAGGAGTCCATGTGCCTGTCGACCAGAATATTAACAATCTGGTTAAGTGGCACGTTGTTTACCCTGCTGAAAACCTTTAACATCCTGCGTAATATGTTATAGTCTTTCTTCAGTAGCCCGGGAAAAACTAAGGGGGAACAATAGAGAATAATAGGCAGGATGCGAGAATTAACGAATTGTAGGAGTAAGGGTTTGGTTATACCAGAATGTTTTAACTTCTTGGTGTAGAAGGTAAGAAGGAATATTTTCTTGGAAATCGAGAAAATATGAGACTACCAGGATAGATCAGCAAATAGAATGACGCCTAGGTATTTAATTTCCGACTTCGTTTCTATTTCAGTGCCATCTATGTTGCATACCTCGTGAGAGCCAACCAGTTTGTTTAGATCGGATCTATGCCTCAAGGTGAAATTGACTGTTTGGCATTTGGAGGGGTTTGAGGTAAGACCGTTTTCCTTGGACCAATGGCTGATTTCTGGCAGAAAGCCATTAAGTTTAGAGCAGTCACTTTGACATTTGACAGGCAAAGATACAGACAGATCGTCAGCGTATTTGACAAAATTAATATCATTTGAAGATGGTACATCATGTAGAAAGAAAGAAAAGAGAAGTGGGGAGACTCCGGCTTCAGTGAGTGTAGCAGAGGATGATTTACCTTTGTATACGGTGTACTGCTTTCTGTCAGAGAAGTAGGAAGGCAGCCAGTTAGTGACCCAGGACTCAATTTTTGTCATGAAGAGCTTATTTAGCAAGAGACAATCTAGGTACAGAGTTGAAAGCGGAAGTGAAGTCAAAAATTAACCGTGAATAATCGTCTCAACTTCCCGGTATAATTAGGCCTGGTTTGATTGTTAAATAAAAGGAGGACAACAGCATGATTGTGCTGAACACACAAACACTAATGGCAGAACTAGCTGGTCTCCTTCAAACTAGTCTATGACAATGAACTTTTTGTACGAAACAAAATTTCATCCATCGAAGAACATTCAGTAATTAAATAGTCACCAAAATGTGAGCAGCTCTTCACAACATTCATAAGTTTGAGGGTGGAAGTCTATCCACCTTCTGAAGTTGACAGCGACATTTATACAGTACTTTACATAGCTGAATGCAATGCGAAAGCATAGAAACACGAAAATATAGTAAGAAAAACGACACTGATTTTACCATAAATGCCATCGAAATGCCTTGTCTGAAATGAAGACTAGATGAGTGAGAATATTATCACTAAATCATTAGATGTCATTGTCGAAACCGAAGTAAATCTGAAAAATTATGAGAAAAAAATACCTGATTAAATGAAAACTAAGAGTAAAGTGGATCAATATGAAAATGGTCAAGTACACACCAAGAACAATTTACGATCCTATCATGTTCACTCACATTACACCCCACTTCTCATACCAAATCAAAATGTCACTCACTCAACAACCACTCACCTGACAAGTGACACTACATCGATTATGGACAAAGTACAAATCGCACTACACATTCAACACTATAAAATGGCAAACACTGCAGTCAGAACATTACTCCCAGTCACCTCTTACACATCAACGCGAAATGAAGGTGAGTGACAAAATCAACATTGACTAATTCACTCTCAAAATTCTATCAGTGCATCTTCCTCCTCATCTGCTTGACCGTTCTCGTCAGTCAAACACAAGGATTGAGTAAGTTCACGAGATTTGTTCACAGTAGAATTCATGTCTATGACAATATGATCATTTGATGATGTTGACCTGTCTTTCTTCATTTCTCGCCAACCCTCTCGTCTCTGCTGATGGAAACAATGCTGAAACGCAATACAAAATACTCGTCACAATGCATCCCATGATATCCAACCATCACACACGTGCATGCACGCACGCACTTGATTCGATGCAGTTCTGGATAAGATGTTCAACATTCTACCTCCCACATTGAAGAAGCTGGTCAAGAAGGTGGTTCATTGGGCGTGTCCGAATGAGAGAGCACCAAGCGTAGGAGGTGGTTCATCAGATGTGACGACTACGAAGAAGGTGACGACGACAGTGAAGGAATCTCGCTAACAGTCATTCGTCGGTGAAGTCTTCTTCAACCGTCAGCATATATTTTGTCTCGCCATCTATTTTTTATTGGCCCTTGTGAGCCATGCAGTTTTGAAATCAATGATTAATAAAACTGATGGAATGTGAACAGTGCATTGTGTTTTTTCTTTATCGAGTTAAACAGGCCATAGTGGGTTGAATATAATGTCTTATTGACAAGCACAGATGTTCGTATGTACATATTTCGGGTGGTTTACATAGCCTTCCGTACGCCTGAACATTGTGGTTTTAGGTTCTTTTGATATGACAAACTGTTGACAGATAACAAAGCGATAGCCTCACAGTATATTCATCCAAGGAATCATTAATTTATACATAACTTGACTAATAAACAATTTAGCTGAAGTCAAAGTTGAATGGAAGTGAATTCGCAAAAATACTGACCTTGTATGTGCGTATATGCATATGTACTGTATGTTACTACTGAGTTTTCTATATTCACTAGTCTAATATTTTCAGTATGTTGGGAATACCTTACCTTTATAGACAATTAATCAGTATTGTTTATTTTGGCTTATTCTTTGGCTATGATAGGAATGGGAATATTGGAATATACATATTTTCGTGTACTCTTCTTGTGTCAGGTTTCAAAAACTCTTGTCCCATCCAGTTTCGTGACGCAGACATTTTATAAGAAAAAGGCACAAACAGCGAAGAAAATTTTCTTTACGACGATTCATTTTCATGAGCTCTACAATCGTAATTATAATTAACAAAGAAATCTTTAGACCAATCAGATACTGGTAAATTTTGTCCTTGGAAAATTGTATTACATAATGTAAGGTGTAAGAAGGGATGACTAATTGTAAGTTAGAAAGGAGACAGAAGTTGGCATGACGTAATAAGTGTGAGATAGTGAATAATCAATAATCTCGTGTAAAATGGACAGGAACTAGTGGAAAGGCTATAAAGTGTTTTTGTATAAAATATGTATGAAAAGCAATGTTATTAATAAACAGTAATAGAGTGGTAATAAAATGTGGATGATGGGGACAAAATGATAATAAAAGTATTAATAAAATAAAATAATAATAGTGAACTTACATAATAAAGGAAAGAAGCAAAATTGTGATAAGAACTTTACTCTGGCCATGGTAAGGCAAGAGAATGTATGTATCGCTTTTGTATGCAGAGGTCCGGTTTTAGATCTCGAATCCGAAGTCCCTTTGTACGGTATTGAGGGACGGATTGTACTTTTTCCTCCCTACTTCATCGTTTCCCTAGAGTACTTAAACCGTCATATAACATCGAGGACATACCCCAAACAGTCACTCAAAATTGTTACCACGGGTCAACCGGTTCGAGCTCGTCCCCGTAGACTACCTCCCGACAAATTAGCAGCAGCCAAGGCAGAATTCGAACACATGATGCAGCTCGGCATCATCAGCCCTTGGTCTTCACCCTTGCACATGGTGCCTAAAGCTGAACATGACTGGAGGCCATGTGGGGATTATCGCCATTTAAACAACGCCGCAGTTCCAGACCGTTATCCGATTCCCCACCTACATGATTTCTCTCTGACATTACATGGAAAAACAATTTTTTCTAAAGTAGACTTGGTCAGAGCCTATCATCAAATACCAGTTGCCCCAGAAGATATCGAAAAAACAGCCATCATCATACCTTTTGGTTTGTTCGAATTTCTGCGCATGCCGTTTGGTCTAAAGAACGCCGCACAATCCTTCCAACGTTTCATGGATAAGGTCACACAGGGTTTAGATTTTGTATTTGTATACATCGATGACGTACTTAAAAAGTCAGCCCCGAGTATGGCATGATCCACGTCGGCTGCTATGAAAACCCATGTAAAATGCCGACTTAAGCCTAGATCCACTATAAGAGATTGTTCACCATACGTCTGTATGTTTGTGTGGTTGGCTGCACGGAGAGACAATTTTCCTGGTGTCCGAGTAGATCGCCTGGAGAGTGCTGCTACTGCTGCTGGTGGTGGATTCAACATAGAACTTGGCACCGAAGTGCAGCAGTTCGAGTTGCCACGTTCCAAATAGCACACAAAGGTAGACAGGAAAATGAGAGAAGAGAATCAATAGAATTTAGATAAGTATAAGAGTGAAACAGAATGAATAATGGTAGAAAGGAATATGAAGGTTAAAGAGACTGAATACATCTGCGCCATTGACAACGATTTTGAGCCATGTCACCTATTGTCTCCAGCCATTGATTCTTAGAGTCCCAAGGGCCCCAACCTGGAAGTCTGCATCTCCCTACCTGACTCAGTTTAACTGTTAGGGATTTCATGGATTGATGCCATGTTTATGTTTGACCACCACTTACTCTTTTCCAACCTGCACCTATATCAGCTAGTAATGCCCGTCGGGGGAGACGATGGTTAGGCATGCGCAACACGTGGCCTAACCATCTCAATCTATGTAACTTCATAGCCTCTTCAAGTGATTTTCCCTCTTTGCCCAACACTCTACGCCTAACGTCAACATTACTTACCTTACTATACCACCTAACGCGAGTAAGAGATCGTAAACATCTGTGGTCAAAAACAGACAATCTCTTCATGTCTTCCGCTCTCAATGGCCACGTCTCACCGCCATAGAGAAGGACGGAGCGAACTGCTGAGCAGTATACACGTCCCTTGGTTGACAGCCGGATGTCACGCCTACGCCAGAGACGGTGTAAGTTAGCGAAAGCAGCCCGAGCTTTCTGGATCCGTGCTGTGATTTCGTCACCAATTAATCCGTTGGTGCTGATACAACTTCCCAAATAGGTGAAGTGGTCAACATGTTCTATCACTTCACTCCCTATCACTAAGCTTGGAGTTGACGTAGTCCAGTCCTGTAGCAGCATCTTACATTTCACAGGGGCGAATCGCATGCCAAACATACGAAGATTGCTGCTCAAGGTGTTCAGAAGACTCTGCATTTTGTCAGCGTCCTCCCCTAACAGGACTATGTCGTCTGCGTATTCTAAGTCTATAAGACTATACCTTGGTAACAAGTCGATTCCTAAGTCGTTAAGTTCAGTTAAGGATACTTCCATTAGCATATCTATGATGAAGTTAAACAGAAAAGGGGAAAGTGGACATCCTTGACGGAGACCACTGGTTGTTATCAATTCAGATGACAATTCCCCATAAGCCCTTACACAGCTACGTGAGTTTGAGTAGAGTGCCTTGATTAGTGCAATGTACTTTCTTGGCACTCCCTTCATAGTCAAACATTGCCATAGAACCTCTCGATCCACGGAGTCGAAGGCCGCCTTCAAGTCAAGAAATATGGCAATTGTTGGACGCCTAAAAGTGTGTCTATGTTCTAGGATCTGTCGGAGAATGAAGATATGATCTATGCACCCTCTACCTGGCCTAAAGCCCGCTTGGTTTTCCCTCGTTTGTTCCTCCCGAGTTCGGCTTAGTCTGAGCCTAGGATTTTAGAGACTATGTTCGTTAGGCTGATTCCTCTATGATTATCACATGAGGACTTATCTCCCTTCTTGAAGAGTGAAGGGGGAATCACGCTAACTTCTGCTCCTGTGTCTACCAGGAATAGGGTGCCTGAAGTTTTGTCCTTCACATAGAATAGGCGACTTGTTTGCTTGCCAGTAACAGCTGTCGCCATCACTGTCTGGCTGAGACGTTTCCCTGAGCCTGATTATCTTCACTAAAGATGCACGGTTTGACACATTTCAGGGCATGACGTCCGAACTTCCTATGATACCAACATATATTACTGTCCCTAGAAGACATGCGGGAACGCTGTCGGGAGAGAGATCGTCTATGTAATTGTGACCTTGCTTGTGAACTCCACCTCTGGACTCGTCGATCAGATCTATTTGTTTCCAACTTGTCAATCCTTGCCGCTAAGTCTGCAATGGCGGCGAGTATTGGTGTGTCTGTCGTGGGTGTGGACTGAAAATAGTGTTGCACTGTCAGATGCAATATGACCTATGGTGTTATCTGATAAAACATCCACAATACTATCTGCCATGTCGCTTAGTGGGTCTAAGTCATACGACTTTCATGAGATGATTAGAATTTGTTGAACGTTTCTGGGTAAACGTTGCTACCACATCTGTCTCAGCACGACCTCGTCAACTTTATGGTTTCCAATTAACTGGCGCATATGTCTAAGGAGCTGGGATGGTTTACGCGTTCCTAGCTCGCAGCCCGTGAGTAATTGTTGGATTCTTTTCTCGTCTGACAAACTGGTGCGTTGTATAAGAAGGGCTTTAAGTTTTTCATATTGGTTTTCCGTCGGGGGGTTTTCGATGAAATCGCTGATTTCTGTTAACAGTGACGGAGGAAGTTCTGCCAGCACGACGCCATATTTGGCTATCTGGGATTTAATGCCCCGTGCTTCCAACAACGGCTCGATAACTCCAAACCAAATCCGTGGCTCTGCAAAGCCGTATTGTGGTAGACGAAAATCAGTTATGGCGTTTATTGTGGCCTGTGCCTCGCTGCCAGTTCTCTGTTCAGTTGATGTACCGGGCTGAGTAGGTGACGACATTATAGGTGTGAGAATATTGGTACAAAGGGGGATACAAATATGAGACCACCAACAAAAAATTGCAATGAAAGTACAAAATAGCAAAAATAAGTATATAGATACGTGAAAATAATCCGTGTTCAAAACGGGCTCACCAATTAAGTGTAGTGGACCTAGCAACTAAGTATGTCTATACACACAATTAAAAGGACAGAACAAGTACTAACAAATACGTATATATAAGATATTCAGTTCACTTAAGTTACACTTGGACAACTAGTTTGCGGCACTACTTCAACACTGCCAGGACATCTAGTAGATTCTCATGACTCTCAAAATGTGAATATTTCTGATGAACTGACCAGGCGAATGCTACGACTTCAACCAATAGCTCCCAGATAATCTCCCCGCAGAGAAAAGGTAAGTAGACATCTACAAACTTGTAAATTTGTCTTTATACGCATCGATAACGTCAGGAGAGGGCTACAACCTCCATATGAAGGCCCATTCCCAGTACTGCATCGCGCTGAAAAATATTTCACAGTGAGCAAAGAAGGTAAAAGGATGGCAGCTGTAGGAAGTGAAAATGATACATACAAGGGATCTCCTGCAATCAATGCTTTGGTAGCTTTCAGTAAACCTCCCTACGGTCTCTACTCTGGACGGCGCGAAATAAACCTTCCTGTTGGGAAAGTTGCATCTATCGTAGCGTCTCTAGCCTATACTAATCCTGCTAACAGCCAACAACATTTCACACTGGATTTCATCGAAGGCGCTCTTCACTATCCGATGTACTATGACTACCACATACAAAACTTTACAAAGCAGCGTCTCCATAAAACTTTGGAACCCGGTCAGGAGGTTTGTTGAAATTTCCTAGCTTAACTTAATCCAGCAGTTGAGTTAGCTGGTCGATCATTCGGTGGTTTACTATCACGATAACAATAACATTTATTATGCCCATAAGTTATGTAATCAGACTGTTAATGTAAGTGCGTGTTTTTGCATTCATAACAATTTCATGTAGCTTTATGAGATTGAAGAGGGCGTAGACACACAGTTAATATTCCTCGTTGTCCTGGTGATTGCTCTCAGTATTGCAGTGTTCATTGGCGCGTGGCACTGGTTCACTTCAAAGGCTCATCGTCGTCAGCCTACCAAACAGTCTTCGAAGTTGGTCGAAAATAATGCTGACAGCAGTGTAGTGGAGAATGAATATCTAGCTCTGATCAATGATAAGTCTCAAGCAAAGAAAGGTAATTTAGTTGAAATTCACTTTCATCTGAATGTAGTGATAGTTTTTACTAAATTTATAAAGTAATAGAACAACTGTTAGTCCAAAACTAGAGTATTTCACATATTCCAGCCTGATGGCTCCTGTGTTGTTGTCGAAACAATGTTAATTGTTGCCATTCTACCCTCTTACTACTCCAGTAACTTCAGTTTCATTTCATATACGTATAAATCTTACAAAAGTATATCAGCACGGTCGACTAGTGTTTCTAAAGAGTCCTTTTGTTCACGCGAGCTAGGCATGTACAGTGGGTACCAATCCACATTAAAGCCATGGTAATTTACTACCCGTCTCATTCACGTGAACTGTCTTCAAAGTACCTCCTACTTGACGTTGCAGAAATTCTCGGCTTAAATGAACTGTATCCTTATTGTTATTTAGGAATGAACTTTAACATATGTTTAACCTTTTTAGGTCGATCTGACCAGACGGTACGTCGCCGACAAGGAAGGCGTTGAATCATTCGAGGTCTTGCAGACTAGTCCGGAGACCAACAGTCATCTCGTGTATACATTTGTAGAAATGTTTATACGTATAATATCGTTTTGTATTTTTATTCTTCTTGTGTTATTTTATTTTCCTTATACACCTTTCTTTGTTTACTTATACGACTGACTAGTTAGCGATGTCAATAAAGTTCATTTCTTTGGTTTACCTCTGGTTCTTCAAAAATCCTTTTTGTATTTAAAGAGTATCGATTAATGAGTTGTAATGGTTTTATATTAAATAACAGAATACATTGTGCCACTGGCGTGTTATTAGCAAAGAAAAGACGGGTATAAAAAATGTCTAACACGCACGGAAACTCTAGGTAGTTGCAATGATATGTTGAATAAAATAGCAGTAAACGCAGTATAAATCGCGAGTTTGGTTATGCAGGGATTGTTCATTATGTATTGTTCTTCAGTGAGGTTTGATTCTTCGTCCAAATAGTGAATTTCGGCATTCTTGGCCGAAACTTTGAGATGCAGGATTGAAGGAAAACTATGGGGAACCAAAGACAGCAAGCGATCATCTGTAGAATTAAAGTAAAAGTACAGTTAAGTGTTTATTGCTGGTTTTTGATTTGACACTGCTTATTACCGATAGTCACTACCTGTTTAACCATCTATTACTGTTGTGAGAGTGGTTTCCTCACCCCACTATCGCTTCTACTTGATTGAACTAGACAGTGGATCCGAGAGATCGACTTTTGTAGGACGAAGGTTATATCTACTAAATCACTTCGTGACACAAAGATTCCTTTAAAGAAGAAAAGCTAATGCAATCAGACCTTGGTGTTTATGGACATGGACACTAGTATTTGTAAGTGTCATGTATCTCTAATCCGTTACAAAATAATCCTTTTTTGTGAGATTACACCTCTCCCGCATGTCTGGAGACAGTGCTTATCAAAAAACAAATCCATCCATCGTTATCGGATCGTCCTAGAGGTGACTAACAAGTTTTCAAATGAAAAGTAAAGTTATCGGCCTTTGGGATAAAAATTCACTCTACGTGAACGCATGAGAGCTATGGTCAAAGGAGAATGGGAACTGATATGCACATGTCATGAGAACACTTTTCCATAGAGATTAAACAGTTTTTTAGAAAAACTGGAAGTGGTGGAACACCACTGGCTGAAACTGCATTTAGTAGTCATCAGTGAGGAGCAGAACTGTGGTTTGTAACTCCGTACAGAATAGTTGTATTTGATATAACACGTCGATATGATGCTTATATACTCATTAGGCTTCGAGAATAAAGTATCAGTAAAATCTAATCATTAGAGGATGATTTCCTCGGAATGTCAGGCTGTGAGTCGCTTCCCTACAGATGTCCCTGAATTTTATACAAACCCTCATCGATCGTAAGTGTGACACAACAGTTCTGTTACCATGTTTATCTTACTACATCATACTTCAAACGTGACCGTCATGCACAAACTAGGTCGAAAGTTTATATTTACAAGACATCAAATAGCACAATGATTACTTTTGTCTGCAAATTTCATAAAATAACTGAGGATGATGCATGAATAAGGTAATCTTGGGATACTTATTTATACTTCACAACTAAAAATCCATTATCGTTTTCAGTGGACCTCAAGTGTCTTCACATCGTCTAATTGTTTTTGAGTATCTTAGTAAATAAATAAATTGTAGGAAGTCTTACCTTTAGTATTACTTTAGGCTGTAGCTTTGGAGCGATGAAGCAAGTTAGAATCAAGAAATAAAACAAAAGTAAATCACTAATATGCAATCCGACAAAACCAACGATGCACAGAAGAGATGAACTCGTCAGGAAATGTAGAAGTGAATTTCGATATTGAACTTGATGTACGAAAATACAGAAGTTTATCAGTACGTGACGCATATGAACTAGGCGTCTACAAAAGTTCCAATAACACCAATTATCTTCGTAGCTTGGGGGATTTGTGAACATCCTATGAATAGAGAAAATAGTTTAAATAGAGCTTACCTTGATAAAACTATAGGCCCGAAGTAGTCTGTCAAGCTGAAAAGCAGTCCCGAACAACCCACAACAAGCAGAACTGGAGGTTCATATATATGCAGTAGGAAAAACAAAATGGTGATTGAAAATATTACAAGCAGAGTCGATCGAAGACTTTTCCAATTCAATATATTCTCTAACTTCACAATTACACTGAACCAGTCTTGAAGATCTGCCATCAAAACCCTGACTTCCGGCTCTTCATTCACAATTCTCTCTACCTCCAAGACATCACGTGTTCTTACAGGACCTTTCATCCAACGTTTCATCTACAAAATAGAATGATAATGTATATTAAGCAGTGGCAGTGTCACAGTACATTTCACTTCATTTAATACATTTGTGGTTGGAAAATTTTAACATTCTGTTATTCTCTCACATCCATCATAATAAGTTTTCAGTAACTTCGGAGCATTTCATGTTTAGGCGATGACCGTATAATCTACTATTCACTTATATATGCCTGTGTGTACTGTGTTGAAAACTAACTTGATAGCACCCAGTTTTTCTTTGGCCTTGCTACCTTTAAAAAATAATAGACTTATCATCCTATATATGTGCGTCGAGCACTTAAAGCATATTGAAATAATAGAATTCATAAAAGGAAGTAGTCCATTGTAACCCTCGACGTTGGAGGTGTTTAGACATGATTTCTATGTGTAAGTCGTAAGTTGACGTTACGTTTCCACCCTTATCAATGGTTGAACCATCTATTACTTGTCTAAAATTCCAGTGGTATCGGTTGACCAATACATTAGGTTTCTTGTCGCAAACATATTTTCTGGATGTAACAGTAACATGATCTTTTCTGATCAGGATAGGAAGAAATTTTAGGATTTGTGTTACAAAAGCTTTTTGTTAGGAAAACAGACCAAGCGATATGGACTTGGCTACTTATCTTTCAACCTAGTTACCGGCAACATTCTAAGTTAGTCCTAATTCTCAAACGAGGTTTGACAATATCCCGTCGATACGGTCGTCAATTTTCGTGTATGAGTTCCCCACAATCAATCAAATTTCGGGAAATCGAACACTCCTATCCAAGTGACTTAGTTGACAGTCATTCCCAAATACTCCACTCTTACTAAGATGCGTAGAAATTACGTCCACTTTTTTTTTTTTGTCATTCCAGTGTTTGTCTCTCAAAATAGGCTACACATATATGCTCACATTTGGAGTTACTAGTCGATAGAAAATGAGAGAGTAAGGATCAACTCAAAACCCTTTTCCTAGACAACAGTATGTACCACGGTGCAAAAAAGCACAATAATTAGGCTCTTATCTTTTCGCTTTGGACCAAAGAACTACCCAAACGTACTTAATTCTTCATGGTTTTGTACGCCGATGAGAAAGTTTGCAATAAAACAAGCAAATTGATCCTGCCAATCCAATAGACTAGCCAAAATAATGATGGATATCCATCAGTGTAGTTGAGTGGGAAGCACTGATCAGTGGACGTGATGGTAGAGCACACCACATCGGCAAAACAACTAACACTAAAGAGACGCGGATTGACACTGAAGCCATGGTAATTCCTACCTGGCAAAAACTTCAAGCAGAAGACACATCACAAAACGCAAATGCAAGTGAAGGATCTACTTGACGGAGGTTGACAGTGTCTGAAGTGCGCCCTGAGTTCTGCTATAATTTTTTCACTATCTACTGGTGTAATGGTAGGGTACAACGGTAATCCGTAGCACAATTGTTTATTTGGCAAAATAACGTATAGTGATGGCATATATAAAATGTTTACAGTGAAATTTCAATGTGCAGAAGTTATTCGTATTCTGCTTCTTTTGTTTTCACTTCATGCTTTCTATAGTGTTTCACAAGGATATTCATTTCTCGTTTTTGCAACCGAAGCCATCACTCTAATGCTCAAGAAGACGTCACTAGTATATTAAACTCAAGATTGTTTCAATAGTACACGCTGCACAAGTCTGTACATCAAAAGTTCCGAGTTCAGTGTGTCTGCAGTGCCAACTAAATTTTCCTCAGTGTCCACATCAAGCCCCGAATCACGTGCTAACTACTAGTCCACATCACAAAAAATCCAGTTTACTTGCTCTTGTGGAGCTGAGTACATCGGCCGTACCATGCGTCGACTTAAAAAATGCGCTCGCGAACACTACCCAGCCTGGCTGGTAAAAGGAGACCAAAAACGTGCATACAGTTCGGTAACAGAACATCTGGTCAACTCAGGACATCCAGCGCCTTTCGAAAAGTCCTTCAAAGTAATATATAAGTAATATATATATTTATTATTGTTAACCATGTTAGTTGTAAAGCGGTTGTAAAGAAACTACGAAATGATATCATCTCGCGAAATTTGTGTTCTTAATGCCTTATTCAAATATAAGATTCAATCAAACCTATCAAAGGGAGTGAAATCAAGACATCTGGGCATAGCTGAGGGCTAGCTATCCAAAAACTCAAACCCACCCTTCGTATCCAAAAGAAATACGTCAACCCCTGTCCCTGCCATGGCCATCATAAACGGGTAAATTTTTTAATAATGACCATCCCATCGCCTTTCTTATCTAAACTTCCTGTTTATTCATGTTATTTTAAGTTTTTCTTAATCCCTGTCTACACTACCATATTTTCATATCCCCACTTCCTGTTTATTTTGTCATTTCACTATTTCTAACCCCAATTGCACAATGTCAATCTTCTTAGTTATTATGCTACTTTGTTTGAGGTTTACCCATCCCCGTGTTTATTATGGCATTCCAATTCCTAATTGTAATTTTTATTAATTTGACCCTTAACCGGAAATTTTTCTGGAACTTTCGCATCTATTTGATATAAATACACGAATGTACAGCCTAGATGATGATTTCGTCGAAAAGAAAATTTTCTTCACTGCAACTGTCTTTTTATTCCCTAAAATCCAAATTTCATACGTACGCATTCTGTCATCTAACCATCACAATTTTGTCTCAAGTAAACTAACTTTAAGCGAATATTTAACTATAATAGGAACAAGTGGTATGCACAATCCTCTAGCACTGTCAACGGTTTACTAAGATTGAACCTCAGGAGATGTGGCAAACTACGGGAACATGGTAAATTACCAAGAACGCCTGAGCCAGTCTAACTGGATATATACTCTCCTTCAAGTGAAATAGGATCGTGTCATTTATGCACTTCTTTGTACTTATAACCAGCTTTACCGATAGATGTCCATGCGCGCGCATGAGTAATGGTCTCAACTAGCTCTACAGGAACATTGAACGCATAGATGAACATTGACAACCTGCTGACGCTGGCTGGGCTGATGCAACTCCCCAAATAAGTGAAGTGGCCAACACGCTTAGCCAACACCTCACTCCCTACGTTAAAGCTAGGAGTCGGTACAGTCCAGTCCTGTAGCATGATCTTACATGCTATCTTCTCAGTCAGAAAATAGTGGTAAAACACGAATAAACAGTGGGCAAAAAGAAAACACTACCTGTAATAGGAATTCTGGTTATATGATAAGATTTTTACCATTCTGCCCATCATTTGACGAAAATTTTGCCATTAATGGTAAATGGTAAGAATTCTTACCATCTAACCAATCATAATAGTACTTTGCCCGTTATTTTCCATTCTTACTTTCCAGAAATCTACCCATATTAAATGGTTAATATGAGTAGATTTCTATGCCCATTTTTGCCGACTTGGTACGTGTCCATCCACACCTGCATTGTTATTTGATAAACCGTAGAGTGAATGGCGAAGTTAGAGTATCATAGCCAAAGTAAAGGTCCCTCAAAAGTTGAGTTTCAAGGACCGATCAAACACAGGGAATGTTATGAAATGTCATTCCAAATCAATGGGCCCTGATAATCTTCATCCAATGCCTCTCAATAAGCTATCAGCTCACATAGCCTCTCGATTGACCACGATCTTAACGCTATCTCTCCTCAATGGAGTTTTACCGCGTGACTGGAAAGACACCTTAGTAACCCCCATCCACAAAGTAAGATCAAGACAAAGCCCTTCAAATTACAGGCCTATTAGTCTCACCAGCACTTTAATCAAGACGCTGGGAAGAATCATCAAGAAAAGTATCATGGCATATCTGGAAAACAACAAAATGTTATCCAGAGCACAGCACGGCTTCCGAAGAAACCTCTCATGCCTGTCAAATCTCACTGCAAGAGAAAGCTGGGTTAAATCAACGGACAGCAGAAGACCCGTTAACGTAGTCTTCATAGACTTCAGCAAAGCCTTCGATAAAGTTCCTCACAAAAGACTACTCATGAAGTTGGAAAGTCTTGGTATTAATTGATATAAGTATAAAACTTGGGCACTGTCATAGAGCATAACTCCATTATGGATAAGATTTTATTTTGACAAATCACAGCGTTATACAGTAATATTAACTGATGACGTTCCGAGCACAAACTATTGCTCATAATCATATCAAATTACTCACAACTTTTTTGCTTCATTTATATACATGTGTGGAATCGATTAGATATTGGAATAAAAATCAATATGAGATAATGTACATTCAGAAATATGAGTGTTATTGATCAATTACAATCAGATGGGAAAAAAGACGAGTGTTTCTATAGTCATAATAAGCTACTTGTTTGAATGTTGTGATGTGTTTGAATTGAAATATAATTTTAAGATTATTAATCAAAGGCAGGTTACTATACTGGATTAAGGAATTCCTCATAGATAGGAGGCAGAGGGCTAGGATCAACTCGAAACTCTCCTCTTGGACAGCAGTGCGTAGCGGAGTGCCACAAGGCACGGTACTCGGACCTCTCCTATTTATTTTGTATATCATTATCTCTGCTCACAGATTCCCCTATGGTTCTATACGCAGATGACTTAAAAATTTGGGGAGAGCTGAGGGGCAACAGTGATACGCTCATGTTTCAAAATAACCTCAACAAATTGTCAGAGTGGTCCCGAGAGTGGATGCCCCCGGTCAATGTAGCAAAATGTGCAACCATGCGCATCGGACATGCAAGCACCAGCTCCTACGAACTAGAGGGAATAACACTTCCATCAGTTCAGACTTATTTGGATTTGGGTGTCATAATTAACCACGATTTAATAATTACAGTAGTGTCACGCGGTGGCCGTACATAGTTTCAGATCCTTAGGGGTAATTCGCAGAGCCTTTACTAGAATCACCAGAGATACGTTCACATCCTCATATACATCTCTGGTGAGATCAAGACTAGAAAACTGTATCCAAGCAGCCAAACCTTGTCTTAAAGGGGACTCACGCATTCTAGAAAGGGTTCGAAGGAAGGAAACACGTAAGATTCCTGGCATTACTAATCTATTATACGAGGAAAGACTAGACAGTTTAAATCTCCTCTCCGTGTCATACCATAGGCAGAGAGGAGACTTAATTACGATGTTTAAAATTTTAAATAATGACTACGGACCTGACCTACCCTTTCTTTTCCTTCCCACCAGGTCGGAACACCTTGGAGGACATAGCAGGAGAGTTCAAAAGCCAAGAACAAATCATATTGCTGTTGAGTACTGGTTCTCACACCGAGTCATAAACTCTTGGAACCGATTCCCAGAAGAAATGGTGTCTGCAACCTCAACTGATTCAGTCAAGGTTTAGTAGAAAAGGATTAACACAGGCCCCAAGCCTTCTATCCTCAACCAATAAATCTGAAATCATGCCTGCCTTTTTGAACTTGGAGAGGACTGATACAATATTCCATTTATTTACTACGTACTTCCTCTGCAAATCGATACTGTTAGGTAGTGTCATGGCGTTTAAGATTCAGGCATAGGACCTAGAGTTAAGGTTAGGTTTAGGGCTAAATTTAGGTTCAGAATTTGGGATCATGTTTACAGTTAGAAGTAGGTTGGAGAATAGTGTCAGAAATAGCGATGCATCTCAAAGTACCATGACCTACAGTCACATGGATGAATGGGTATATCGCTCTCTCTAGATCACTAGACTGGGAGATATTCTTACAACACATAAGCTACAACTATACAGTGTAAAATCATGCTAGCACTAATTTTTAATTTAATTTTCAACGATTACGCAGCTATTTTACAAATAAATTCTGATTGGCCGCTCAAGGCCACTGTGGTCTTGACTATGATAGTTTAACTTTGTCAATGGTGCTGCAAATGAGCTGATAAGGCTTAAATAAAACTGATAAGCAAAGCCAGTAGGTTCTGATCTACTCCTGAAGATGTCTACAAAAAGAACATGGTGTTGAATTAATGTCAGTCATGCTGAAAACCAGAACTTTGTTCTAGACTGTGCCATTAAAGAATTTATTTAAGAACAGATTCAGGATTTACTTACTATAGAATGTTGGAATTATTTCAGAATTAGTGAGATTTAATTCAGCATTATGGTAAACTTGGGAGGAGCAGAACCTGGACTAGAAGGGCTGCAATAAGGCTAATAAGCTACTTCTGAAAATGCGTAGAAGAAGAGCAAGGTGCTGATTTGGTGCCAGTCATGCTGACAAACCAGCGCACAGTTCCAGTTTAAGCAAATAATCCGTAACTGTTCTGCCACTGTTTGATCCAACAATGGCAGAACAGTTAAGGAGTTTACTTATTGAGGATTGTTACTATATTAGCATAGTATACGCGAATTGGCTCAATGATTGCAGATTTACCATAATCCTTAACTACCAACATAAAAACTGGGAATTGCAGGCTAAAAATAAACTTCGTGGTAGCATCCAGTGACAAACCCAGCTAGCATTTCTTCGGGACAAAAAACTTTGGGCGCATTGCCATTCTTGAGTATTCGCCCCGAAGACTGCCCCAAAAAGTCTGCAATGCACCCTAAGTCTGCCCCAATAAGTCTTCAATGCCCCCGAAGTCTGCCCCAAAAATTCTGCAATGCGCTTTAAGTTAAAGTCGGAATCGGGAATGTGCCCTAAGTCTGCCCCAAAAAGTCTGCAGTGCGCCCTAAGTCTGCCCCAAAAAGTCTGCAATGCGCCCGAAGTGCCCCAAAAGATTTGCAATGCGCCCTAGGTCTGCCCCAAAAAAATTGCTGGCTGGGAAAAAGCTGACCTACATACTACAAAATACGCAAAACGTCCAAAAAAGCCTTTAAATTTCAATGGAAAACGAATTCAGGAAAACATATAACCAGCAGAGGCAGGAACCCGTCACGATCTTGAAACTGACTATAGCGTCTTTCCAACAACACAGAGAGGGATAAACTCGGGGATTTGTATTTGGCGGAACTATTTTAATTCATATAAGTAACATTGACAAACAGTAGGTATTTAAACAATACAGGAATAGACATTGTCAGTCATCACACATATATTGCATCTAATTTCTTGGATTTATTTAGTTTCAATCATTTAATTATGGGTCCAAGCCGTATCAATTTCTCCCGCGATTATTTCGAATGTCTTAAAACGGCCTATCTACTAATTTCTAATAAACTTAAGAAAAAGCATCATAGTGGTTGTCATCGAGGCTTGGAGCTTGCCCCAGTAAGTCTGTTGATTGTTCCTGTGATTATAACCGAAATCTGCAGGTTGTTGTCGGACAAGATTAATTATAATCATATACCTAACAGGTGACATAAACCAGCTCGAAACTTCAGGAGACATCAGCCTTGACCGTATCGCCCAGTTCTAAAAAGACGACGCTGAACTCCTAACTTGTCGCGGAAACTCTTCCGTACAGTTCAAGGATGCGCCTATTCCTTTATCAGATGCAACTATAGTTTGCGATTTATCTAATGGCATGAATCGTTCGTTTGTTCCGCTCAGATGCTGAAAAGCTTTGTTTGATAATTGACATTCACCTTCTCATCCTGGAGTACGTGCTACGGTTAGACTTATCAGCGGCGTCACAATTCATATCACTGGCACAGACCTACTTAACTGTCATGACCTCCTCACAGATGTCAGCCGGAAATGACGGTACAACTAGACTGTCTATTAAAGGCATCACCTACATAGGTCACTACATGTCATTAGTTAAGAAGAAGGCGATATTTGACCCAATCTTTCAGCCGACTGTTGACAAGCACTCAGAACTTAAATACCCATTTAATGATCTACGTTGCATAACCAGCAGTGTTGTGCAATACGTCACAACCTCAGGAGAGCCCATGACATCTAAAACATGACGACTGGCTCCCAACGGACTATGACTAGCCATAAATGAATTCGACCATATACTCACCCTTGGCATCACTTGGCCATCGAAAAGCCTACAGGCATCCCCACTTCGTACGGTGCCGAAAGAAGATAACAATGATTGGTGATCCGCTGGTGATTAGCGGCGAGTGAAAGCCAAAACAACCCTTGATTGCTATCCATTGCCACATACACGACTTGACGGCAGCATTATCTGGCGCAACTATTTTCTGGAAAGCAGACTTGGCTAAAGCGTATAACCAAATCTCGATGCCACCAGAAGATATTCCGAAAACGGTCATCAATACACTTTTCGAACTTTTTGAATTTCAATGTATGCCATTCGGTCTCCGGAATGTAGCACAAACCTTCCAACGATTCATTGGCGGAGTATCTTGTGGTCTCGACTTTTTAAACACATACTAAGACGACTGGCTCATTACCAGTCCAGACAAGGAAACTCACCTTAGACACTTGAACTTCGCATTCGAAGGGTTACGCCTACATGGTGTTAACGTTAACATTCAAAAGTGTCAGATAGGTGTTTACCCACTCGACTTTCTGGGCCACAACATTGACTGTAAGGGTATCCGCCTACTGGCTAGTAAAGTTGAAGTGATACTGAACTTTCCGGAGCCGCAGACAGTGAAGAATCTTCGCACTTTTAACAGCTTGGTAAGTTACAACCAACACTTCATTCCTAAATGTGCATCACTGACTCAGCCGCTAACAGACCTTCGAAGGAATAACAAGTTCGTCGAACTTGACGCGTCTGCTCAAAAGGCTTTCACTCAGGTTGAAAAAGCTATTGCAGATGCCACCCATTCTTATGTATCAGCATCCATCGGCACCATAAAGTATCTCATTTGATGCATCTGACACTGCTGTCGGCTCAGTCCTGAAACAACTAGCCTGCAATCACGCACCTTTTTCTCGAAACGATTACAAGTTTCAGAAACAAAGTACAGCACATCCGGCAGAGAACTTTTGGCTTTATACTGTGCGATACGCCATTCCCGATGTTCAGCGGAGCGCCGTGAACTCATAATTTTCACTGACCGTAAACCTCTTACGTACTCTCTGAACTCGACTTCAGATAAGTATTCACCAAGGGAATCACGACACAGTTTATATTGGGTATTCGCCATGTGTCCGGAGTGAACAACACCGTAGCAGATGCTTTATCGTGTATATGTTTCCTCACGCAAATAGGTGGTATAGGCCCTAAGAAACTGGCTCGTCTTCAGAGGGGAGATACCGACCTTCAACATGAGTTGTCGGAAACAACTCTGCAATTAGCCGAGAAACCACTGGGCATGGGAAGAGATTCTACTCTATATGACATTTCCACAAGTACTTCTCGCCCCACCGCGTCTGAAAGTTATCTCCGTAACGCCTTCACTATGTTGCATGGCTTATCCCACCCAGGTATTCGAGCCAACGTCAAGCTCATTACAAGTCGGTTTCATTGTCCTGTTATTAATAATGAGGTGAGAGAATTGGTACGCACATGCTTAGCTTGTCAAAAGTGCAAGGTAGTGACACACACAAGAAGCCCTCTTGGCACCCTTCTCATCCCCAATTCTTGTTTCGAACACATTCATGTATGCCTGGTTGGATTCCTCCCAGAATCTCATGGATATACCTATATCTTAACGTGTATTGACCGTTTCACACGGTGGCTTGAAACAGCATCCCTCAAGAATGTATCTGCTGAAACAGTCGCACGCGTCTTTGTCGGACGATGCACCACAAGTTTTGTATGCCCATCCTCTAGAACAACTGATCGCCGGCGCTTATTCGAAAGCGGCTTATTCTTAGCCATGACTAAAATCCTAGGTCATATGCGTTTTGGATAAACAGCCTACCATCCAAAAGCTAATGGTGTGGTAGAACATCTACACCAACAGTTAAAGGGTGGGTTATCAGCTTCAAACAGTGTATATTGAACTGAATCATCACAGTTAGTTCTGCTAGGCATACAAAGTGCTTTGTCTTTCTGCAACCGTGTCTGAAAGTTTCTCACATGTATTTGTCCGTTTTGACTCTGTACGTCGCCCTCTAGAACTTTTACATGAATGACCATATAAAGCCATCAAAACTATGGACAAATTCCTTGCCCCGGACCAAAAAGGCCACAAAATCTCTGTTGGCATCGATCGTCTGAAACCGGCCTACTTAGAAGGCAACCCTGTGAGCCTCGAGCTAAGCATTCCCAAAAATACACAGGTAAATGAATATCTGTCAGTCCTCGAAGAAATCACTAGCACGGCAAAGAAACCTAACTTTCCTTTGAGACCTCAAATAAAACGCGTTCTGGACGAACCACGAGATTCTTAGAACATCTTCACCCTTACATCAGATAGCAAGATGATGTAACCTACCTAATTTCTTCCGATTGCGGTGTCTTTTCCGGGCATATAATTATTTCTTTTCATTGCATTCTGCAACATAAGTAAAAAATGTTTTGTGGCAGTACATTTTACACCCAAAAACATCTGAGTTCTTTCGGCGTTCTATTTCTCGCACTACTTTTCTGTATGTTATATGTATATCGTTATTCGAACGTTATTTTTGGCACATTTTTCCTCTACTAGGTTCTCAGAACTCTTGTTTTCTTTCCAAGGTGCGACAGGCACAGGACAAGAAACAAACGAAGCACAAGGTCCAATGGACAAGCATATGCGAAGCGATATACAGATACCCTAAAACCATAGATAGGCGACCAGTAGGGACTACATCAAGTTGATCGTAAGTGTTACCGATGTTGATGCCACTGGATTTTTACTTCCGAATGGTTTCGTCTAAGGCTCCTCACAACCCCAATGGAGTGAAGTGAGCTCTGGTGGCAGATAATTTTCAGAACTGTTAGCCACAGCATTCATCAGTGAACATTGGGTGCTGACCCTCACTGTTTAAATCGACTTGTTTGGCTGAAGTCTTACGGCCACGCATCCACGCCACTTCGTTGTGTGACTTTCGTTCGTAATTTGGGTGATCATTTCTGCTGTTTTACCTTGCCTTTGATCTGCGCGGAACGAATACTATAGAAGCTGTGGGTACTAGACCTTGTGTTGGTATACCTCGTACTACCCATCAGCCCCTAACATACTGTGAACATTGTTAACGCGGTGTTACATTGGATAATTTTCTCACACATTTTGTAAGAATATCCACTAGTTACTTCTAAGATAATTCTCGCAAAAGTCATACAACACGTGACCGATGTATTTATCCAAGTGACTTTGTATCATCAGACTTTGGATCCTTTGTGTTCCTCACTCTGTCATTTAACCTACCCGAATCCCGAAAGTGTTCGTTATACCTAACAGTGTGGATCGACAGAAAAAAGTGATTGGGGAATACGCAGAATACTGAGTCTACCCCGAAGAACGGATTTCCTCCTACAGCAATAGTCGCATCTATAGCGTAATTACCCCCACAATGTTATACTGCTATATCATCATAACTTCCACGAATATTTCTTTGTGATTTCAGTTATTCCACTGTTGTTTAAGTATGACCTTTCGTAGCGTTCTGTGAATCTGACTGGCTCCTGAAGATCAGGCTTTGGCAGACCTTCACTTTGGCTATGGTACTGTAACTTCGCTTTGGATTCGTTTAGGACTAGATCTAGAAGACCTAGGTGAATGCTTGTATAGAATCTGGTTTACTTTCTCTATTGACAGGCTGAGAGTTGTTGTTATCACACTTGAAAATATGGTATCTTCTGTAACAGTGTCATGACTTCTCGTTCATTGTTTTCGCAAGTACAGTGTATACACAAAAGTCGTTTTTTATGTGGCTCGTTCTTTCAAGGTCATTTTTCAGTACTTACACATTGATGCTTAAAGCATGGCTTCCCCTGGGTAAGCTATATGTGCACCTTCTAAAGTAGGCGGAGAAGTTTTCTGTGAAAAATTCGCCTGAATGCATGACGTCGGCTGCTGAAGTCAGTAATAGAGTACATTTAACATTTGGAAAGTATAAAACCAGAAATTTCGTAGTATTAGAAGACATTGTTCCTCTTAACAGTAGTTGGCGAACTTCACCATTTAAATCAACCCGTTATGTTAAAGGTTCGCAGTCGAGTTTCCAGGCCACTTGGTACTTTGTCGTATTACGTTCAGTCATTCGCGCAACATCCCTAGCCACCTTAGTAATCCTCAGCTCACCACAGCCCCAAAACATATCCGGTATTTCGGAAGATCATTTTAGTGTTTTGGTTGGCCTTCGGTCCGAGCAATACAAATAAAACAGGAGTTGAGGAATCAGAATTATCGTCTGTGTACGTCGTACTCTGCGTAAATTTCGATATCCCTTCGCCTCTAAAGTACCAATAGTCAGATAAGGATTACATTTTCAGCCTGCGGGAACAAATCAGTACATATATACATGCATCTACCAGATTTGCTACGTAGCGGTTTCACTTACGACACGTATGATATTGGGTAACGAAGAGTAACTTAACGACGTAAGTATAATTTCTGAAGATTCAGTCCTTTTCAGTTGTTTGTAACAGATGAATGCTGAAGAGGCAATTACGTAACGTTTACTCTTTGTAGGGGAGAAACTGAGTCATGTACGTCAAAATTCTTCTATTATCATGTGAAAACATAACCTCGTGAAACAATGTTCATAAGATGAAACAAGTTCCTCTTGAGATTAGAAGTCAGAAATGCAACGCCATTTCCAAGAACCCTTGAAACAGTGGAAAACGAATTCGCGAAAACATATAACCAGCAGACGCAGGAACCCATCATGACCTTGAAACTGACTATTGCGTCGTTCACCATATCGACCAAATGTAACGCAACACTCAGCTGTTACGCTCATTTTCAACAAATTCAAACAATAATGGTGCCTAGGATTATATCATACAAATTGTTTTAACTTATGCAGAGTGTACTTACGGTCAATATTCTATTATCTTCCCTTGTGTATATATCTTGTGTTAGTGAAAAATTTTAAACATGTTTACTCCATGTGTACATTATCATATTGATGATGCCCGTCAACTGGAGTCCCTCATGTGCATAAAGTGAGAATATACTATTATAAGACGCATTTTATTGCTTTATGAGGGAATTGACTTCAAGCTTTATTTATTTTCTCAAGTATCTGTAATCCATCCAACGCATACTTGGTTTTTTTTGTTAATGCGAAGTCAATATCTCTATATTTCTTGATATGTTCTATTGAATCACGAGTTATCAGATGTTTCCCGCAAACTAAAGATAAAATGACAGCAACCATGTTATTTAACCGTAAATCATGTAATTTAAATATGTAGCTTAAATAATACTTATCCATGTAACTGGTGTGTCCTACATTTGTAGGAATAAATATGTACTTCATTATATTATCATTACTAACTAAACTTATTAATCGTATGTGTAATTTATCGAAATGATGATGCCTGTAAACTGGCGTCCCTCATGTCCAAAAGTGAGAATATATTATTATTATTAACTCATGGCAGTTGAATGGGAGTTTAGTTCATACCTAAGGTTAATATGTGTGGTCTCCACTGCACCTGAATATTTTCCAACTGATGGAGAGACACCGTAGAACCCACCGCACCACCCCTCTCAAACCACACAGAATTATCCTCTCAGAGAGCAACACCAACCGAAAGGCCACTAAATTGTAATAAAATAGCTAATAAAACTATACAACCACGTAGATATAGACATGTCACTAAATAATCCCAGAAAAAAGTCAAAATCCCCCGAAGGTCGACACTGTCCTCTCCTAGCCATAACTCCATTGGTAGAAAAAAGGAAAATATGACTTCAAATCATGCAAACAACAACAACAGCAGTATAAATAAGCCCACACTTCCCACCATCAACAGTATTAGCACTCACAACGTGCGAAATAGCACCATGGCACACACTGATAACCAACGCCACAACAATGCCACCCTCAATAGTACAAGTAGCAATAGTCAGAGCTCGACCACCAACAACTCAGGGTATCCACAGTATGGCACACAAATAAATTTTGATCGGATATATGGTACAAGTCTGCTGGGAACTAACCCACAAAGCAATACACACGATACACATACAAGGACACAACTAGTACCTAACGATAGGTGGAATAATAAACCGTGGTCATCACAAGGTCCCAATCATTTTTTATCCACTGCGTCCCTGTCAGCGTTGAAAAAACAGCTGTTAGGGATGTTAACACTCCTAAACCACTAGTGCTGGCTCCCCCATGCATAAATACAGAAACAGTCCAGTGCATCCGCATCCATTAAGCACACTTGATACATGCACAAGTTTAGGTCAAATAAAGATCCCTACCCACGTTTCTAGCTTAACTAAAAATAAAAATGCCTTAGCCTATAGCAAATCCAGTACTGCAACGCCTAATTCTTCACCGAAAACAGCACACACCAACCCGATAGACATAGGTGAGCTTGATGTTAAAACTCCTCTTAACATAGGGTCGTCATGTCAAACAGTACTACTGGGTGCTGAATCATATTCGGGGCTGATTGACGAGCTTAATTACTTCAAACGCTATTTCAAATCTCATCTTTACCTAATCCTCAAAAATGCTAGATCTGTTCTAAATAAATTAATAATAATATATATTTCCTATCAATGTAGGACACACCAGTTGTACAGGCATGGATAAGTGTTATTTAAATTACATGAATTTGATTTATAGTGAAATTACATGGCCTGTCCTCTCTGACATCAGTTAGTGAGCACATTCTGATAGTTAGTCGTTCAATGGAGCACATAAAGAAATATAGAAATATTGTCTTCGCATTAACAAAAAAAACCCAAGTACGTGTCGGATAAATTACAAATATTTGGGAAAAAAATAAAGCTTGAAGTCAATTCCTCCATATAACTTTGTTGTGTGCGGCATCGTATCTTGTTTTATGTTCAAATTGTGTATTAATTCAAAATGAGTGATTAATTTTTATGATTTTGACATCATTTTTTTGCAAGTAGTACCAGATGTGAATTCAACTGAATGCAGATTAATATTGGTCATTGTCAAGTAGATTTGTTTTACTGCACTCAAGTCACCCATAGCCCGCCATTTGTCACTGCATGGTTGTTCCGTACGAGTAAGTTGATAAACACGTAGAAAGCTATATAAAAACCATTTTAGATCGTTAACAGTGCTTGTATAAGATGCTGTACAGCGTCCAGTTATGGTGATAGTGGATTTCACCAAGGATGCTGAGCCATTGCTAGCCAAACCTTGAGGGATAATATATGAGTAGATGACTTCAATTGTTTCTCAGCTTCAGTCGGAATGTAGATCAATGCAACTTGTACTACAAGGTAAATACAAGAGAAATGTACCAGAGGACCAAGAAAAAGTATGTGGTGACAAAAATGTTTGTTTATATTCGTTGTACATTGTAATTTGATGAACAAAAATTTGTTTCTACTATGTCTTTTTATGCATTTATGCTACTAGTTTATTTATAGTCTTTAGAGAAGTAAGCGTATTTAAGCGCGTTTAGGTACTGTGGTAGACTAATAGTTGATTCGTTCTAGGGATAAATAGTTTATTTATATAGTCGGTAGAGTGAAATAGTATTTTTATGCATTTATGCTACTAGTTTATTTATAGTCTTTAGGGAAGTAAGGGTATTCAAGCGCGTTTAGGTACTGTAGTAGACTAATAGTTGATTCGTTCTAGGAATAAATAGTTTATTTATATAGTCAGTAGAGTGAAATAGTGTGTGCAGAGAGCGTTTGAAACTTAAAACCGCATTGCAGTTCCTGACATCTAGGGGGACATTGTTCCATATTTTAGAATACATGACTGTGAAGAAATTTTCGCGGAGTGTTGACTTAAAGGCTTTTATTGTCACTGTGCAATTTTGGTTACGCAGATCGTAAGAGCCTTCTTGCGCGAATTGTATGTCCTTAATGTCTGAGAATGATATTTTGTGTAAGACCTTATAGAAGAATACTAGGTTTATAATTAGTCGTCTTGTCCAGAGTGGGTCAAGTTGTAGAATCACGCGCCGTGAGATGTAGTCTTTCTTACATTCGTAGCCAAGGAGTTCTGAGGTAAAATATCGTTGGATACTTTCAATTCTTAGCTTTTCACGTGTGTGAGTGCTGCTAATAATAAATGGACAGTATTCTAGTGGTGGCCTCACACAGGTTTTGTACAGAATGAGCTTTGCTTCATTGTCGTGAAAGTTCCTGAGTATGCATCCTAAGAGCATTCTCGACTTTTGAGTCTGTGATGCCACTTGCTCAGAGAATGTTAGGTTACTCGAGTACCTCAGACCTAGGTCAACGACACTTTGGAGTTTGGTTAGGTTAGCCGATTGAAGCGTTAACTTCATGTCGATTGAGGGTGCACCGAAGCAGATCCAGCCACATTTTTTAAGGTTAAATTGGAGGTTCCATAAAGACGACATAGCAGTCACTTTATCTAGTTCTTTTTGTACAACATTCTGGAAGTACCCTAGGTCATCAGGTTGGAATGTACAAGCTACTTTGAGGTCATCTGCAAAGATGAATGGTTTCCCATGAGTAAAGCAAGCGCATATGTCGTTAATATATAGGGTAAATAGAAGGGGTCCAATGACACTACCTTGTACTACACCAGAGGTGATTTGGCTAGGTTTCGAAGTTATAGATCCGAGTTTAACTATTTGGGACCTATTGTTAAGGAATGATTTAAGCCATCCTAATAGCGGGTCACTTATTCCTAAGGATTTCAGCTTGTGCACTAGTAGTAAGTGGTCGACACGGTCAAATGCCTTTGAGATGTCAAAGTAGATGACAAGTACTAGTTGCCGTCTGTCACGACTGCTGGTCACAAAGTTAAAGAAGTCTAAGTGGCATGTTAAACAAGATCTGGATTTTAGGAATCCATGTTGGTTCGGACGTATAATGTTGCAACTAAGCATATGCTTCATTAGGTTTTCTTTAACTAGTCTCTCCATAATTCTAGAAGCTATAGGTGTGATATTAATTGGCCTGTAGTTACTGACGTCTGTTTTCGAGCCAGATTTGTGTTTAGGCATAATAAACGTTGTTTTCCATACATCAGGGTAAGTTTGGGTTTCTAAGGACATTGTGAATATTTTAAGCAGGAGTAAGGGAATGTCAGGGCCACCATATTTATAAAAATAGGATGATATGCCGTCAGTACCGAAACCTTTTGAGCATTTTAGGGTTCTTATAGTTTGTTTAATGTTAGTATAGTTAAATTCAATAGTGCTAATTAAGTTTGGTGTGTGTGGAGATGGAGTTTGTGCCACATTAGTAGCAGGGTGTATATTGAGTAACTGGACTGTGGGCTTAAGGTAGTTACCTGCAAAAGTTGAGTTGAATAATTCACACATGTCTGGGGAATTAGTACATAGCCTACCTTTGTCTATGAGGAGGGAAATGCTGTGATTTTTGCGATTCATTCGCTTCTTTAAGATTTCCGTGAGTGCATACACTCTAGCAGGACTGGCTACTGCGATGCGTTCTTCGTTTCTCATACGGAAATTTCGAGCTTGTGAGATGGAACTAAGAGTGTTAAGTATTAAACCTAGTGTGCCAAAGTCGTGATGTTTAAAGTAACTTGTTGAGAGTTTCTTCAATTTCATACGATCCTTTGGTTTAATGAATGACTTCCTATGTGGGGACAGCTCAAGTGTTTGCAGTGGAATGACAGCATCTAAGCATGTGTTCGAGTTATGGTAGAAGATGCTCAGAGCTCTCGAGAGGTCATCAGGAGTGAAGTATTCGCTCCATTCGGAGGATCTTAGCGCTGATTCTACTAAGGTCCAGTTTGCCTTACTATAGTTCCTATATAGTACTTGTTGTGAAGTGGAGGTATGAGCTGCATTGCTATTCAGTGGAAGTGGCAGAGCACACATTACTGTTTTGTGGTCACTACCTGAAAACTTAGAACCCACTAAGATTGAGAGGGGGCTTATATCGTGACAGAATATTAAGTCTAGTACATTGTCACCTCTTGTAGGGATAGTGACAGTTTGTTTCCAGCCGAAAATGTCCAGTGTCTGCACGAAGTCAAATGCCTATCGACAACGACGTTAATTACGTAGTCCACTGGGACACCACTCATCCTACTGACAGTCTTCAGCATTCTACGAATTCTGACAAAGTCCTTTTTGAGCAAACCAGGAAAGAATAAGGGTGAACAATAAAGGAAAATAGGTAGGATGCAAGAGTTTATGAACTGTAAGAGGAGGGGTTGAGTTATACCCAAGCGCCTTAACTTCTAAATGTAAAATGTCAGGCGGAATATTTTACTATAACTCAAACACATGCTTAGACACTGTGATCCCAATGCAAACAAAAAATTCTCAAAATTTAAGAAGCAATTTATTCAACCAAAAGATAGTTCAAAACAGAAGAGACTGTCAACAAGTTACTTCAGACGACACGACTTTAGCACACTAGGGTCAATACTTAGTACTCTTAGCTCCATCTCGCAAGCTCACAACCTTCGTATGAGAAATGAAGAGTGCACCGCACTAGCCAGCACCACCAGAATAGGTCCTCTCACAGAAATCCTGAAGAAACGAATGAATCGTCAAAGCCGTAAAATTTCTCTCCTTATACATAAGGGTCAACTATACAGCAACCATGCAGACATGTGTGAACTGTTTAACGAGACGTTTGCAGCTAACTACCTTAAGCCCACAAGTCCACTTCTCGGTTTACAACCTACAATGGAACTTCCTTCTTCTTCAGCTCTGAAACAAATCAGCACAGTTCAATTCACTTATTCTAACATTAACCAAGCCATTAAAACTCTTACAAACTCTAGTAGTGCTGGTATTGATGGCATACCATCGTATTTGTATAAACACGGTATTTTCTAACATTTCGTTTTTGTTACTTAAGATCTTTACAATGTCCCTAGAGAGCCAAACCTATCCAGATAAATGGAAAACCACATTTATAATACCCAAAGACAAATGCGGACCGAAAACTGAAGTCAACAACTGTAGGCCAATCAATGTTACACCCATAGCATCTAGAATTATTGAAAGAATAGTTAAAGGGGATATTCTCAAGCATATGCTCAGCTGCAATATTCTAAGTCCCAACCTACATGGATTCCTAAAATCCAGATCATGCATGACCTGTCACCTTGACTTCTTTAACTATATAACCAGTAGCCGAGACAAACAACGACTAGTACTAGTCATCTACTTCGACATATCCAAAGCCTTTGACTGCGTTGACCATTTGCTTCTAAAAAATAAGCTTAACTCCTCAGGAATAAGTAACCCATTATTAGGGTGGCTTGAATCATTCCTTAACAATAGGCGTCAAGTAGTTAGACCGGGGTCTGTAAACTCTAAACCTAGTCCAGTCACTGGAGTAGTTCAAGGTAGCGTCTTAGGCCCCCTCCTATTCACTCTATATGTCAACGACATATGCAGCTGTTTCTCACTTGGCAAACCATTCATCTTTGCAGATGATCTTACAGTAGCTTACACGTTCCACTGTGATGACTTAGGATACTTTCAGAATGCTGTTCAGAAAGAACTAGATAGAGTAACTGCATGGTCCTCCACATGGAGCCTAAAATTCAACCTAAAAATGTGGTTGGATCTGTTTAGGTTCACTCTCAATGAATATCAAACTGGTACTTGAATCTAGTGACTTGCCCAAACTCCAAAGTGTTGTTGACCTAGGACTCAGGTACTCTAGTGACCTGACATTTTCTGAGCAAGTGGCAACGCAGACGCGTGAATCGAGGATGCTCTTAGGATGCATACTCAGGAATTTCCACAACTACGAAGCGAAACTTATGTTATATAAAATATGTGTCAGACCACCACTAGAATATTGTCCATTTATTCTCAGCAGCACTCGCGTAAGTGACAAGCTTAAAATAGAAAGTGTCCAACGGTACTTCACGTCTAAACTACTAGGATTTGACTGCGGAAAGGACTACACCTCAAGGTGTATAATCCTAGGTATCGACCCACTCTGGATGAGACGACTCAGCATTAACCTTGAAGGTGGGAGGGTGGAGTTAGCTGATCAGTACATATGGTGGGGGTCACTAAGGTGAATCGCCCCATTCTGCAGGAACAGCATTAAAAAGTTTGAAGGCTCGAGATATTTCTGATTTTTATGAGGGCTTAAATCTTTATCTTGAAAAAGATAACAATGAACGCCTTGACAGATCATGCTTCTACCTTTAAATATATACCATTCACCCAGCCTATTGTTGAGATGCGACCATGTGGGATCTGCTCAGATTTATGGGGCATCTTATAAATTAACTTGCTGTCTATCGTCAGATCTTTTCATACCACTCCACAATGTCTTATCTCATTTATTTTCTGAAAACGTCTTTACTTGATCCTCATTTTACTCCATTAAACTTAACATCTTATAGCTCTTCATTACTTATTATACTCCTACTCTCTGAAGGGTACGGTTGTGCACTAAATGCACAAAAAGGTATAAAATAAAAACAACTGGCATGAGGATAATTGTATTAAAACCAAAAGTGGATATCATGATAGTTTGTGATATATCTGTAGCATTATACATTGCAAATGAATGTTGTTACCCTAGGGTGTTTCCTTTATTAATGCATTTATTAATGATACTTGCACTTACCTATTTCACTACAATTTAATGATTCACCTCAGCACTTTAATTTTTCTAAAACAGATTCCAATCCCTTGTAAAAGGTGTACTTACCTCAATATTGGTTGGTTATCGTATGCCTACAACCACGGGATGAAAACGGAACGAAGTCGATTTTCCCGCTCAACCTGGAGGACAACTGTACAATTCAATAACTATACGGCCTAATTCAGAAAATGAGCGTATTATATGTATCGAATATTTAACAGTTGAAATACGATTAACTCGTAGACAATCTACGATTCGATATTATATCATACTTGATCGTGCCTGTAAAAATGGCATGCATTTTCATGTAAATTTTTAAATTTATATGAAATACATTATTATTCTTCTTCTTTAAAGTCTTGCATAAAATATCATTCTCAGACAGCAAGGACATACAGTTCTCACCGGAAGGCTCCTACAACCCGCGTAACCAAACGTGCACAGTATCTAGGAAAAGCTGTAAAACAGCACTCCGTGCAAACTTCTTCATAGTCATGTATTCTAAGATCTGGAACAGTTTACCCCTAGAAATAAGGACCTGTCACTCTATTATAACCTTCAAACGCTTGCTATATAAACTGTTTCATCCCAATGACTATGCCAATCAGAACGAACCACTTATTTCTAAAACGCATCAGCTATTAGAACACTATAACGCCTAGACTCATCAATATATATTATGACATTAAATAAACTCTAAGACTTCGCAAAAATACATGAAAACACAACTAGAATATAGGAAATGTTTACTACACGGTTATATATATTTATAAAAATTTATATGTACATAAAACATTAGTGCTGTTTTCATGTTCACATACTTTCTCTTTCTGATATTCTGCTGCTGAGCATACACTTCGATATACCTCCTGGTCGGGGTCGAAGAACCCTACATTTAAACTGAAATGAAGCTCAACTCCAGACAATTTAAGTAAATCCAAACTCAAATTCCATGAACAATCCGATGCTACCATTTGAAAACGCTGGCCAACATTCTGTACAAGGAGTACTCTTGATCTGAAATAAAGAAGCAACTGGTTTTCAAACAGTTTTCAATGTATCACTCAACTTACGTGTACAGTCTGTCATGCTGACACAAATGGCGCCAATGGAGAGTTATGGAATCGACCTCAGCCCTATTTGATGCATGTGGGACATGAATTCGCAGGTAGCGATCATAAAATAATAGCATGTTCGTTTAGCACTTCTCCGGGAACTATACACAGAAACAAATTTAGTCGGACACCTATAAGACTTTACACATATGTTTTTTGGGACCTGTACTGTTGAATTTAACTATACTAACATTATACAAACTATAAGAACCCTAAAATGCTCAAAAGGTTTCGGTACTGACGGCATATCATCCTATTTTTATAAATATGGTGGCCCTGACATTCCCTTACTACTGCTTAAAATATTCACAATGTCCTTAGAAACCCAAACTTACCCTGATGTATGGAAAACAACGTTTATTATGCCTAAACACAAATCTGGCTCGAAAACAGACGTCAGTAACTACAGGCCAATTAATATCACACCTATAGCATCTAGAATTATGGAGAGACTAGTTAAAGAAAACCTAATCAAGCATATGCTAAGCTGCAACATCATAAGTCCGAACCAACATGGATTCCTAAAATCCAGATCTTGTTTAACATGCCACTTAGACTTCTTTAACTTTGTGACCAGCAGTCGTGACAGACGGCAACTAGTACTTGTCATCTACTTTGACATCTCAAAGGCATTTGACCGTGTCGACCACTTACTACTAGTGCACAAGCTGAAATCCTTAGGAATAAGTGACCCGCTATTAGGATGGCTTAAATCATTCCTTAACAATAGGTCCCAAATAGTTAAACTCGGATCTATAACTTCGAAACCTAGCCAAATCACCTCTGGTGTAGTACAAGGTAGTGTCATTGGACCCCTTCTATTTACCCTATATATTAACGACATATGCGCTTGCTTTACTCATGGGAAACCATTCATCTTTGCAGATGACCTCAAAGTAGCTTGTACATTCCAACCTGATGACCTAGGGTACTTCCAGAATGTTGTACAAAAAGAACTAGATAAAGTGACTGCTATGTCGTCTTTATGGAACCTCCAATTTAACCTTAAAAAATGTGGCTGGATCTGCTTCGGTGCACCCTCAATCGACATGAAGTTAACGCTTCAATCGGCTAACCTAACCAAACTCCAAAGTGTCGTTGACCTAGGTCTGAGGTACTCGAGTAACCTAACATTCTCTGAGCAAGTGGCATCACAGACTCAAAAGTCGAGGATGCTCTTAGGATGCATACTCAGGAACTTTCACGACAATGAAGCAAAGCTCATTCTGTACAAAACCTGTGTGAGGCCACCACTAGAATACTGTCCATTTATTATTAGCAGCACTCACACACGTGAAAAGCTAAGAATAGAAAGTATCCAACGATATTTTACCTCAAAACTCCTTGGCTACGAATGTAAGAAAGACTACATCTCACGGCGCGTGATTCTACAACTTGACCCACTCTGGACAAGACGACTAATTATAAACCTAGTATTCTTCTATAAGGTCTTACACAAAATATCATTCTCAGACATTAAGGACATACAATTCGCACAAGAAGGCTCTTACGATCTGCGTAACCAAACTTGCACAGTGACAATAAAAGCCTTTAAGTCAACACTCCGCGAAAATTTCTTCACAGTCATGTATTCTAAAATATGGAACAATGTCCCCCTAGATGTCAGGAACTGCAATGCGGTTTTAAGTTTCAAACGCTCTCTGCACACACTATTTCACTCTACTGACTATATAAATAAACTATTTATTCCTAGAACGAATCAACTATTAGTCTACTACAGTACCTAAACGCGCTTAAATACCCTTACTTCTCTAAAGACTATAAATAAACTAGTAGCATAAATGCATAAAAAGACTTAGTAGAAATAGATGTGTATGTTTACTAAATTACAATGTACAACAAATATAAACATATATGTTCGACTCCACATACTTTTTCTCTGCCCTCTGGTACATTTCCGTTGTATTTACTTTGTAGTACAAGTTGCATTGATCTACATTCCGACTGAAGCTGAGAAACAATTGAAGTCACTTACTCATATATTATCCCTCAAGGTTTGGCTAGCAATGGCTCAGCATCCTTGATGAAATCCAGTCACCATAACAAGACGCTGTACAGCATCTTATAAAAGCACTGTCAACGATCTAAAATGGTTTTTATATAGCTTCCTACGTGTTTATCAACTCGTACGGAACAACCATGCAGTGACAAATGGCGGGCTATGGGTGACTTGAGTGCAGTAAAACAAATCTACTTGACAATGACCAATATTAAACTGCATTCAGTTGAATTCACATCTGGTATTACTTGCAACAAAAACGATGTCAAAAACATTAAAAATAAATCACTCATTTTAA